>CAUOFW020002959.1:360381-715449 GCA_963454935.2 Ilex paraguariensis | reverse complement strand
GCTCTGTCCCTTGTGTTGTGGCTTCCTCACCTGAAATGGCCAAAGAGGTCCTCAAAACCAATGAATCTTCCTTTTCGAACCGACCTCATTGCTGCTATTGACTACATAAATTATGGCTTTAAAGATTTTGCCTTTGCCCTTGTGACCTTACTGGAAGTTCATGAAGAAACTATGCATATCGGAAACTTCTTGTGGTCGAACACTTGATCTTCTCCATCCTGTTAGACGCGATGAGATTCAACGTTTTATCAAATTATTATCGAAAAAAGCCACAGCTGTGAGTCAGTTGATGTTGGAGGAGAGCTTATAAGCTGGCAAACAATGTGATATCAAGAATGTTAATAGCAAGAGATGTTCTGAGAATGAGGATGATGCTAGTCAGATTAGGAAAGTTAATGCAAAGAGATATAAAGAACTCCCGGGAAAGTTTAATTTGTTTGAAATACATATGGTTGTAATGTTTTTGAGTTTGCAAGGATTCAGAAAACGGCTCAGGAATGTTCGAGACAATTACCATGACATGATGGAGAGGATCATAAGGGAACATCAAGAGGCAAGGAGGAAGTGGAAACGAAATGTGTGGTGCAAGTGATGTGGGTTAAAGATTTGCTTCATATTTTACTTGACATTTCAGAAGATCAGAGCTCAGAGATGAGACTCACCCAAGGGACATCAAGGCCTTCATCCTGGTAATCTATCATCTTTGAAAATTTATAGTTCATTGACGCAATTTATAAGCAAACAAAACAAGGATATGTCACTGACTAGACTGATTTCTGACTCGAGCTCGTAAACACCGTGTCACAATGAAATAACGTTATCCTTATATCATTAATATTTTTGAGAACACAATCAGGCTAATAGATGATCATTGCTTTTCAAATAGTAAAATTCATCTCAATTGTCAGTAGTGGTATTAGTTGATCATCGTGATTGAAGTACCTGAGCCAAGTAGTTTTTCAATTTCAAAGAAGCAAAATTGAAGATCATGGTGAAATATTAGGCCCTATTTATTCTCTTGTTATAAGAAAATGCAAATTAGATGTGTTTTGATGTAACCATGAGTTAGTTTTGCAGGCCAAAGTTATGAAATTTAGAATTTGAGACCAATTTTATATTTATTCCAACGCATAGTCGAGCATTATTTATGTTGTTCAAACGATTAACATTTTATTATGTAGACTGAGACAATTGGTGCAATTGCTTGAAACAAGTTTGGAGAAAATTATGATCCAATTTAAAGGAGACTCTGATTCTTTCGACATACAGGATGTATTTGCTGCTGCGACGGACACATCTGCCATTACAATTGAGTGGGCACTGGCAGAGTTGATCAACCATCCATGTATAATGGAGAAAGCACAACAAGAGATTGATTCTGTTGTTGGAAAGAAGACACTAGTAGAGGAATCAGATATTCCAAATCTTCCCTACCTTCAAGCCATTGTCAAGGAAACATTAAGGCTTCACCCTGCTGGCCCTCTAATCATTAGGGAGTCAACTGAAGATTGCACCATCTCGGGTTATCGGATTCCGGCAAAGACCAGACTCTTCGTCAATTTGTGGGCTATCGGACGAGACCCGAACTACTGGAAAAACCCACTTGAGTTTCGACCAGAGAGGTTTGTTAATGACGAAGAGGATGGAAAGAGCAAGTTTGATGTGAGGGGACAACATTTTCATCTGTTGCCGTTCGGGAGTGGCCGGAGAGGATGCCCTGGAATTTCACTAGCGTTACAGGTGGTTCAAACAAGCCTTGCTGCTATGCTTCAGTGCTTTGAATGGAAGGTTGGTGTTGGAGGAAATGATACTGTGGACATGGAAGAAGGACCTGGTTTCACAGTTCCAAGGGCTCATTCATTAGTTTGTGTTCCAATGCCAAGGCTCAATCTGTTTCCGTCAAAACTAGCCGACCTAATTCATTAGAGCCATTAGATTAGTTTGTATTAAATTGAACTACTTTTGGTTTTGACAATAAATCTGCTTAGAAAAGTTTGAGGGTAAATGTTCTTTATTTGTTCAAGTCTTTAAACTGAGACATCTTGAGCTCGAATCTTGACAACTCATTTGTGTCACGCCATAAGAGATTTATCCGTCATGAATTCTCTAGTACTTACGTGAATAATCTGTCTTTGACAGGACCGGAAAAAATGATTAATCGAGGTGCATGTAATGACTCAACATTGTCTCTAACTTTAAATGTGCTTCAAAAAGTCTCCCTTCCAAGTTCTTGAACAAACATCATGTTAATATAACATGTTGTAGTCTTATAACATGTCGTAATTGTAAGAATAATTTTAACCAAACAAACATGAGTTAAATCTGTAAAAGATAAGCCAGCACATCCAGTTGAAGAGCTCAAATATGCAATCCGTTGAGTCCAGGAATGCAATTAAAAGACAAAAACCATAACATTATAGCCAACTTGGTCACAGTTGACCCCTACATTTAGCACATGATATTCATTGGATGATTTCCCAAAAAATTATTGATGGATTTGGATACAAAGACTTAATGGATAAATGGCGAGGTAGAGTTAAGGAACTTGATCGTTTCAATTAATTTCTCAACGACTTGAAGCAAATTAGATGAAAATTTTAAATCTAACTTCTACCCTAATTTCTCGGAAAATAAATATCATCGAATAAAAGTAAATGTACATGTGTACAAAAGCAGAGTTGAGTAACTACAAGCATTAACAAGAGCAACAAAAATCAACAAATCTGTAGGAGGCATAGGCGGAGGGAGGTAGTGGCAAGAGTGGGCACGTGCTCCCCTCAAATTTTTTTTTTTATTAGTTAGATATATGTATTATATATTTATACATATATATTATGTGTGTCCCCTCATTTATATTAGACCCACATTATTTACCCAAAATAATTAATAAATTAAGTCCATTTAAAACAAAAAAAATTTAACTCACTATTATCTATCCAAACTTATTAAAAAATTAAATATTTGACCTATCACAATCCACTCAAACCTATTAAAAAAATAAAACTTTTAGCCCGACATTAAAAACAAAATTTTTGGTCCAACATTAAAAACAAAAATTTTAGCCTACCATCAGTAAAAAATAAAACTTTTGACTCACTTGACTGAAACCTATCCGAATGCCTAAGGTGGAGACCTGAGCGTTTGCGGAGGAGAGTTGGGCGCCTGCGGAGGAGACCTAGGCGCCTGTGGATGGCCTTGCATGCTTCTCTACTAATGTAACTCGTGGAACCTAATGAACTTGACTGAGTGTAAACTCCTTTGGGCTTGGTTAGCTAGACCTCTTAGAGTTGAGCCCTTGGGTTTGACTCATCAACTCTAATCATATAAAAATACTAGTTATTGTCTGTACTTGAAGATACAAAGTAATAAAAAAATGATAAATAATAAACATATTTGTATTCATATCTAAAATCAAATCACAAACATAGCGGAGAGATAAATAAATTTAAACATCGGTTGTAGTGGGGGTGAGAGGTTGTGGGCGACAGTTGTAATGGTAGGAGAAGGTGATGTTGTGGTGGGTGGCAATGACTGTGGTGGCGACGGCGACGATGGTGGTGGCGACAATAGTGGTGGTGGTGGTGGCGGCAACGACACTAGGGGGTGGTGGCAGTGGCAGTGGCAGTGGCGACGACAGTGGTGGTGATGGTGAGACGGTTTCAAACACCATTTTTTTAAAAGTATTTATGAAAAATAATTTTTAAAACTACTTTTAAAAAGTCACTCTAAACACACCCTTAGGGGACTTATTTTTCCTATTAAATTTAGAGTGTTAATATTAGTTGTTAGATTAACTTTAAAGTAAAATTTAAAGCGATATCAACCGCGAATAACAAAAACTATTTTGTTTATCTTTTGAAATTTGAATTGAAAGCTATTTTATTATATAAATAATAAAGAAGATCTAAATTTATTATAATTACATATATTATTTTTTACGTCCACATCACATTATAAGAAGGATAAATTATAATTTATACCCTTAAAATATGTACCTAATTCTTATTTGATCCTTGAAGTTCCAATTGCAACAATCGAATCGTTAGAGTTTTAATTCTATTTTAGTTTAATCTTTACGTCAAAATTCACAAATTTATTATGACAGAATGATTTTTTGTGACCAACACATGACTTAGGTAAAAGAGTATATTTGGCTGGTGAAAATTTTTCTACGTGTAGGCTAGATTTTTTTACTAAATTTCATATAATTTATAGAAAAAGAAGATAACAACCCAAACAAAAAGATATAGGGTGAGCAAAAAAGAAGAGATACAGATTGAGAATTTGAGAAATACTATAAGACAAAGAGAGCTACTGTGAGACAAAGAAAAATATCAGTGTATTTGAGAGAAATTTTTGTTGCTAGCTGCACAATCAAACCCTTATGGGCAAGTCCTGTGAGGGACTTTTGTCGGAATAAATTAGTAGATTTAAATAAAAGGATTGAAATTAAAACACATTTAAAATTTTAAGGATATAATTGTTTATATTAAAACTTGAGGAACCAAATAACAATTATATGCATACTTTAAGGGTATAAAGAAGGTATAATCAATTGTTTATGCATACCAAATAACAAATTTGAATACCCCTAGTAGTCATGTTTAATTAAAACAAATTTGCAAACTAACAACTCTTAAATTTTAAGAATTTGACTAACATTAAAATTTTCTCTCCCATATCTATTTATTTTTATATATAAAATAGGACTATTTAGTGTGTGTGTGTGTGTGTGTGTGTGTATATATATATATATATATATATATATATATATATATATATATAGATAGATAAAGAGAGAGAGAGAGAGTATCAGTTGTTCTTTGAATTTAAATTCCAAATTTATGTAAAAAAAATTAATGGCATATCTTCATTGATAGTAAATTAAGGGATAATAATTTCTAAGTTGGGAAACTAATTTAAAGTTAATTTTAAGGAAGGGTATTTTAGAGTTTAAAAACATAGTGGACGTAGCTACTTATTAGTTTAAAATGAACTTATCCTCAAATAAGTGTCTTCGACGGATTAAACTTATTATAAGTGTCTTAATGAGGACTTTTTCCCAATTTTTACTAAATTGTAAACCCCTCATACATGCAAACAGATTTGATATATTTCATTTTGAGCGTACTCTTACTCTTTCTCTTTCTTACTTCCTTATACTCTTTCATTAATAGAGTTCTCCGGCCATCGTTGTTGCATTCAGTGGCTAGATCACCTAGACCCAACTGTCCAGTCTTTGTCTTTTATTATTAATTGATTCATTAATTACTCTACACCATACACTCGACTGATTTAATTGTGTATAATTAACTTTGTGCATTATCAATTTATTTTATTCCTGAGCTTTAAGGGTTCAATTTAATCATTGTTTAAGAGATTTTGTTTGTATATGGTTTGGAAAATCTCCCATGAAAAGTACACACATAAATAGGTCTATTACACATGCAATAAGATGTTCTGTGTGATTTATTTTATCTTTATCTTGTCAGTTCTACATATCCTAGAAATAGAGTTGGATTGAAGTAGTTATCACATAAGAAGATAATAATACACAAAACCACATAGATGTTTGTGTTTTGTTCCCTTCCCAATTCCTTTCTACCAACATGTAATATGAGAGTCATCAAAACAAATTAATTTTATCATTCAAGGAAACTTCGAACAATGAATTTTTAATACCATTAATCTAGTGGTAATTAATAACTATGAGATTGTTGGTTTGTTTATGAGGACAATCATTTTGTGCAAATAATGACAAATGTTAGGTCTGTACTCCGCTCACCCATGTCGACATCCTTGATTGATTCGATTCCATCAATAGATATAGACATCACTCTAATTTTGTTTGATACATCTTGGAAAACAATAATGGTATGCAAATGTATTCTGAAAGGTTAGTTGTCCTAAGTATAGCATGTGGCACCATGATTTATCACATGCAAGAACGTGACAAACTAAGGTGTTCGGGTTAGGTTGAATGAGAGGTAGAAAACCCTTTGCACAGATATGGCATCATGACTAAAGTGGTTTTTGAGGCCAAAAACAAGAAATTCACTGCTTAAGAAAACATGTGTGGAAGGTTCAAGTACAGTTCGGGGTAATGTGAGATATATTATATTTAAAGAGAATTTAGTTGATAAATACGCTAAATCTCGAGGAAGTATCTAGTTGAATATCTCACTTCTTTCATGGAAACGAAATTAAGTCATTCGCCTACGTTTCCGGGATGCATCTCAAAAAACAAATTCCAAAAAACTAAGAAAACATATAAAGAAGGTTCATCACAGCCACCTCTTCCATCAAAAATTTCAAACAAATCAAAACTTCTCTTTAAAGGCAGAAGCTCCATAGTCAGTCAATCCATTCGCTATTCCCTTGTTTCAGCCTTAACAGAACACTCACGCACATATCCCAATTAACCCATGTCATCAAATACAACCATCCTCTTCCTTCTCAAAACAGGTAACTCCATCAGGTCATTTCGCAAAACAACCCCAACCTCACAGGGCAACTGAGAGACCGAAAAATCAACAGACCTTCTATTCACCACAGCTTGAGCAGCTAACCTATCAGATATATAACAGCCGATACCCCACCAAACCTCCCAGAAAGTTTTTGATCTGCCTCAAATAATCCAGACAAGGCCACGGACAAACACAAACCCCATGACTGAATTAACAAGAACCAACGAATCACACTCAATGATAAAACTATAACAAGCAAGTCCATATGACATAACAAGCTGAAGTCCATCACAAAGAGCCCTAAATTCAGCAAGCATATTAGAACATTCCCCATAAAAGAAAGAGGCAGCTAAAACCAATCTCCCCCATTCATTCCTCACAACACTATTCCTCCACCTGCAACTCCCGGATTATTCGTTGAAGCGCCATCAGTATTAAGTTTCAAAAAACCAATAGTAGGACAACACCATCGCACCCAAACACACTTCACCAAAACAGCACAAGACAAATCAATTTGCAAAAAGTCCAAACAAGCTTTCCCACTAGCATCATCTTGAACTTTAGGTTTAACATTCTTCACCTGAAATCTCAAAAGACTGCAGATCCGTACAAAAACAGAATTAGAATGTAACTTCCCCTCTCCAGCAATCCTTCTACATCTTTCCTTCCACAACTGCCAATAAATGACCAAAGCCAGACTCCTCAACTGGCCATGACTAAAAGAATTCCTCTTAAAAATCTACATAGTCTTCTAAATCTTACCAAAGGACCCTCATATAATTTTTGTTTTTATATGTAATTTGGCTTTCAAGTTCTTTTGAACTTTTTTGTAAGTAGTATTTGATTTTAAAATTCTTTTGGACTCTTTTATAAGTAATTCACTTATATAAAAGTTTTCATATCTATGTCTACATCTATATGAAGGAACAAAGAAAAATCTATATTATATTATTATATACATATAGTTATTAAATTGAATTCTATGATCAAATAAATGTGATATTTTTTTTATCAATAATTAGGTTTAACAATCAATAATTAGTGATTTTTTTTGCTGCAATATTAAAATTTTCATTAATTAAATTCACAACCTATTTTTAAGAACAACAATAATTTTTCACCACTAAAAACATATATGTAGTGGCGACATTTTTAGCCGTAAATTAAATACTACCACTAAAAGTCCAATTTCTTGTAGAGTAGGGTTAGCAATAAATAACATATAGATTAATTTTTTTAACACAAAATTTATCATTTAATTTAATTACTCATAAAATTTATATTTTTATAAATTTAACAAAAAAAATTATTATTAAAATTGTTCACGTACAATGTACACGCCGTTGCTTGTATGCGCAAACGCATGCATGAAAGAAAATTATTAATTATGCTGAAAGTCAAATAATGTGGGTGAACTCTCAATGTAATGCCAATTCATGTGGCACATAAGGTCACTTTCATTATTCTTCTTCTGTCTTAACCTGTTTTAAATAGAATATTGTAATATGTTATGTTCGGGTTATATGATTTTTGAAATGTATTATTTTAAGTTTTTTCTAGTGGGAGGTTAAGGGTTCAAAGCTTTCATGGCACAAAAAAACGTGATTCCTTGGTTGGACAAAATTTTAATTGTTTGAAAGAACTGTATCTAAGTCTTTAATATAAGTCTTGAGTCTATGACGACACGCAAGTTTTGATTTAAATAGTGTATGAGTTGAAGGATCGATTCATACACCCGAACTTTGTCCTTTGTTGTACTCAAAGTCACTCGCCTGAGCGACATTAGCACGCATCTACTTGCTGAAGAGATAATGAAATTTTCCGATCTACTACCCGTTCAGTTCTTCACAAATGAAAAATTCACTGGCGCGCAATGTAGCAAGTATCAAATGTCTTTGTAAACACTAAAAACTCAAGCCAACAAAAAAAAAACAAAAACAAAGAATAAGTAGTTGTCTTCTCACAATACCAGTCGGATTTGAAATTGAGTGGGATCAATACCATTTAGTCCGGATTGAAAAAACGATCAAGACTCAACTTCTACGACATATTTTCGACAGGAACGAACACATCTGCCATGAAGAGCTAATCAACCATCCAAATACACTAATTCAAACAATACAAGAGATTGATTTTGTGGTTGGAAAAAACAAACTTATAAAGGAATCATATATTTTAAACATTCCATACCTTCAAGTGATTGTTAAGAAAACATTAAGGCTTGGCCCCGCTAGCCCATTAAACAATAGGGATCGATTTTGTCCTTTGCAGTTGAACATTACTAAATTTTGGCAGAAACCCGACTCTTCATTAATGTGTGGGCCATCGACTAGGACTCGAACTACTAGAAAAATCCGCTTCAGTTTCAACCAGTGAGATTTGTAAATAGAAAAGGAGATAAAAAGAGCAAGTTGGAGGTGACAACACTTTAGGCCCCAGCTGGCCATGATGGACGGCCAGAGAGAAAGTTTAAAATGGCTATATTTTTTTTATTCAGAAGATAAGTAATCTTATTGATCCAAAGGCATAGATATTACAATGAAGCTTAAAATATCTAACAGAATATACACAATATGTTCACGAAGGTAACTTGCACAAAGCAGACAGCCTAATCTACAGGAAAAACAACTCCTGTTCAAAGCTAGGCTGTGAGAAAGACAAAATAGTAATTCAGTAGCCAATGGCCTAGCACTAATTTACTAATCAGGCCCATCCAGAGAAAAATGGATTGAGCCTAGCCACTGGAACACACAGCAAATGATGAGCTCTTGGAACAGTGAAACCAGGTCCCTCTTCCATGTTCACACTTCCATTTCCTCCAGCACCAACCTTCCATTCAAAGCACTGAATCATAGTAGCAAGACTTGTTTGAACCACCTGTAACGCTAGTGAAGTTCCGGGGCATCCTCTGCGGCCACTCCCGAATGGCAACAAATGAAATGTTGTCCCCTCACAAATGAAAATGTCTGATTCCTCCACTGGTCTCTTCTTTCCAACCACAGAATCAATCTCTTGTTGTGCTTTCTCCATTATATTTGGATGGTTGATTAGCTCTGCTAGTGCCCACTCAATTGTAATGGCAGTTGTGTCTGTACCAGCAAAAAATATATCCTGTATATAGAAAAAATCTAAGTCTCCTTTAAATTGGATCATAATTTTCTCCAAAAAGCCTTTTTAATAATTAATGCACCAATTGTCTCAACCTACATACAAAAATGCTAATTATATGAACAACATAAATAATGCTTAACTACATCATTGAAACACATAAAATCTTTCTAAAATTTTGAAATAACTATCTGTGTCACTTCGGCCGACAAAACTACAGTCATTTACTCATCAAAATACATGTAATATGCATTTCTTATAACAAGAGAAAAAACTTAAAATTGTCCAAAACGATAGATTACCAGGATGAAGGCCTTGATGTTCTCTTTGGTGAGTCTCATCTCTGAGGTCTCATCTTCAGAAATGTCAAGTAAAATATCAAGCAGATCTTTCACCACCTCACTTCCACCACCACTTTTCTTCCTCTTCCTCCTTTCCTCTTCATGTTCCCTTATGATTTTCTCCATCATCTCATTGTAGGTGTCGCGAACGTGCCTAAGCCTCTTTCTGAATCCTTGCAAATCCAAATTCTTACAGAACCATATAAATTCAGACAAATTAAACTTCCCCATGAGTTCACCTATCTCTTGAATCAGCGTCCTAATCTGACCTGCCTCATCCCCATTTTCAGAACATCTCTTGCCCATTATCATTCTTGATATTACATTGTCAGTTAGGTTTATAAGCTCTCCTCCACCATCAACTGCCTCACTAGCTGTGGCTTTTTTCGATAGTAATTCGATAAAACGTTGAATCTCATCTCGTCTAACCAAATGGAGAAGGTCTAGCGTTCGTCCACCAAGAAGTTCCGACATGCTTAGTTTCCTCATGAACTTCCAGTAAGGTCCAAAAACAAAAGCTTGTGAGCCATAATTTATGTAGTCAATAGCAGCAAATGGGGGTCGGTTCAAAAATGAAGATTCATTGTTTTTGAGGATCGCTTTGGCCATTTCAGGTGAGGAAGCCACAACACAAGGGACAGAGCCAAAGAAGATCTGAATTAAGGGTCCACAACGTTTTGAGAGCTTGTGAAGTGCTTGGTGGGGTTTTGGAGAAAGAAGGTGGAGGTGACCGATGATCGGAAGGGCTGTTGGGCTTGGAGGAAGATGTGACTTTCGACTCTTGAAGAGGATTCGGAGAGGTATGGTGGAGATAAGCAAGATGAGGAAGAGAATGATATAGCTTTGTGATGGGACATTTTCGAGATACTCCAAGATGAAGACACGTGTCCTCGGTGTCACTAATCCCTGTTACTGAGATCACGTACGCATCGGTTCACAAAGTCTCTCTCCCCCGAGGTATTTGTCATAGGGATCAAGTGGCATCCAGTACGGTTTACGTACCGACACGTATCCCTCGGTCTGATATAGGTACATCGGTCGCTATATGTACCAATCCCCCTCGGTACCGATATGTACCAATGTCCAGGATGGCATTCTCTTCTCCTGCCGAGCTACTGATGTACAGGTCACTAGCCTAAGCTAGGCTAGGTTAGTTATCATGATCTCGTCTTACACAATTGGTGTCAGAAGGCACAGGAAGGCAGGGGCCACAGCCAATCGAGAATGGACGAGTGGCATATTGTATCACATCAAAGACAGAAAGACCGCATGCACTTGCTGACACACGACTTGGGAAAGCAAGGGTTTAATTACATCATTCCCTTGAAGAGACTGCATTCAATGCGATAAGGCTCGGAAGTGAAAGACAATAAATGTCTCTGAGGCTGGACATTTATTGCATCCTCCCCGAGAGGAGCTCATTAAACAGTCGGCATGCCGATGACACAGCCTTGGTTGCTCGGGATCCCGAGCAATTAAAAGGGAAGACATTCCTCGTAGGAATCAGTGCGCACGTTACCTGTATCTAATGATCACCTACTGACCACACTGACAGCAATCATGAGTATTTGAGGTATAAATACTCCTCGCAAAAGGCAAGGTAAGAAAGGAGAACAAAAGATCTTTGCTACGAATTATACTCAGTGTTTTCTTTTTCCTCTCTCTCAAAAACTGACTTGATCGTCGGAGGGGATACGCCGAAAAACACTCCGACGCCCTTCTAACTTGTCTTTCTTCTTTGTTCCAGGCACCTCCCTCAGCCTTACTGGATCGTTCCATCGACCCACGAGGGTCTCTCGTTACCGTTTCAGGTTACCACCGGACCTCACAGGCCGTCCCAGGCAGCAGGGTTGGCCATTCGACTGACTCACTCGAGTTCACCAAGGGAGAGATCTGTTCTCTTGTTTATATTGTGTAAGATCCAGCACGCTCACTTTGAAAGTCGGCCATTGCTGAAACTTCAAAAAAATTATACCTCCAATGTTGGCTAGGCAGTGATGTTTATTCCTTCTTAAACGAAGTTCTAAAGAACCAAAAAAAAGCAATTCCACTGCATAAGGCACCCACTAGAGGCAAGAGACGATTAGTTACACATACTTCTACCCAACTTTGTGCATTAAAGAGTTTGTATCTCACCTTTGAAGGTGATAAATTTATCTCAAGAGTAATAACTTTGTCTTTGTAAATAGTAAAATTATATTTAATAGTCATGATCGATCGTGATTAATTAAGATCGATTCTAATGCTAAATTTTTTTTTTGCGATTCCATTCAATTGGGATCAATCATGATTAATTAAGATCGATCCCAATGCCAAATTATTATTATTATTATTATTTTTTACAATTTCACTTAATTATGATCGATCATGACTATATGAGATCGATATTAATGCATTAAGACCAAACTAAATTTCTGGTGGTTCTAATTAAATAGGACCGATCACGACTAGCCACACTTTTATTTTTTTGAACTGGTCCCGATCTTATATTTAGTTATATTAAATTGACATGTAATTTCAAAATATTAATTAACATTTTATGAATTAATGTTAATTTTATGAATTTTAAATTTATAATTTTGAATGTTAATTTAATACAATTGAAGGTCAATTTAATGTTATTTTTGATAAATTGAGTGTTAGTTAGATAAAATTAAAAATTAATTTCATAAATTAATTAACATTTTATGAATTAATGTTAATTTTATAAATTTTAAATTAATGTTAATTTTATGAATTTCAAATTTATAATTTTGAATGTTAATTTAATACAAATGAAGGTCAATTTAATGTTATTTTTGATGAATTGAGTATTAGTTGGATAAAATTAAAAATTAATTTCATAAAATTACGTGTCAATTTAATATAACTAAATATAGGTTTGGAACCACTTCAGAAAAAAAAAAGTTCGGTTAATCGTGATCGATCCTATTTAATTGAAATCAACAGAAATTTAGTTTGGTCCCAATTTTTGGACCATCAAATGCATTAAGATCGATCTCATATAGTCATGATCATTCATAATTGAGTGGAATTACAAAAAAAAAAAAAATTGGCATTGAGATCGATCTTAATTAATCATTATTGATCATGACTATAAAATGTAATGTTACTACTTGCAAAGACAAAATTATTACTCTTGAAATAAAGTTATCTCTTTTAAAAGGTAAGGTACAAATTTTTTAGGTAAGATTATTACAATTGAAAGTAAAATTACTATCTTTGAAAGTGAGGTTATAATTATTTATGAAAAAATTATTATATTTAGATATAAAATTATAACTATTTAAGGTTAAATTATAAGCACTAAAGGTAAAAATAGCACCTCTAAATGTGAGGTGAAATTACAATTTATTGAGGTAAGTTTACGACTTTTTAAAGTAATATTGTTATATTCATAGGCAAAATATTTAATGTCAAAAAATTTGCAGTCACACCTTTTTTTTTTGGTACGATATTACTGTTTCACCAGACCGTACGTAGACTCCCGATTATGTCAGTGAGCCAGCCCTGGCAACATGGACTTGATTACAGTACAAAATAAATAATTTTGATATCGTACCAAGGTAGAGTTCCGAGACAATGAATGGTTCTCTTTTTACAGAACTAATATATAAATAATATGAAAAAATTAATGATAGACCTACAGGGTGACCATCTTGTTGATCTACAAAGTATAAGCATTATAATAACCATAGCTTTTATCATGTCCAAATATTGGGTCAAAGTTCTATCGTCAGTTACGATTAATTTTAGGGGTGTATTAGGACTTGAGTTAAAATTTTTAATACTTGAGTTGGGCCTGAACAAAACAAATCTCAACTCAAATTGAATTTGGGCAAACTTCAGGTTAAGACTTCGGATTATTGGGTTCAACTCGAATATTAAAATTAAGTTGAACCCGAATATACATAAATTTATAAATATATTTAATTAAAATTAGTATTAGAGTTCATACTTTTAATTCACTTCAAGTCTTCATCCTTGCGCCTTTATCACTCTTAGATCTCTCTCACTCTCCATTCTTCCCTGTCTTAATCGTCACTCGTTTGTTTCAAACTCTCAGTCTCCTTCTTTCACCCATCACTCTTCCCTCTCTCACTCCCTATCACTTCATCTGCGTCTCGCCTTTTATCTCAAATCACTTTAAAAAATCAGATCTACTTTTGAAAAAATCAAATTTACACTTCAAAAAATCAACTTGAATTAAATATCTCAATCCCAACCGATTTTTAACCCGAAATCAGCCTAAATTAAGTAACTCGAATTCAATCCAAGCCCTTCCGAATTAAACTCGGATACTATTCCGGTTGAGTTAGGGTTAGGATTAAAGTCGAAAATTATATATCTAAAATTGGGCTAGAGTTAACATTTCAACTTGCCCAAGTTACACCCTTAACTAATTTGTTTGTAACTTTTAGTTAGCAAGCCACTGCAGCGAGTGCTTGAGAGAACAATATGGTAAAACTAAAGGCAATTATTCTATTACTCTTCCCAATTAATTGATAAATAATACAAAACTTGCAAAGTGTCCCAAAATTAAATTGTCGCGGAAAGTTGCCATCGAACTCCAAAAAATAAGTTAGAAGTCTAACTCTGTTATCTCACGTGGAATCGAGCAATGTGGTTGATTCATGATTAAATTAGATTTGTGTAGCAGCCTTGCCTTTAATCTCCAATACCTTATCCAATGCATCTCTTCCTTTCTCATCTATTCCTATTTGTGTTTAGCCTCAAACCCACCATTCCCCTTACATAGCGTTAAACCCACTATTCCCACTATATAAAGCCTAAGCATTTATACCAATTCTTCGCTCAGGGCGACTTTAATTGAATAGTCAACAAGATGAACCTCAAAATGGGGCTTGAAACCATTCAATATAATCCTAAGAAATGTTCAATATGTAATTAATACCCCGATTAGAATCTGCCTGCAATGAAAAAACAGTAAAATGCATTGCCAATCAAGAAAAAGCATCCATATAAGCCCCTTTACCAACTAACGTAATGACATTGACATTGCATAAGGAAATGTTCTGGGTGTACTTTTGTATCTGTATAATCGTAAGAAAATATAGTTGAAAATACTAATAATACCATATATATCCATTCACTATCTATCTATCGCATATGTTTTGGTAGATATTGTTGTAAATGGTGAAACATATATACAAGTAAAAGGATGTTAGAATGAAAATTTTCAAAATGAAACACCAAGCCTGAAAACCTCCATATCTACAACTAACAAAAGTGCAACTTTTAAAGTTAAAAGAAAGAAGGTGAAAAATGGTCAAGAACTAACCAATGGTTAAAATTTCGTTTCGATGTATTGTTTCAATTACTTAAGAAACGGAAACGTTAATATTTCGATATATTTCAGAAACGTTTTGACCTGTTTCGAAAATATAATGAAAATATAAAAAATTTAAGAATTATTTTTTTAAAATATTGATCAAAATATATTAAAATATCTTTAAATACCTTATAAAATTTCAAAACATTATGGAATACCTCAAAATATTAAAATTTTGATTTCCTCACTAATTCGTTTCAGTTTCTTTGGAAACGGAAACGTTTCAGACGTTTCGACCGTTTTGAAATGATATTTTGATCCTTGGAACTAACATATTAAAGCTAATGTACTTCCTATACACCATCACAAAACCCAAAAGATTTGTTTAATCCTTTATCAGTTAAACTTAACAGAGTTTTAAAAGCTCATAATCAAGAGTTCGCTCACAATCAAGTTAGTCTCGCTATTTGAGCTTTGTGTTCAATATTCAAGAGTTCACACTGCATTACTTGGTAACATCTTAATCATGCTTCAATGTATCTGAACTAAAACAATCACTAATTTGTTGGGGTTTAATACGTTTTAAACTCACAGACAAACATACACAATCGAAGAACAAACCAAGAACATAGAATAATGAGAAACAAGAAAAAACAAGACACACAGATTTTACTGCAGGGATTTCACTATATGGAGAAGGAGGAATACAGAGGACGGCTATATAATTACAATCAAATTCTAATCACCAAAGAAACAGGTTTTTATAGGTCTTGCGCACAGACTACAAAACAAGCCCAAAAAATTAAGTCCCATAATATTTCCTATTAAAAAACCACGCAACATTATTTCGAGTCGAATCATCATCCGGATCAACACAAACTAAGTTCCACAAAAAAACCCCACAAACATCAAATCAAGTTATATAGTAATATAATCGACATTTGCAAAAGTCATTTAACTAAATATGCAAAAAAAAACCGTGTCAACACAATACGAGTGCTCTAGCAAGATCTTAGTAAGAATTTTCAAAGATAAACTTGTAGTACGCTATAAAATGTATAATCAATCACCAATGTATGTGTCATATATCATCATTTATGTTGCAGTATCATTCTATATGCCTTTTTCTCAAAGGGACTTCTATTGGCAACTTGTATAAAAAGGGTAAACATCCTTGTACCAAATCCCTTTCAGGGTCCGAAAACTCACATTGAACAATATTGTGATTGGTCTTCCCTCATCTAATTCCCTACACTTGAATATTCTCGCAAAAGGACTTCATTAAGGAGCTAAATTAGGAAAGTAGGTTCCAATATCACGTCAATGTGAAAAAAAGAGCACCATCACTTGTTGTCCCCAAATTAATTACTTCAATTCAATGCGGTATTCCTAAAAGATTTCACGCTTTGAAGCCTTCCCATTAGCAGCACAAAAAATCTTTTCTTTCCAATGGAAAATACTAAAAAGCTTAAATTTCAGTCAACTAACATTTCACATAAGCACAAACCTCACCAGATTATTCTCGCAAAAAAATAAGTAGGCAAGAAATATGTAAGTAAGTGAGTACCCATAACGCTAAAAATCATGATATCACTAATTATTTCAACAAGAAAGAAATATTCTGAATCAATCAGAGCATTATTCACAATAATCACAAATCAAAATCAAATAGGTACAACCGTATGAAGGACTTGCAAATAAGAGAGTCCATTTTACCTACTTAGATTGCTCAAAAAAAAAAAAAATCTAACAACTTAGAATTAAAATCCCAGAAGGTTCATCTTTTTTTTTTTTTTTGATAAGCAAAAAAAAGGGTGGGTGAAGGAAGATCGCTTAGAGACTACTCCGATAGGCCGTCACTGGTGAGATCATGAGGCCCCTAACCACATCCATTACACTCTCGGGAATGAACTTAACTAGACTAGTATAGCGGCCGACCATCAATCTCCAATGTGGACTCTAAGACTCGAATCTTTGGCTAAAACGAGTTGTTTAGTGAGTCTATCCTAAGATTCCTTCTTGCAAAAAATACAATTGTATACCCTAAAACCAAAAAAGTGAAGTACACACCTTGATCAGTGTGTGTGGGTGCGTTAAATTGCATGTGTGTATGATTATTGATGTGCATATAGAATTAAGAGGGTGAGTGTGTACTAAGTTCGATGGGGGTGTTTTTTTTCTTATAAGAGGAGGGGTTTCACTATGACAGTGTGAGCATAAAAAGGGGGAGGGGAGGCAGAGCGTGGGATTTGATTGGGTGTGTGGGTTCCTCTGTGTGTGTCTGTGTATGAGTGTTAATGTACGTGTGTGTGTGTGCGCGCGCGCAAAAAGGGGGAGGGAGTGTGAGTTGTGAGTACCAGCGTGTTTGTGTGCAAAGAGTGTGTGCCTTTGTGCACCGAGAGTGGGTGTGTGCCGGAGTGGTGCGTAAGAGAAAAGCAGCCTTCGTTCGCCGGGGTTGGAAGTGGGTCTTCGGAGAAGAGAGATAAGATAAAGCAGTGGGAGATATGAGAGAAATAGGAGAGAGAGGATGAACGTTGGGATTAGTAGCCCCACTGAAAAAATTAATTGAATCCATTAATTTAAGGGATGATATGTATGTAAGTTATAATTTTTTGGGTTTTATTTGAATTTTGTAACATTGCTCTTTTGAAAAAAAAAAAGCAATGCTATTGTAAGAGGTAAAAATGAACTTACCTTACATAACTTTCTTTTGGATTAGAACTTATGTCTTGTCAACACTTTCCTGCAAAACGAACAAACTGTCAAAGATTAAAGTGTTTCGATCGAAAACAATGCTTAAGTCAATAATTGAAGAATTAATTGAAATGCAGAAAGGATTCAACATACCTTTCCTATGCTTGCTTGTTCCTTTTTATAATGATTCATCTGATGGTAGACGATGCAAGGTGGCACACCTTGCGTCAATTCAGGATTTTTGTTTATGAACTTGCAGGAATTTCTCTTGACGCTCTCCCAATTGACTAGCTCCTTCTGAGCCGATAATCATGCTTATCAGTTATTCATTTGTTCAAGGTGATGTTGCTTAAATGTAGAGCTCGGTTCTGCTGAGGTCGAGCTCTTTCTTCTTCTTGCCGAGTTGGTGACAGTTCGGCAAGTTGCCCAGCTTATTGACTCATCGTTTCTTCACATGTTTTGATAATGTCATCATCAGTGAGCATATTTAAAGCTCATTACACATGTCATAATTTCTGATTTCCCTTCATTTGACCCCACAAACGTGTATTAGACATTTTTCGTCTGGCAGTCGTTTCGTGCTTCGATCTCATCATTGCTTGTGTCCTAGAGACATGCATTTATTCTGGCGGTGTACTTTGCATTGATTTATTGTCCTTTGGTTCTTTAGTTCCCCACCCCTGTTTTAAAAGGCAAATATACTCCACTTCGTCTTTCTTACTTGCTTTCTCTGACCTTTTCTTCCTTGTTTACTCTGGACATTACATCTTCTTCCATGGCTCCTCTTCTTCCCTATGAAATTCCAGCATTCAAAACAAGGTACCAAATTCCAGATGACGTCGATATTCGAGTAGCTGGGGCAAATGAACTACTTATTGGCACCATAGAATCAATTCTTGTCTATACTCGTGCCATAACTAAAGGTGGTGTTCGTTTTCCTCTTCATCCTCTTCTTCTCTGGGTGCTTTCTGCACTAAAGCTCTACCCCCATCCAATGCTGCCCCTATTTTTTTAGGATCATGATGGGTGTAGCTGCACTCAATAAGTTGCTGAACCTGAACCTTGGTCTTTGGGAGATTCTATTTTGCTACATCTTTAAACCTGTCGGATATAACTATTACTTGGGTAGTCAGCAAAAAGGATCTTTACTTGGTGTGACTCACGTTCGAGATTTGAACAAGGGTCATGAAAATGACATTGTTTTCGTTTCTTGCAATTGGGAGTATGTTGCTGGTGAGATACCTTCCTACCGATGTCCTTACGAAGAAGGCGCACCAAGTGATTAACTATATTCTTGGTAATTTCTTTTAAGAAGAGCACTAGATGCAGGTGAAACTGTGAATGGGAGAATCCTAGAGCAATCGATGAAGATGGAGGAATTGAGGAGAGTGTGGAATTTCAATGAGTCTCTCTTCTGCCGAGCCACACATATTTTGCTTGGATACACCCTAACCTACAAGTCATTTATAGCAATTCCTCTTCGACCAAATGCAACTCTTGCCGAAGACCGACAAGAAATTCAGTCTACTTGGTTCCAATCACCACGTCCTCACAAAAGAGCCTTGTCTGGCCCCTTTGGGAGAAATAGGCCAATAAGGAATTTTATTGCATTCCTTTCTTCTTCTGAGGCTTATGCTCCTGAACAATCATTCTCTGATCCTATTGAATCTGTCCTAATTGTCCCTATCGAGGCTGACAACGTAATGGAGCTCTTGGCTGATTCTTCTGTTCAAGTCCTCATTGACTCTACCCCCACCTCTCCTGTTCAACCTGATCCTCCAACTGCCATTTCTAAGCCCATAATTACTCCTACTAATATTCCAGAGCTTAGTGTCATCCCTCCCGATGAACTGATCTCAAAGAAATGTAAGGCGTCTGAGTCTAAAGCTGTTTCTTCTGAGCTTGTTGCCTCTCCTTTTAGACCTATTTTAAAGACCAAAGGGAGAGAAATCACGATTCCGGACTCTACTACTAAATATTTTAACGTGACAGTGGGGATTGCTAGAGGTATGATCTTTCCTTGAAACTTAGCCGCAAACAAAGCATTGTCAAACGATGAGATCACACGGCAAGCTATTCAACAGATGGTTCTAGTATCCATTCTCTCTATTTCTTCTTTTACCTTTGTTGTCTTTGCCCCCTCGTTTTTTCTAGAACCTTTCCATGTTCTTTGTAGGGTCTTCAAAAGGGTCATGAGGTCGGGTTAGGATTGCCAGGAGAGACTAGGCCATGAAAGAGGCTATTCAAGAACAGATGTTTACCTTAGCCAAGAAGAACTCTGTTAATAAGGAGTACGACAAGCTCTGTGAGGAAATGTTAATTCTGCATGCTCAAATGCTCAGGCTATTTGATGAGAAGATGAAACTTGCTGCCGAGGTGGAAGACTTGAAGGCATCTGAAAATGTGTTTAATGTGGAGTTTACCCAAACTCAGCTTGACCATTCAAGCCTTTTAGAAGAGTTTGAAAAGTTCAAGGCTAAAGCCAAAAGTTTAGAAGATGCAGCCTTTGAACAAGGGATGGAGAAAGCCAAAAATGACTTGGCTTCTCAACTTCCTACGCTGGAAAAGGCATACTTTGCTAAAGGTTGGAATGTTGCATTGGTGGTTGCAGACGTCCCTCAATCTTCTGAACTATATTCTCGTTACTCTTCTGCAAGTTCATATGAGCCTCCTTCGACTTGAAAAGAACTATTTTGCAAACTGTTTTGAAGTGTTATCCCTATTTCCATAGACATTACATTTTTTTTAGAACATGGGTTGTATTTACCCAGTAGG
The DNA here is from genome assembly GCA_963454935.2 of Ilex paraguariensis. Classification (NCBI taxonomy): domain Eukaryota; kingdom Viridiplantae; phylum Streptophyta; class Magnoliopsida; order Aquifoliales; family Aquifoliaceae; genus Ilex; species Ilex paraguariensis. The sequence goes on along the minus strand of CAUOFW020002959.1, from coordinate 694,771 downwards.
TACCTCTTTTTTGTTTATATATATACAAGAGGTCATTTTGTTTCCTTACATTTGTGCTCTTTTTCAATTTTGACTGCTTTGTTAATTATGTAAAGGCTATTTATCAAAAACACTTTTGTTCGAAGAGCTTGGTTCCACAGCGAGGATCTTTTATAATCTTGACTAAGAAGTTATGTTTTGCTTGGCCCCACAGTGGGGATATTTTTGAGCTTACAAAAATTTTGACCCTAAGAAATTATGGTCTGCTCAGCCCTTCTTCTTCGAAGAGCTCGGTCTACAGTGGGGATCTTTTCGTACTAATAATAATTTTGACTCTAAGAAATTATGGCCCGCTAAGCCTTTTTTCGAAAAGTTCGGTCCCACAGAGAAAACCTTTTTAATTGATCTAAATATGGATAGAATATGTTTTACCAGCACTAAGTTTTAACCTGTAACACTTTACTTTTTTATTATTGTGTTATTTTTAAATCTACTCATAACTTTATGTAATCTATGAGAAAACATTGAGTGTCTCGGTTACACCATGTCGTCACGCTCACATGGTGTAATCGTCCAATAGCAACAATTAGATAAGTGAATCTCACACAATTAAATAACTATTCATCTATGTAACACAATAATTACCTCATGTATAGAAGTGTGGTACACTTTGTTCATTTGAATTTTTTCCCATTGAATAACTATTCATCTATGTAACACAATAATTACCTCATGTATAGAAGTGTGGTACACTTTGTTCATTTGAATTTTTTCCCATTGAATGATGATACCATATGGTGGTGTCCCCGTTATATTGAATATTTACTCGTAATTTAGGACTAAAGTGCAATAGCTAATGAGCTAAAAATGCGGTATAAAACTAGAATAATAGCTTTAATTTTTATTTTAAAAATATTTTCTTAGTTAAAAAAAACCATTCACTCTGAAAAATATTCTTGCTGCATAAAAAGGGAAAAGATAAAAAGAAATTGAGGTTTTTAGAGAGCAAAAAATGAATACTATTACAAGGGTAATGTACTAGATAGCTATTAGCAAGCTGGCACTGAATCTGCTAGATCATAAATGCTTCAAGTTGTTGAAAAAGATTAATCTTCTTTGTTCCTCTAAAACACCACCATTTCAGCCGGCAAAATTACATTATTGTCTTCTTTAAAAATGTATTCTGAATTTCTTATAACAAAGGAAAAAATAGTTTACTTCTCCATGATCAATCAATTTTCCCCTTTGAAATTGGAGATGTTAGTTAGCAACTTAGTTAATCATTAATCAACTTCTGTCGATAGCGACAATTAAAGTTCAATATATAAAATTTCTGCAAATACAAAGTCTAAAAAGTTAGATATATGCGGGCTTTGCAAAAAGATTGATAACCCGTTTGGGTTTTTTTTTTTTTTTAAAAATGGTTCCTTTACTTGTCTAGTTCAGTCTAGAACCAAAAATTGTGAAAAAAAAAAAATTAAAACAAAGGGGGTTAGATTACCAGGACAAAGGCCTTGATGTTCTCTTGGGTTAATTTGATCTCTGAGCTCTCGTCTTCTGAAATGTCAAGTAAAATATCAAGCAGATCCTTAACCACATCGCTTCCATCACCACTTTCCTTCTTCTTTCTCCTTGCCTCTTGATGTTCCCTTATGACCCTTTCCATCATCGAATCGTAGCTGTCACGAACATGCTCGAGCCTCTTTCTGAATCCCTGCAAATCCAGATTTTTACAGAACCATATAAAATCAGACAGCTTAAACTTCCCTGCGTGCTCGGTTATCTCTTGAACCAACTTCCTAATCTCACCGGCTTCATCCTCATTCTCACAACATCTCTCACTCATTAACATTCTTGATATTACATTGTTTGTCACCCTTATAAGCTCTCCTCCAACATCAATTGCCTCGCCAGCTCTGGCCTTTTTCGATAGTAATTCGATAAAACGTTGAACTTCATCGCGCCTAACCGGATGGAGAAGGTCTAGTGTTCGGCCGCCAAGAAGCTCTGACATACACAGCTTCTTTATGAACTTCCAGTAAGGTCCATAGGGTGCAAATGCGAAATCTTGTGAACCATAAGTTGAGTAATCAATAGCAGCGATTTGGGGTCGGTTGGAGAAGGAAGATTCTTGGGTTTTGAGGACCTCTTTGGCTATCTCCGGCGAGGAAACGACAATACAAGGAACAGAGCCGAGGAAGATGTATATTAAGGGTCCGAAACGTTTCGTGAGTTTGTGAAGAGCCTGGTGAGGAATCGGACCAAGAAGGTGGAGGTGATCGATGATAGGAAAGGCTGTTGGGCTTGGAGGAAGGGGAGACTTTCGAGTCTTGAAGAGGACTCGGAGGAGGATGGTGGAAATAAGCCAGACGAGGAAGAGAATGATATAGCCTTGAAAGTCGGCCATTGTTGGAACTCCAAGAAATTTTTGGTTGGGTGGGTGGGTGTTTGGGTGGGTTGGGGGAGACTTGATTCCTGAATTTGAAGAAAAATAAAATCTTTGCAAGATAAAAAGTATTATTACACCAAAAGATTCTTTTGTAAAAGAAAAATTGTAACTATAATGATGGTTCAGCAGTGCTGTTTATATAAGATGAAATAATGGAATTTTCTTTTTTTTTCTTTATTCTTTTAGATGGAAATAGTATATGTGATGAAATTTTATTTTAATCTTACATCTTATTTGCTTTAGATCTCTATATGGTAGTTTATGCTATAGGATAATGATGGGACATTTCTGAAATACTCCAAGATTAAGACACGTGTACTCGGTGTCAGAAGATCAAAGATTGGGGGGAGTTGATGGGATATTTCCGAAACGCTCCAAGATGAAGACACGTGTCCTCGGTGTCACTAATCCTTGTTATCGAGACCACGTACACATTGGTTCACAAATCCCTCTCCCCCGAGGTATTTGTCATAGAGATCAAGTGGCATCCAGTACGTTTACGTACCGACACGTATCTCTCGGTCGATATAGGTACATCGGTCGTATATGTACCAATCCCCCCTCGGTGCCGATATGTACCAATGTCCAGGATGACAGTCTCTTCTCCTGCAGAGCTACTGATGTACATGTCACTAGCCTAGGCTAGGCTAGGTTAGTTATCATGACCTTGTCTTATGCAATTGGTGTCAGAAGGCACAGGAAGGCATGGGGCCACAGCCAATCGGGAATGGACACGTGACACATTATATCACATCAGAGGCAGAAAGACCGCATGTCCTTGCTGACACGCTACTTGGGAAAGCAAAGGTTTAATTACACCATTCCCTTGATGAGACTGCATTCAATGCGGTAAGGCTCGGAAGTGAAAGACAATAAATGTTTCTAAGACGGGACATTTATTGCATCCACCCCCGAGAGAAGTTCATTAAACAGTCGGCGTGCCGTGACACAGCCTTGATCGCTCGGGGTCCCGAGCAATTAATAGAGAAGACATTCCTCGTAGGAATCAGTGCGCACGTTGCCTGTATCTAATGATTACCTACTGACCACACTCACAACAATCATGAGTAAATGAGGTATAAATACTCCTTGCAAAAAGAAAGACGGTATGCAACGAAAAATCTTTACTACAAATTATACTCAGTGTTTTCTTCATCCTCTCTCTCTCTCAAAAATTGACTTGATCGTCGGAGGGGATACGCCGGAAAACACTCCGGCCCTCTTCTAACTTGTCTTTCTTTGTTCCATGAACCTTCCTCAGCCTTCCTAGATCGTTCCATTGACCCACGAGGGTCTATCATCACCGTTCCAGGTTACCATCGGACCTCCCAGGCCGTCCCAGGCAGCAGGGTTGACCAGTCGACTGACTCACTCGAGTTCACCAAGGGAGAGATTTGTTCTCTTGTTTATGTTGTGCAAGATTCAGCACGCACAATCTGGCGCCGTCTGTGGCAAACGACTAGCTTTTTTCTAGTTTCTTCTCTATAAAGAACAGTGACCATGGTGAATACTCGAAAAAAAGGGAAAGGTCCCCAACAAAGAAGCCTCGAATTACAAGCTCCATGTCACCATGAAAGGAGGGATCACACTGATAGGAATAGAAATGTCTCTATTCAGTCAAGGGGGCCTACTCCTCAGACTAGTATGGGCATCAAGTTAGGAGGAACCGCCCCCTTGGCTCGCCAACTAGCGGAGGTGATTGAGGAAAAGTTTGGAGATCGATTACGACAGTTGGAGAAGGACAATGTGAACGTCCTAAGCCGGCTCAACGAATTCGCCACCTCCGGCGAAGGATCGAGGGACTCATTTCTTTCTCACAAGCTCCCCGCCCGGGAGGTTGAAACAAAAGATCTGAGGAATCACTTAAACAGTAAGGCGGAAAGCTCCAGGGCCCCAAAGTGACCAAGAGCCAACGAGCGACCTCTTAACGACCATTCCAGGAAGGCAAGACCTTTAGCCCTGGACGACCTCCGACGAGGACTGTCAAGACGGAGGAAGGGAGATGGGTCCGAGGAGGATTCAACCCTATCCACGCGACGCCCAGGAAATGGGGGACCCATTGACGAACTTGGAGACTTCACAAGACTCCCCATTGGGGAGAAAATTAATCTCAGGGCACGGTTGGAATCCAGAAGAAACGACAAGACTGTCTAGGAAGATGCCGGAGACGAGGTCATGCAATCACCCTTTACCAGGGGTATCACAGATATGGATGTTTCGAAAAAATTCATCGGGCCGAGGTTCAAAAGTTATGACGGACGGTCCGATCCCGAGGCTCACCTCAGGCAGTACAAGCAAATGATGTCCCTGTATCATTCAGACCAACGGTTACTCTGCAGAGTGTTTCCCATGAGCTTGGGGGACTCCGCGATGAAATGGTTCGAGGCTCTTCCCCCAAACAGCATCGGATCATGGAAGGAGCTTACGAGACAGTTTCTAGCCCGATTCATTATGAGGAGTAAGCGGTCTAAGGACATCGGATCATTACTGACGCTCAGACGGAAGGAATTCGAGACCCTTCGCCAATACGCCATCCGGTACTGGGAGGAGGTTAATGAAGTAGAGGGCTGCTCGGAAGTCATGGCAGCAGCGTCTTTCAGGCTCGGCTTGGCTAGGGACACGGACCTGTACCGATCCCTGACCAAGAAGACTCCCTCGGATATGGGTGAGCTGATGGCCCGGATAAACAAGTACTCAAGGATCGAGGACGAGATGGGAAGCAACAAAGGCCGAACCCTCCAATTTAAAAGGAAAGAAAGGGAGCAGGACGATACTCCCCGAAAGAGATTGCTACCCCCTCCGGGGGGCTCGTTCAAAGGGGTTCACACTATGTTCAAGGAACCCATCTTCAAGTTGCTCCACAAGATCAAGCATGAGTCATTCTTCAAGTGGCCGCCCAGGATGCAGAACGATACCTCCACCCGTGATCAAAAGGTTAGGTGTTCCTATCACCGGGATTTCGGACATCGCACCGAAAGCTGTAGGGTATACAAATCGTTCTTGGAAAGGTTGGTCCGAGACGGATACTTGAAAGAATACATAGAGCCCAGGACGGTTGAAAGACAAACCCTTGCCCCGACCGAAAAGCCAGACAACGTCATAGATGTCATCCATGTATGTCCGCTGGATCGCCCCACGTCCAAGGAACTCGAGTCTGATCTCAAGAGGGTAGCTTTTACAAGAAGGATAGCCGAGGATGGTGGGGGCCACCCAGTAAAAGGGCCAGGACTGAGGAACCCAGCATCACGTTCTCCGACGCGGACTTGACAGGTGTGGTCACTCCTCATAACGACGCCCTTGTCTTAACCTTGAAGATAGGGAAGTTCGACGTCAAGAGGGTGTTGATAGACTCCGGGAGCTCCTCGGAGGTGATGTACTCTGACACTTTGAAACAGATGGGTCTTGGCCTCAAGAACCTCACCAAGGTCAGGACACCCCTAATCGATTTCAAAGGCTCGTTCGCCTTGCCCATAGGCAAAATCACATTGTCGGTGGTCACAGGTCCCTTCGTCATCAACACCGAGTTTGTCGTGATTGATGCAGACTCTCCCTACAATGTGATCATGGGACGAGCATGGCTGCATGCGCTGGGAGTGGTGCACTCCACCTATCATCAGAAACTAAAATTCGCCACGCCAAAGGGGGTCATGGAGATCCGAGGGGACCAAGCGTCCGCAAAAAACTGTTTTTATTCAACTGTTAGAGCCGGGGCTTTCACCCAAGAAAAGGGGCAAACTCCGGAAGAGGTCATGGAAAAATAGCAATTACAGTACGGGCGTCCAGGAATGGATGACCCCCGGATTGACCCAACGGAACGGTCGGTGGAGGACCTCCGGAGGGTGCCCTTGGTGGAAGAAGAAGCAGAAAGATACTTCTTAGTTGGAACCGCGATGCCCGCGGCCAAACATGAGGAGATGATTTTGTTCCTAAGGAGAAATGCAGACGTGTTCGCTTGGGACGCAATGGAGATGACAGGAGTAGACCCCGAGATAATCACGTACAAGCTGCATGTTGACCCGACGCACAAGCTAGTAAAACAGAAGCCACGACGCATAGCCCCGCATCACGCCTGCGCAGTCAATGAAGAAATTGACAAACTCCTAAAGGCCAACGCCATTCGAGAAATACAGTTCCCAGAGTGGCTGTCTAATACGGTCTAAGCGAAGAAGAAGGGGGGAAAATGGTGTGTCTGCTTAGACTTCACAGATCTAAACAAGGCATGTCCTAAGGACGACTACCCCCTACCAAAGGTGGACCAGCTAGTGGATGCCACTGTCGGATATGAACGCATGGACTTCCTGGATGCCCGAGCAGGATATCATCAGATCCCTCTCTACCCCCCGGATCAGGAAAAAATGACGTTTATCACTCCAAGGGGAGTTTACTGTTACAAAGTGATGCCGTTTGGACTAAAAAACGTCGGGGCAACATACTAAAGACTGATGAATCGGATGTTCAAAAGGCAGATCGGCAACACCATGAAGGTCTACATTGTCGATATGCTAGTGAAGAGTAAGTGAAGCTGTGATCATCTGGCAGATTTGGCAGATACCTTCTCCACCCTCAGAGAGTACGGGCTGAAGCTGAACGCTGCAAAGTGCATTTTCGGAGTGGAGTCGGGTAAATTTCTCGGATACCTGGTCAGTCAGCGAGGAATTGAAGCTAACCCGGATCAGATTAAAGCGATCCTGGACATCCAGAGCCCCCGAACTGTCCGAGAAGTCCAAAAGCTCACAGGGATGCTGGCAGCACTTAACCGGTTCGTCTCACGCTCCTCAGACAAATACAAACCCTTTTTCGGAGCCATCAGGAGCGCTGGGAAGGACATGTGGAGCCAGGGGTGTGAAGATGCCCTGGCTGGAATCAAGGAATACCTCAGAACCCTCCTGACATTATCCGTCCCTGTCCAGGGGAAATGTTCTTCTTGTATTTATCCGTATCAAAATTTGTGGTAAGCGGGGTACTTATTCGAGAGCATGAGCGCCGCCAGAAGCCGATTTATTACATAAGCAAGGCGCTCCTGGACGCGAAGACAAGATACTTGCCCCTAGAGAAACTGGCTCTATCCCTGGTCACCACTGCCAGAAAAGCTAAGGCATTATTTTCAGGCGCACCCGATTACCGTCCTTACCGATCAGCTCTTAAAGACCATTTTGAGGAAAGCAGAACTCTCCGGAAGGATTTTCAAGTGGGCAGTGGAGCTAGGGGAACACGACATTCATTTCAAACCTCGAACCGCCATAAAAGGTCAGGTATTGGCGGACTTCATAGCTGAGTTTTTCGGGGAACATCCAGTTCTAGACAGACCGCCTCCTCCCGATATGGTTTTTCCAACGAATCACGAAGGGTCACCATGGCTTTTGTGTGTGGACGGTTCGTCAAATAATAAGGGGTCTGGGATCAGTATCTTGTTGGTCTCTCTAGATGGGACGGTCACGGAGCAGGTCGTTCGGTTGGGATTCAAAGCGTCCAATAACGAAGCTGAATATGAGGCTCTCATCTCAGGACTTCAGTTAGTTGAGGCAACTAGAGTTACGGACTTAATCGTACAATGCGATTCCATGCTGGTGGTCAACCAAGTCAACGGAGAGTTTGAGACAAGGGACCCTAGGATGAAAGCTTACCATCTCCAGGCGACAACTGTGATCCGAAGATTCGGAAGGGTTGAGATCAAACAAGTGTCCCGAGACAAGAACTCGCACGCCGACGCCCTGGCTTGCCTGGCCTCGACAGTGGAGTCCTCTCAGTCGCGCAGGATCACCATAGAATATTTTTCCACATCCTGCATAGACCATGCCCCCGAGGCAATGACCGTCCAGGACGCGCAGAAGCCGCCCAGCTGGGTTGATCCCTTTCTCAGGTTCCTAACAACAGGAGACCTCCCGGAATGTTCAAAGAAAGTGAGGAAGATAAAACTTAAAGCCCCAAGATTTTGGGTCTCCCCGAATCAGAAGCTGTATCGGAGGTCTTTCTCAGGACCTTACTTATTATGCGTCCAAGATGACCAGGTGGAAGATCTTCTATTTGAGGTACACGAGGGAATATGCGGCGGGGCACTCTGGGGGGCGATCGATGGCACACCGCATCATGTCTCAAGGATATTGGTGGCCGCGAATGCAAAGAGATACGCACACATACGTCCAAAAATGCGACCAATGTCAGAAACTCTCCCCTGCAATCAGGCAACCCCGCGGGGGACTTGCACCCCCTAACCAGCCCTTGGCCATTCGCCCAGTGGGGACTCGATTTTGTTGGGCCCCTACCTAAGGCTCCTGAAAATAGGAAGTTCCTCATTGTGGCCACAGATTATTTCACCAAGTGGGTTGAGGCGGAGCTGTTGACTCACATCCGCAACATAGATGCTAAAAAGTTCGTCTGGGAAAACATAGTCATCAGATTCGGGATTCCTTGGGCACTGGTATCGGATAATGGGACTCAATTCACCGGCAGACGTTTCAAGTCTTTCTGCGAGCAACTCGAAATCCGTAATTTCTATTCCACCCCTGCCTACCCCCAAGCCAATGGGCAGGCAGAGGCCTCCAACAAAATAATTATCAGTGGAATCAAGAAGAGATTGGAGAAAGCGAAAGGAAAATGGGCGGATGAGCTATTAAACGTTTTATGGGTATACAGGACCACCCCTCGGACTTCGACAGGAGAAATCCCATACTCTCTGACTTACGGGATGGAAGCAATCACACCCCTTGAGGTAGGACTCCCGACCATAAAGACCCAAGCTTTCGACGCAATGGGAAATGACAGTCAACTTAGACTGGATTTGGATCTAGCGGAAGAAAGAAGGGAGATAGCGGCCTTGAGAATAACCAAGTATCAGGAAAAGATTTCCCAACTGTATAGCAAAAGGGTCAGAGCGCGAGAGTTCTGAATCGGCGATCTGGTCCTCAGAAGGATAACGACCAATACCCGTGACCCAACAGAAGGAAAAATGGGACCTAACTGGGAAGGGCCTTACAAAGTGATATCTATCGGAGGCGCCGGGTCATATAGATTAGAAGACATGGACGGAAAACTTGTAATGCGACCATGAAATGTAATGAATCTAAAGAAATACTATTTTTGAGTATTATCTCCTCCAATGCTCGGCAAACAGCAAAGATAAAGGGCAGGGCCCTGGGGACAGAGTTCAAGGACTGTCGGCCCCGAAACATGTACAGGAGCAAGCCTCCTGGAAGGGTAAGGCCCTAGGGACAGAGTTCAAGGACTCTCGGCCCCGAAACATATACAAGAGCAAGCCTCCTGGAAGGGCAAGGCCCTGGGACAGAGTTCAAGGACTCTCGGCCTCGAAACATATACAGGAGCAAGCCTCCTGGAAGGGCAAGGCCCTGGGGACAGAGTTCAAGGACTCTTGCCCCCGAAATATACACAAGAGCAAGCCTCTTGGATGAGCAAGGCCCTGAGGAAAGTTCAAGGATTCCTACAAAAGTGTACACAAGAAAGAATTAAGTACTCAAAAAAGCTTTAATTCAAAAAGAGGGGCTTTGCGTCCCCAAAAGCTACAAGAGAAAAAAGTACAAGTCAAAAAGAAAAAAAAAAAAGCCTTCATCTGGCCCCGGGCATCTCCAAAACATCGCCCAAGGGAGAATCAGCGTAAAGAGGTTGGGCGTCTTCGGGAGCAGGCAGACTGGGAGGCACTTCGGCTCGGTCGGATCAACCGAAACTTGCACCGGCGTTGAATTCGCGCCCTCGGCAGCGATCTCGACTTCGGCCTGTTCCATCTCCGCCGAGGGCACGTACTTGTGCATCTGGAAGAACGGGGAGTCTGACGGGATATTGGCAGACCGGAGCGCCTCGTCCCACCCCTTCTTGAAGAACTCCTTGCTATTTTCCTCAAGAGCGGGGAGCACGTCATCGGCAAACTCTTCTCGGAGTTGCTCCTCGAATTTTCTGTTCAGTGCCTCATCCCTGATCCTGTCCAGCTCCTGGGTCAGAGTCAGACAGCTTTCCTCTGAACCAACAGCCCTCTCCTCTACCGCAGAGAGCCGCTGCGTCTGCTCTGTTATCCTCCTCTCAGCGTCGGCAACGGCAGCACTTAGCTTTTCAACGCCGACCTTCGCCAACTCGGCATCCTTGAGGAGTTGCTCGATTTGAGCAGTCTACCCCGCAAGGGTGGAATCCCTTGCAGCTACGTCCTTCTTAGCACTGGCAAGGGCCCCCTCGGCTTCTTCCTTCTGCTCTCGAATCCGCTGAAGGTCCATCCTAGTCCCATGATACCGCACCGCTATTACGAAAATCTGTTGGGTGGCCTGCAAATGAAGGGGCATGTCACTAAAAGAAAAAAACGGCTAAAAGAAACTGAAGCAAAGATGAACTTACCACCAGAGAATTCTGGATGATAGAGCGAAACAAACACGTTCGTTGATCACCCCCTATGAGCCGTCATGTCGGCCTCGAAATGCAGCGTCTCACTCACTGCATTGGCGACATGAGGGTCCTGCAAAATGGAGTCGTCGACCCTGATCACTCGGTCCATGTGATCAATGGCCCGAGGATTCCACTCCGCGGCTTCCGTTGTCTGTGGAAGGGGAGGAGGAGTCTGTTGTCGCCGTTATTGCTGTTGTTGCTGTTGTTGCTGAGGAGCAGTGGGTAACCCACGGCCTCTCCCGCTTTGCTGTTGAGCGGAGGGGGCCCTAGATCCCCTGCCAAGGCCGTCGTGCCTATGTTTGACCCTCCTCTCCTTCTCTACTTGAGGATCCCGGTCACACACTTGACCCCGACTTACAACCCTTGAGGGTGGGGTGGCACTGGTCCCTGCAGATGGGGCCCCACCGGTCGCTCCCCGAAATGCGTTGAGGCGCAGCAGTTGACTGGACATCTAGGGGTAAAGCACTGTTTCGGTGCGGGCCGCGAGAGCGGTACCAAATCGAGGCAAACTCTGAATACTAGATATGACCTCAAAATAACAGGGGTCAAGGTCGGCCAGTGAGACTACCACTTGGATCTGGAACCTACATGCTGATGCTCACGATTTCGATAGTCATACCAGTGATTTGGAGGAGATCTCTTGATAAGATCCATCCATTTAGCAGCACCTTAGGATGGCATAGCCTTAAAGTTAAGGGCGAGGTTCAAACGAGGAAAGGCTTACGGTGGATACCTAGGCACCCAGAGACGAGGAAGGGCGTAGTAAGCGACGAAATGCTTCGGGGAGTTGAAAATAGGTGTGCTGGACATAGCTACCTCGAGGGCGTCTTCGACATCTAGGGATTGTAGGATTTGGAAGTCCGGCCACGAATCTCTCCCCGAAGTCCCCACCTCGGCGTGGGAAGGATCCAAGTCCTCTCTGACCCCGAGCTCTTCAACTTCACCCTCAACTTCTACCTCCGAGGCCCGGTCAGGGTCTTCTTCCAAATTCTACTCGACCTCTTGCCCCACCGCCTGATCGAAAAGTTCAGACCACCGCGAAGGCTCGAAAGGCTGGGGAAGCTGAGAAAACTTTTTATATCCGGGAGTGTAGTTCAGAAGGATGTGGGCAGCCCGGTCGAGCCCGTCGTCACCAGTAAATCTCCAAACGGTGACTAGATCCGCAAAGTTCACCAACGACCGAGGTGGAGGAGCCGTTTCCCGACGGGAGATATCTGCATTAACAAAAAGAGGGGAGAAGGTCATGTGCACGTAGAAAATCTCAAAAAACAAAGTAATAGACCCGAAAGAACCGACGTACTTTTCGTTCTCCATTCCAAAGGGCATGACAAGCCGTTATACTCGAGAATGACACCTCTCTGCCAAGATTCCTTGAAGATAAGTAGGTCATCCTTGTACCCCTTGTCCGAGTCGGAAAGGTGAGTTACGAGGTACATAGATGGGTCCCTGGCTTTGAGGTAGAAATGTTGCTGAGGCATGACTCTCAAGAGGGAATAACAAAAAAGGACATCGTTCAGCCCGACGTTTACCCCAAGACGCCTATTGAGCTCTAGGACCCCCATGATTATCCTAAAGACATTAAGCCAACACTGCCCGGAAAAGAGGTGGAAATGAGAGAGGAACTGGAGAAGCAGAGGGGGCAGAGGAAACCTAATTCCGCCTTCTATGACGGCTTTAATATAAAAAGACATTGCATCCTCGGTACCGAGGGTACGAGGATGCACAGCCGCGTCATAATCCTCTATGTCTACGTTCGGGGGAACGCCGTACTTAACCCTAAATCTATTAATTTGTTCACCACCCTTTACTTTATATTTTCCTGGCCTCGAAGTACTAGCCCGAGGATTCTCGGGGGTAGGACAACGACGAGGCATCTTCAAAAAGTGATAGAAAATAGAGGGGGTCTTATCCACGAAGATCCCCAAGAAGGCTTCCCGAGGATTGGTCGCTGATTGGCAACCAGAAAACACCTCCCGTTATCGAAAAACCAAAAGAGACAGAAAGGCGAAGAAAGGGAAGATACTAGGACTCACCAGAGTGTAAAAAGAGGTTTTTTCTGAAAAAACTTGAATCGACTCCTTCCTAGAATGTTCAGAAGCAAGGATGAGTCTGCTGGCCTTAAAGCTTCAGTGAAAAGGTTGGGAGTTGACAACGAAAGGAAAGAGGTCTCCGGCGAAGATTCAGGTGAGGGTTATCTGGAGAAAGTTCAGAATGAAGAAATAAGAGAAAAATAGAGGGAGCCCCTTTATATATATAGTGTGCATATCCCATCAGTGGGCGCGAAGCACGAGGAGACACATTTAATGCGCACGACATCCTACGCAGGGAAAAACACTAAGGGCAATGATGAAGCAGTTGGGGTTTGTTGCAAAACCCTTCGTCTCCTTACGACGCGTGTCCTCGGTGTCAAAAGATCGAAGGCTGGGGGGCAGTTGATGGGACATTTTCGAAATACTCCAAGATGAAGACATGTGTACTCGGTGTCAGAAGATCAAAGGCTGGGGGGAGTTGATGGGATATTTCTGGAACGCTCCAAGATGAAGACACGTGTCCTCGATGTCACTAATCCTTGTTACCGAGACCACGTACACATCGGTTCACAAATCCCTCTCCCCTGAGGTATTTGTCATAGGGATCAAGTGGCATCCAGTACGTTTACGTACCGACACGTATCCCTCGGTCGATATAGGTACATCGGTCGTATATGTACCAATCCTCCCTCGGTGCCGATATGTACCAATGTCCAGGATGACAGTCTCTTCTCCTGCAGAGCTACTGATGTACAGGTCACTAGCCTAGGCTAGGCTAGGTTTGTTATCATAACCTTGTCTTATGCAATTGGTGTCAAAAGGCATAGGAAGGCATGGGGCCACAGCCAATCGGGAATGGACGCGTGGCACATTGTGTCACATCAGAGGCAGCAAGACCACATGTCCTTGCTGACACACGACTTGGGAAAGCAAAGGTTTAATTACATCATTCCCTTGATGAGACTGCATTCAATGCGATAAGGCTCGGAAGTGAAAGACAATAAATGTCTCTAAGACGGGACATTTATTGCATCCACCCCGAGAGGAGTTCATTAAACAGTCGGCGTGCCGATGACACAGCCTTGATCGCTCGGGGTCCCGAGCAATTAATAGAGAAGACATTCCTCGTAGGAATCAGTGCGCACATTGCCTATATCTAATGATCACTTACTGACCACACTGACAGCAATCATGAGTAAATGAGGTATAATTACTCCTTGCAAAAAGAAAGACGGTATGCAACGAAAAATCTTTACTACAAATTATACTCAGTGTTTTCTTCATCCTTTCTCTCTCAAAAATTGACTTGATCGTCGGAGGGGATACGCCGAAAAACACTCCGGCCCTCTTCTAACTTGTCTTTCTTTGTTCCAAGAACCTTCCTCAGCCTTTCTGGATCGTTCCATTGACCCACGAGGGTCTATCATCACCGTTCCAGGTTACCATCGGACCTCCCAGGCCGTCCCAGGCAGCAGGGTTGACCATTCGACTGACTCACTCGAGTTCACCAAGGGAGAGATCTGTTCTCTTGTTTATGTTGTGCAAGATTCAGCACGCACAGATAACAAAGGGTAAAGTATACTTTATCACCTTGAACTATTACCTTTGTTTTGTTTTGTACTCTCAATTATATATTTTTCACATTACACCCTAAATGCACATATAAGTGATTTGTATTTGCCAATAAACAACTATCTATTACACATATGCAATCCAAAAATTAAGAAAAATATTCATCCATCCATGACTTTGTTATTCCTTAGCAACAAATTTTTTTTCTCTTATCGATCTTCTTTTTCTTTTTAATAACCATTTGATTGCAAAAGAGATAAAATAAAGTGGTACTAAGCACTTGACAAGAAGTTCTCTAGAGTTTCCCTCCCTCCTTTGACAATTTTTTAAATTTGTCGTTATCTATTGGAGTGATATGAAATAAAATTGATTCTTTAGAGTACAATATAAAAAATTTATAATTAAGGGTACACAGTAAAATAAAGATAAATAGTTCAGGGGGTAAAATATAATTTGTTCAATAACAAACAAATATTAGGAAACTTGAATTCACAAGTAAAATACGAATAAAACTCCCTAAAATATTATTGAAAAATAATTAGTAGCAATCCGGAGGGTAGCTCCAAGGGCGGCTCAACAACATTAAAAAAAAAAACCTTCGACTTTAGGCTCCAAATTTTTAGAAGGCTCCATTGTGACGTTCCAAAAATCGGGATCCTTTGTCAATTCGTTGATCACCCATCAATCCTTAGAATATCCGTAGATACCGTATAACTCGATATCATGTCATTATGCCTCATTTATCGGGATTCATAATTTAACAGAATTCGGGCAAAATCTATTTTGTACGGGAAGCTCTACCCAAAACACAACCTGTGCAATCATACAATCACATGACCCATCTGAGGTCTAATATACAATATTGACCACATCGGGTTCATTTATCCATACTCATATAACAACATTTAATCACATGACTCATTCGAAATCCAATATACATCAATTCATATTCTCACATTATGAATTTATGCATTAAACATAGTTAATACAAGCTCAATTTACAATTTTTTTACATATATTACATGTCAAAAACTAAATTATAAGTCTAATTTTACAAAAACATCATTTAAAGCCACATTTCGGCTTTTCTTCAACATTTGGGCCCCGATTGAGAGTCTTCCACTGGCGTGAATCCCGCACCTG
The DNA here is from genome assembly GCA_963454935.2 of Ilex paraguariensis. Lineage (NCBI taxonomy): Eukaryota > Viridiplantae > Streptophyta > Magnoliopsida > Aquifoliales > Aquifoliaceae > Ilex > Ilex paraguariensis. The sequence continues at coordinate 679,216 of CAUOFW020002959.1, read as the reverse complement.
AAATATTTTCTCATATAGGGTGAATCACGCTCAATAGGGTATCTCCTACAGAAGCTACTCCCAAACCTAAATGTATATGAAATGTTCACATACAACATTCAACAAATAACAATCATCCCAAACAAGAATATGCAATTCAATATTGGAATTCTACCATGTCATGTCATGAAATGAGATGAGACTCACTCATGCACTTTAACTTGAGCTCACTCCAGCTCCCACAATACAATACAATGTCAATGTGTATAAATCTGTCATTAATGAAATACATCCAATGATCATTTTGAAATAAAAATCATGTCTTTATTATAAAACAAAATCATGTATTTTTGTTGGATGTTATACATCGAATGACTATTTTATAAAACAAAATCATGTGTCTTTGTTGTAAAACAAAATCATGTGACTTTGTTGGACGTTACACATCGAATGACTATTTTATAAAACAAAATCATGTATTTTTGTTGGGTAGCAGAGTTTTGGTGTTGCACCGCCGGTTTCGCACACCGATACACTTTTTTGGAATTTCACCACAGGGGAATGTATGAACCAAGTAATTGGGTCTTGCACCCGAGGGAGAATCTAGTCCTACTTGCTATACCCGACACAAGTTTTTCATGCAAACTATGCGACTCAGTCGAATCTTCGATTCAACTTTCCCTGAGCCCAAGTATCATCCACCAAGAATAGTGTTTGATCAAACCATGCACACACACCCACCAAATGCGATGTCTCAGTGCATATATATTGTAATGATCCATTGCAAAATCAATATCGTGCCCATATGTAATTAATGTCACATGGGCTAATTTAACCACATTAAACATTTTCATGACAAATTATATCCAAAGCATATAACTTTCATAAAGTCATCACAGTGTCAATATATCATAAGCATATATCAACATTCACATTTAACAACAATTTTTTCTAAGCATGTCATACATAATCTATGCAATAACACACTTAATTTTCACATAGACATTTAGTCAAACACCTTCAAGGCACAAAATCATGTTATCACATAAAATGTTCATAATCATCACATAAATAAAAAATAATCACATTTAATGATTATCACATACCCAATTATCAAAATTCCAAGAAAACTCACAATTTAGCAATTCCTATGTATTCAAGTCAAGATAGAATTTATTCTACTCATTTCCAATATCTATTTTACATTTCAAATACAATAGGCATTTGTTAAATCAAATCTAAAAACTTATCCATTTCATACAATCATCGTAAGTTGAAAATAAACCTAAGTAGGATGAAAAACCTTTCTCTTGAAGCGTCAAACAATGCTAAAAAGCTTCAAGAACCCTAAACTTTTCCCAAAATCAAATTTTTTCCAAAATTTCGTCTTTGAATCTTCGGTGAAATCTTTTGTTTTTGGTATGATTGCGTAGCCCTCGTCATATAGATCGACTTTAATATTTGGCCTGGAGAATTCTGACCGGCGGAACTCTGTAGATCTGAAAAAGAAGTCTTGAAATCTTTCTTTTTCCTTAGTTTTCTCTTCCAACTTGAACCCAACAGAGATGTCTCTAAAAATTCAGATTTTTGTTCTTATTTATACACTTTAACGTTTGATCCACGTCACGCCACATGTTCCCCATTCTCAGGTCCGTTTTCACCTCAAAACGATTAAATTTTATACCGGTTCAAGCTTAAAATATTTTATATGAATTTTCTTTAAATTATTTTCTAACTTTCAAAATTTTATTAAAAATTTTATTTTTTTGGTCACTCGCGACCTGACCGTCTCGTAAAATGTAAAAAATCTGACTAACTCGGAATCTGATGAAATTTATCTGGGTAACTAAATTTTGCGAGACGAATTCAATGGTGAGGTCTATTTCGTCATTCGAGCTTTAAAAAAATAAGAGTTCTCAACTCGCACCGTAGTGACAATTTACCGTTTTGTCCTTTTTCATAAAAAGTTCAAATTTACCTGAATTTTATACCCATAATTTTAGGTACATTACTAACCCAGAAAAATTTAAATCCTTTAAATTTTAAACCCTACAAAAAAGGCCCCAAAAAAAATTAAGTACATTCAAATTTTTTATTACAATAATTTGGGTCCATGATCCAATTGATAACATTAGAAACCTAAATATTAAATAAATAAAAAGTACTCAAAAGTTAACTCATATTTATCCATACGTACCCACTCTCTCGGTAAAAATAAGTAAAAAAAAAATTAAAACTAAACACTCTTTCTGGTAAAAAAAAAAAAGTTAAAATATTTTTCTCGGCAACACTAGCACGTGCTTCTTCTGTGTCTCTCTCACATAATAAATTAAAAATAAATTATTTTTTTTAAATAATTAATATTCAAAATAAAAAAAGACCCACATTTAGTGTTTTCGCTTTAGGAATCAAATTTCCTTGAGCCACCCTCTGCGTAGCTCAAGTGATAAAAAATATGAGTTGCAAACTCATTTCAAATTCAAATATTGACAATTCCTTAGAGGCAGACCATGAATGATTTATACCTCATAAATACACTAATCCCGACGTGAATAACTTACCTTTGACTGAACTAGAGAGGAGATTAGTTAAGATATACGTAAGCTGACTTGAACACACTTGACTGTTGAACCAAAAAAAAATGACTGTTTGTTGTTACACTAAAAAATCCTAATTAATTAAAAACTACCAAACACTAAAAATTTTGAGTTGCCCTAGTAAACTAAAACCTTTTAGATGTCTAAATTCAAAGAAAGAAGACCCGACAAACATAAAATAAATTATACATATTCTAAATATTTTACAAAAATCAGAGATTTGGTCCTCCTTCATCTGGGATGGAAATTTGAATTGCAAATTTGAAATACATAATATTTTCCTTTTTATTATATCTACGTTACTCTTTTGTTATTAGTGTCTCTTCGTCTTCCGCTTCAACTTAGAAGCACAACAGTCTACCTTGTTCTCTGAAATCTTTGGCTATGTCCGCAGTCGCATTATGACGACTCATTACACCCGGCAAAGTATGTCAAAAGCTTGACAGAACTCTCGACAAAGTGTCAATACATATACGCTGAGTTTGGTACGCAGTAATGCATTTATGTAAGAATGTAATGAACATGAGAATGAGAATGGAATGAACTTAAAAATGGAATGTAATTAACATTACCATTTCAATGTTTGACAATTAATTAGGATTAAGTCTTGGAATGGAATGCCCATTCCATTCCAAAGTTTAGATAAAACAATTTTTTTATTGGAATGGAATGAAATTTAACCAAAATATCCAGAGTGACTAAAAATAATTAATAACAATTTTTTTTTATGATTGTGATTGCCTTTGAAAGTTTTGCGTAAAAAAATTTATAAGTAGAAAATATGAGAATCTATTGAAAAAAATTAAACCCCTATAAATTTTTAAAAAAAATAAAAAATAAATTCCTTCAAAAATAGGTTCACAAAAAGAAATCAAAATCAAAAAATATTCAAAATTTGTCATTCATTTCAAATGAACAACTATAGTTTTTTGTGAATTCAATTAAACACATGTGCAAATCCAAAAAAAAAACTATTAAAACAACTAAAAATCTTATCCAAACATGCTGGTTGAATCAAAAAAATAAATCAATGAAAAATAAGTCCAAAAAATAATCAACAGTATACCGAAAACAAAAACAAATTGAATAAAAAACAAGAATTCTTAAATTCCATTCATTTCATCTCAATAGCATTTAAGATAGAATTTCAAGAAACAAAATTACTCTCAAATATAAGCACAAAAAATTACACTATTTGTCTACTTGCTCTTCACTCATCAAACATCTTGTTTGTCAAATTCAATATAAATGTTGATCACTCGTTGGATGTTTCAACCGTGGTAATATGATTATCATGCGCATCATTTTCTACCACGAGACCTGCTACATTTACCTTTGCCTCAATTGGGTCTATTGGCATTTGATCCTTGATGTAGTTGTGAAGCAAACAACATGCTATTATTATACGGTTCTGTATTTTAACGAGTAGAAAGATGGACTTCTTAAAATACTTCAACGTTTCTTTAACAACCAAAAACATCTTTCGATTACATTTCTTGCAGAAGAATGCTTCATATTAAAGAACTCTTCAGGCGTTCTAGGTTGGTGACCATCTCTCCATTCTTTTAAATGGAGAGATGGTCATAGACAATAGTCCTCCTAATTAAGTGCGCATTTACTAGTTAACTTGTCTTATCAAAACTGACTAGCCCCGTTGCACTAAATGCTAAAACTCATGAATAACTTGTCTGATTTGAAGTGAAGTTCTCTATGGAAATTTTAGAGATGTGACCATCATAATAATATTGGGCAAGTCCTTTCATTTTCGAAAACACATGTCCCTATCCCCTTCATAACCAAACACCACTCAACCACACACACAGACACATATATGGGTTCACAAAAGAAAATTTATTACAGGAATTTACGCTCTTTTCTCAGCCACTAGCCGGGGAAGAAAAAACAGAGGCGTCGGTCGATGGGATTTTACAGGGCACATATGGATCATTCCAAGACGATTAATTTTAAGAGGGAGAAACAATCATATGCATGGACATTGTTAGCTATGATTGGCAAGAAATATTGCATACCATAATCATGTTGAAGTATCATTTCTTAAGTTTGGAAGAAAAAGAAATAAGAGAGTAAAAGTATCAGAACACTACCCTTTATATGATTTTTCTGTTGTTTACAATGCAACTGAATCTTTTCTTATGCATAAATCAAATAGAGACAGCTTATTGACAGTCAATATTGTTACCTTTCAAATGGCTTATTATTTGGCAGCACTGAAAGATATTTCTTTTTGGTATTACAGTCGGGGCGAAGGATAATTTTGAGCATATGAGCTTAAAAATTTGATCTAAGTAACATTTATTTTCCTGAATAAACTCATGAATTAAGTAACATGTAATCCTGCACCGTTAATTCATTCATTTCAAACATAATTTCATAGAGCACGAACTAATTCAAATCAATAACAAAGCATAAACATGTATTTCCTACTCATTTTTCTTAATAAAACTTAGTATTTCCTATTCTGGGCACACCCTTCAGACACAGTAGACAAACTTTAGGCCAGTGATTTTCGAGAGCAATCTCATAAACATGTACTAAAAAGTATAAAAACTTCAACTGCACCAATTATAAATTCAAATAAGAAAATACATAACAGAGATTACCACCATGTATGAATAGATGACTCATCAAATTCCCCATACAAAATGAATTATCAAGCAAGTATAGATCAAAACACCAACAATTATCCAAGAGCAAAATCCACCAAGTAAAATTAGTAATTACTAGTGGGAGTGGTAAGAGTTCAGTTATTGCACTTATACAGCGATTCTATGAGCCATCATCTGGACGTGTTATAATTGATGGGAAAGATATCCGAAAATACAACCTCAAGTCACTGCGACGCCACATTGCAATGGTGTCCAAAGGAAATTTGCAATCTGAGAGCACAAAAATAAGTACAATTGTTCCTTACACTACATTTGAGAGCACAATCTATGTGAGTAAAATGAAAATGCTTCTATCAGACATTTTCTCAAACACTTTCAAAACAAGACCCAAATCACCACAACCCAATTACATTTGTATCGGTGCAGGAGATTAGTTTTCGTAGGTGGTGTCGAAACCTTGAATATAAATATCAGTAGTGAAAAGAGAATGAGAAATTACCTGAGATTTGTTGCAAAGGTCGAAGTTGATCTGGTCTTGGTCTTGGTCGTGGATCTGGTGCATTGCTTCACCGAAGAGAGTGACAGGGAGGGAAGGAGAGGGACGCCATAGATGTGATGAGAGTGTGCGAGAGAGAGATGCAGATGTGATGAGAGTGCGAGAGAGACGAGACGAGAGAGCAAACTGATCGGGTTTTTTTTTACCCGATGGATTGGGTGGGTCATTACAGAGTGGAATGGGAATGAAGAATACCATGTTAGATTTGGTTATGCCTAATCCCATAATTTGTAGGATTAGGTATTCCTTTGGAATGGGACTGGATTTTAAATCCAAAAAAAAATTAAACATTATAATAGGATTCTCATGGAAAGTTCATTTCATTCCTAAGACCTAATACTATGTACCAAACAAAGCGATAGTGATGGCAAAGACGCTATTAATATTCTTCTTGGGAAAATCACATTTTACCCTTGGTACAAAAAATTTTAATTTATTCTCTAAATGATTAATTTTATCACATTATCACTCAAAGAAATAAAAATGGTCCATCGTCTTATTTTATTTTGGTCATCTATCTGTTTTGTGTCAAATTTATCAATTTAGAATTATAAAACAGATGGATGACCAAACGAAAATAAGACGATGGACCACATTACAAAGTTTTTATTTCATTAAAAGGGCAATGTGAGAAAATTAATAATTCGATGGGAGCAAACTAAAATGTTTTGTATTTTTTAGGGGACAAAAAAAGAATTACCCATCCGTTGTCTTAATTTGTTTTCAAAGCTTATTGTATTCCACGTTTGAGCCTTTGACACAAGTGATGTGGGTTTTTTGGCTACCTCGAGACCGGGTCAAAGAAATGATTTACAAACCCGTCCAGAAAAGCAAATATTATAATTGGTCCTTAAATTTTATTTTTGATTTCAATTTAGTCATTAAATTTTTAATTATTTTAATTTAATCTCTCAATTATCAATTTTATCTCAATTAAGTCATTTTATCAATTTTTACCATTAAATCAACCAAAAACTAGCTCAATTTGATGTATTTTAACATTGATCTAACTATAAAAATAGATAAAATGGCTCAAGTGTGACAAAATTAATAGTTGATAAACTAAAATAAAACAACTGAAAGTTCATACACTAAATTAAAACCGGAGGTCAGAGACCAACGATGAAATTTACCCAATCAAGAATAAACACATAAAACGGTCTAAAAAGAGGCTCTATTGATACAAATCTGATTGTCCGGAATGGAACAACTTGACCAAGAATATCACCTCCCGGCCGGACAGATGGAGGATTTAGGTTTCAGTATCCATTCTTTGGACAAATATTCAAGGTAAGAGTGGTGAAATCTTCGAGGGATGCACAAGTTACTGTGAATCAACTCAAAATTTTAAAGAATCTTTCAAACGTATTGAGTCGGTCGATTCCTTCTTAGGGTTTTAAACGAATATTCTCATATTATATTCGGATTGTATCATTTTATATTGTGTTTTTTTAAGTTTGTATCGTGTTTGACAATTCAAATCTAACCGAGTCAGACCCAATAAATCAAATAAACTCAAATCAACTAAAGGACAGTTCAAGACCAGTCCGTAGATTCAACCCAGCCCAAGTTCGATGGAGTCCAAGAATATTTGAAGCACGTTGGGAGTAATTATCGGAATATTCATTCTCGCAGATCAAGATAACCTGTTATGACACTTACCTTTTTGTAGCAATTTGGAGAATTAGTACATTTGTCCTCACGTCACCACCTTAACCAATGTTCTGTGTCTATAAATTATAAACTCTTTCTATTGAGAGGAGTATCTCTACACACCTCACACATTGTTTTTCTCTTTCTTACTTATTGTATCTCTTTCGGAGCTAACCATTGATCTCTCTCAATCATCATACTTTATCAATAAAGGTCCTCCGGCACCATTGCTGTTTTCTGGAGTGGAGTATGTCACCCAGACTAAACCACTATATATCCGTGTGTTGATCCAATATTTACATTATTGTCATTGATTGCTCTATTAATTGTCCATTAATCACACACTCGACTATTGATTTTACACGAGACCATTTTGTGCATAATCAGTGTTTATGCATGTTGATGCAAAATTTCGGGCAACCTTTCAATTGATCTTAAAATCATGACTCAAATTTTTACTTAAATTATCTCACACAATTAGAGGATTAAAAATCCAAAACAACAAAATAGGTTCAAAGTTTAAGAATTTGGTCGTTTCAATTAACAGTTCAAGAACTAAATAGAAATCATATAAAAACTTCAATAATACAAAACGTTATTTACCCTCAAACTTTTATCGATTGATATATAATATAAAAAAAAACTAGTGAAACATTAAAAACAAACTTGGCTGCCAATAAGTCGTATAATATTACACCATATGTGTCACACAAATGCATAAAACCTTTCTTGCACTTCTTTTTCCATTATAGTGTTTTCTTTCTAATGACACTTCGAATGTAATGAAGCAATGAAGCTTCTTCATTCAATATATTTGATCCTCCATAAAGCTATTTCAAAAGAAATGAATTGAGCCTAGCCACTGGAAAACAAACCAAGGGATGAGCCCTTGGAAGAGTGAGTCCAGTTCCCTCCTCCATGTCCACAGTGCCATTCCCTCCACCACTAACCTTCCATTCAAAGCACTGTAGCATAGCAGCAAGGCTTGCTTGAACCACTTGTAATGCTAGTGAAGTTCCAGGACACCCTCTTCGTCCGCTCCCGAACGGCAACAGATGAAAATGTTGTCCCCTCACATCCAACTGACTCTTTCTGTCTCCTTCTCCATTAAAAAATCTTTCGGGTTGAAACTCAAAAGGGTTTTCCCAGTAGTTCGGGTCTCGCCCGATAGCCCACACGTTAACGAAAAGTCGAGTCTTTGCGTGAATTTGGTAACCCCCGACAGTGCAGTCTTCACTCGACTCCCTAACAATTAACGGACCTGTGGGGTGAAGTCTTAAAGTTTCCTTAACAATGGCTTGAAGGTAGGGAAGGTTTGGAATGTCTGATTCTTCTACTGGTCTGTTCTTTCCGACCACAGAATCAATCTCTTTTTGTGCTTTCTCCATTATATATGGATGGTTGATTAGCTCTGCTAGTGCCCATTCAGTTGTAATGGCAGATGTGTCTGTACCAGCTGCAAGTATGTCCTGTAAAGTTGAAAAAAATCAAAGATTTCATTAGATTGGATCTCTAGAATTGATTTAAATACGGGTAAATTATGTTTTAGAGTATTTCTATCTATGACTTAAATTTAAACTCAAATTTGAGTTTAAATTTGATTTGCTATAGAATATTCCAATGAACAAAATCAAATATCTACTCAAATTTTTTTTAAAAAATCTCTTAATTCCCCAAAAACTCATTTTTTTGTGTCATTCAAATCATGATATTTGACAAAATAAATAAAATTTTCATATTTCTTCACAAATGGGTAATTCAAAAAAAAATGAATATGTATATAACACTACATGGAAATAAAGAAACTACCTCGGAATTATAAGATTGTTTTAATTTCTTATCATTTTATATAAATCTAGATAAAAAAAAAAATATAACTATTTTGATAAGGGTCTGGTCTAAAGAACACAAAAACATATTTTTTAACAAAAATAGAAGATTGAAGAAATAAAATAACTAATTTTCTAAATTTATAGATAGTGAAGACTTAAAACTTCAGGAATAATCGGTTGCGTGAAATTATACTACCGATAGTGTATTTAACTCAAAAAAATTAGGAAAATTTTGATGGGTAGGCTTAGGGTTTACATAGTATGAAAGATGGGTGAGATTAGGGTTTTCAAAAATTCAAAAAATGAAGAAAAGAGAAGATGAAACGGAAAAAAACATACCTACAGGCCTTCAAATAATTTGTGAAAGCTTTGGTGGTACTCTGCGATAGAAGCAACATAGTAAAGACAAGTAAGAAGAGATAGAGAACAAGTCTTCGAAGAAGTATTTTAGCTTTGGATAGGTTAAAAAGTTATTGTTATAAATTTGGTGTAAAATTTTAGTCTGCTTCAATTTGGATCCAGAATAACTTTTGCCTTGATTTAATATAGATTTGAATCCAAGATTGAAGAAGTTTTTTGAGCCTGTATTTGAATCAAAGTTGGATATGCATTTACTCAATCTAAGTTTGAACCAATAACATACACTATTTTTTTTTTTTTAAATTTACTCATAACCTTATGTATTTAATGAGAAAATATTAAATGTTACTGTTACACTATGTCATCACGATAACAGAGTGAAATCTTCTAATAAAAAGGCAACAAGTTCATAAGTAAATCTCACGCAATTGAATAACTAACCATCTATGTAATATAATAACTAACTCATGTATAGAAGTGTAGTATATTTTGTTTATTTTATTTTTTCCTAGGGAAAGGTGACATTATATTACTGTGATGATGTGATGTCACCGTTATATTGAATATTTACTTATAATCTAGGAATAAAGTGCAATAGCTAATAAGATAAAAAAAAATGTGGTATAAAATTATAGTAATAGCTTTTAGTTTAATTTCTTAAACATTTTCTAATAAAAAAACCTTTCAAATTTAAAAATATTCTTACTGTATACAAAGGGAAAAGATAAAAAGAGATTGAGGTTTTCAGAGAGAACAAAATAAATATTATTACATGTACAAGGGTAATGAGCTAATTATGAAATTGAAACACATACTGATAATCTATATTTTACCCTTTAAAGAACAAATAAAAAAAATTATTCTTCGAATTTACTAGATAGCAATTAGCAAGATGGCACTGCATCAACTAGATCATAAATGCTTTAACTCGTTGAAAAATATTAATCTATTTAGCATTTTCCTTAATCTATTCCTCTATGGAAGTCTATCGGTAAGAGTACCAGCAAAAAGTCTTCAACACGTAGAGGTAAGCAAATGGAACAAGTTGCTTGAATCCCATAATTTTCTAAGCAAATAGAAAAACTATATACATATGAATTATGTAGACGTTGAAGCAATGAACAACATAAATAATTCTAAATTACAACGTTGAAGCCATATAAAACCAGTCTGAAGATTTCAAAATATTTTTTTTCCCTAAAACACCACCATTTGGGCCGGCAAAACTACACTCTTGTCTGCTTCAAAAATCTAATCTGAATTTCTTATAACAAAGATAAAAAAGTTTACTTCACCGTGATCAATCAATTTCCCTCTTTGAAATTGGAGATATTAGTTAGCAACCTAGTTAATCATTGATCAACTTATGTCGATAAAATTCAGAATATAAAATTTTTGCAAATATGAGGTCTGAAAAGTTAGATATATGCCGTCATTGCTGAAACATTGATAACCTGTTTGATTTTGTTAAAAAAAAAAAGTGGTTCCTTTACTTGTCTAGTTCAGACTAGAACCAAAAATTAAAAAAAAGGGGGGGTTAGATTACCAGGATAAAGGCTTTGATGTTCTCTTTGGTTAATTTGATCTCTGTGCTCTCATCTTCTGAACTGTCCAGTAAAATATCAAGCAGATCTTTAACCACATCACTTCCATCACCACTTTCCTTCTTCTTCCTCCTTGCCTCTTGATGTTCCCTTATAACCCTTTCCATCATCGAATCGTAGGTGTCGCGAACATGCTTGAGCCTCTTTCTGAATCCCTGCAAATCCAGATTCTTACAGAACCATATAAAATCAGACAGATTAAACTTCCCTGTGAGCTCGGCTATCTCTTGAACCAACTTCCTAATCTCACCGGCTTCATCCTCATTCTCACAACATCTCTCACTCATTAACATTCTTGATATTACATTGTTTGTCACCCTTATAAGCTCTCCTCCAACATCAACTTCCTCACCAGCTCTGGCCTTTTTCGATAGTAATTCGATAAAACGTTGAATTTCATCGCGCCTAACCGGATGGAGGAGGTCTAGTGCTCGGCCACCAAGAAGCTCTGATATGCACAGCTTCTTCATGAACTTCCAGTAAGGTCCATAGGGTGCAAATGAGAAATCTTGTGAACCATAAGTTAAGTAATCAACAGCAGCGATTTTGGGTCGGTTGGAGAAGGAAGATTCTTGGGTTTTGAGGACCTCTTTGGCTATCTCTGGCGAGGAAACGACAATACAAGGGACAGAGCCGAGGTAGATGTGCATTAATGGTCCGAAACGTTTCGAGAGTTTGTGAAGAGCCTGGTGAGGTATCGGAGCAAGAAGGTGGAGGTGACCGATGATCGGAAAGGCTGTTGGGCTTGGAGGAAGGGGAGACTTTCGAGTCTTGAAGAGGACTTGGAGGAGAATGGTGGAAATAAGCCAGACGAGGAAGAGAATGATATAGCCTTGAAAGTCAGCCATTGTTGGAACTCCAAGAAATTGCAACTATAATGATGGTTCAGCTGTGCTGTTTATATAAGATGAAATTATGGAATTTTATTTTATTTTTATTATTATTCTTTTAGATGGGAATAGTATAGTGCGATGAAATTTTATTTTAATCTTACATTGTATTTGTTTTAGATCTCTGTATGGTAGATTATGCTATGGAATAACAAAGGGTAAATTATACTTTCCTCTCTTGAACTATTCCTTTTATTTTAGTTTGTATTCTTAATTATAAAATTTTTTACATTACACCATAAAGTATCAATTTTATTTTATATTATTCTAATAGACAACGGCTGTCAATTTTTTGATAATAAATACGCATATAAGCGGGTTATACCGTCAATAGACAACTGCTTATTACACATGTACATGTCAAAAATTAAGAAAAAATATTTATCCCTGACTTTGTCATGCGTAAACTCCAAACTTTCTTTCTTTAGACGACTTTTTTTTTTCCCCAGTAACCATTTGGTTACAAAATAGGTAATAAAGTGGTACTACGCCCTTGGTGTGAAGTATAATTTATAATTGAGTGTGCGAAGTAACATAAATAACACTTCAAGAGGGTAAAGTGATAAAGTATAATTTAATCAATAACAAACTCATATTAGAAAACTGAATCCACAAATAAAATACAAATAAAACTCTCTAAAATATTATTGAAAAATAATTATTAGTAACCTAAAAGAGTAACTTAAGTAATAATATAGATGAGTTATAAACTTATATATCTTGAATTTGAATTTGAATCTTGACAACCTCTTAGGCTCAGGTAATGAAGGATTTATCCATCTTAAGCGCCGGTATAGATGGTCAGCCTTTGATTGGACCAGAAAGAAAATTAGTTGAAGGGCGCGTAAGCTGACCTGAACACCTTAACCATTGAACCCAAAAAAAAAAAGGTTAATTAGTAGTATACAAGGACAGTTTGTTATTACACTCAAAAATCCTAATACTACTATTTATAAATGTCAACATCTATTTTATCCTTAATTATTATGATAAAATCAATTATACCCCCCAATATATATATTTTCATCTAATTTTTGTTTTGTACTCTTATTTGACTTTTAACTTATTTTGGAATCTTTTATAAGGATTTCTAAATTTTTTTTCTATTTTATCCCTAATTATCATAAGGATAAACCACATAAATGGCCCCTGAACATTTTTATTTTTTTTAAATTAAACCTTGAACTTTAAATTTTTTGATTTTACCGTTTGAACTATTGAAATCATTTTAATTAAAACCTTCCGTTTGATTTCACCGTTAAATAGGGATAAAACCCAATTGGCAAATGCAGATTGCATATATTGAAAGTCATTTTCGGTATTTCACCTATTGTGTAAGGGTTTTAGGCACCAAAATTCCCTCTCATTCCTCTTGATGCTCTGTTTTACTTGACCTTTAATGCTCTGTTCTGTCTAGTTGAGAGAGAAAATAAAGTCATGAATGTTTACTATCCAAATGTCAGAACAGAGAAGAAACTATAAAAACTGATCACAAAACAGCTATAGAACATTTGAAAAAAACAAAAGCAAAAAACAAACGTAGATAACTCAATTTCATTTACAGGACCAAAATAATTGCAAAACCCATCAAGTAGGAAAAATAGTGAAATACCAAATCCAAACAACTTAAAATAAAATTACAAGCTCACAACTAAATAAATTAGTTACACCAGTTGACCCAAAAATAAGAATAGAAATCAAAGCTTCAAAAGCTACATCCTTACTTGGTGCACTCAGAACTGATTCAAAAGCTGAGATCTACATATACCATAAAATGTAGAAGTAATTATAAGACATCAATGAATCAAAACTCTTACTGAAAATGGGTTCTTACTGGAAATGAATTTCCCAGACCAACAGGATCACAAGCAATGTTCCTGTCACAATTCTCCATCTGGGTAGATGATAATTCAGAATGCAAAGCCCAAGCCTCTTGATTTTCCATTCCCTCACTGACTTGTATTGTAAACTTTGATTAAGAGAAATTACAGGAGAAAGTTAACACTACCCAACACAATACCACCAATACCTAACACCTAACACCAAAATTCTTTAAAGAACACAGTACTCAACACCCAACAACACTACCCAACACCCGATTTCTTTAAGGAACACAATACCTAAAACCCAATGCCCATTCATGGCTTTATTTTCTCTTTCTCCATGGCTTGATTCTCTCTCTCTCTCAACTGGACAAAACAGAGCATCAGGGGGGATGGGAGGGAATTTTGGCGCCTAAAACCCTTACACAATAGGTGAAATGCGGAAAATGACCTTCAATATATGTCATCTGCATTTTTTGTTTGGGTTTTATCCCTATTTAATGGTGAAATCTAAAAGAATGTGTTGATTAAAATGATTTAAATAGTTCAGGGAATAAAATCAAAAAATATAAAGTTCAGGGCAATTTTAAAAAAATAGAAAAGTTTACGGGTCAGTTATGTGGTTTACCCTTATTATAATAAAATCAATTATATCTACAAATATATATATATATATATTCATCTAATTTTTGTTTTGTACTCCTATTTGACTTTTAATTTTTGTGGACTCTTTTATTAGGGCTTCTAAATTTTTTTGAACTCATTTAGTAGTAGTACAGTTATATACAATTTTTTATATTTATATAGAAGTAAATGAAAAGTTTTGATTTCTTATTTTGACAATATTATTATGATAAAGCCAATTATACTCAATAATATATATACAGTTCATCTAATTTATGTTGGATTTTTTTGTAAGAACTTCTAAATTATTTTGAATTCATTTATTCGTTGTACAGTTATATACAATTCTATATTTATATGAAGAATTACAATCGTATATATATGTTAAATTATTATACAAATATAGTTATCAGATTGAATTTCATTATCAAATATATATTATATTTTATTTTTGGTATGCAATAATATAATAGTATTATAAGTAATTTAATCAATCTATTTAAAAAAAATAAAATTTAATAATTCTATAATATAATTAGTATCTAAATGCCTAAAGGGGTCAAAAAAATAACTAAATAAATGACAGATTACGTACTCAAAGTTTTATAGAATAAAATAAGGAAAAAAAATAGGAATGATAGAAAAGTGGATAAATTAATTTTCCTTCCAACTCACCAAAATTAATCCCTCCAAAATCGGAAGAAAAGTAGATGAAAAATTAATTATTTGTGTTGAGATGTATATTATTTGTCTATATATCTTATGTATACATTAATTTCATATAAAAATACAATGGTAAAATATGTATATATATTTTAAAAAAAATTTAAAAAAAATAAAAAAATTAAAATTTTAAATTAAAAAAATATTTTTTCCATCTTAACTAAGATTAAAAATTTTCAACTCAACACGATGACACGACTCGAACTCGATACGAAAATAAAATGGTCAACTCGCAACTCGACACGACACAATTAGTTAAATGAGTTAAGTTAGATTTAACTAATATTCGACACAAACTCGTAATGACTCAACATGAATTTGACACGACACGACTCGACTCGATTGTCACCCCTAATCTTAATCAGTATAAAATAAATAAATAAATAAATAATCATTTTTATTTTTCATCCATCCAACCAAACACAAAAGAAGGAAAGTGTATCCTTCCTACTTTTCATCTTTGAAGTATAAAAAGTGTATCCCTCCTACTTTTCATCTTTCCTACTTTTCATCCTCCCTACCAAACGGAGCATTAGGGAAAATCTTATTTTGTCTTCTAAAAGATACAAAAATTTTCAGTATATCATTTGAATAATTAATTTTTCAGCATTACCCTATCAAAAGAATAAAAATATTATAATGTGATTCATCGTCTTATTACCATTTGATCATCCATCTGTTTTGTGTCAAATCAAACAATTAGAAATTACAAAACAGATGGATTACAAAACGAAAATAAGATAGTAGACCACATTATAACGTTTTTATTTCTTTAAAAGAACAATGTGAGAAAATTAGTCATTTAGAGGGCAAATTAAAATTTTTTTGTATCTTTTAGGGGTGAAAATGGGATTTACCCATCCTTTGTCTTAATTTGTTTGTTACGTAGTTTAATGACTTGTCTGTGTGTATGCTTATAGTTTTCAAAACTTATTGTAATCCACGTTTGAGCCTTTGATGTGGTCTTTTTTGGCTACCTGAAACCAGGTCAAAGAAATGATTTACAAACCTCCGAGAACGGTAAATATTATAGTTAATTTTAATTTGATCTTTAAATTTTTAATTATTTTAGTTTAATTCCTCAATTATCAATTTCATCTCAATTAAATCCTTTCATCATTTTTCACTGTAAAATTTACCGGAGACTAATCCAATTTGATCCATTTCAGCGTTGATCAAATAATGAAAATAGATGAAAGGGCTTAATTGTGACAAAATTAATAATTGAGGGATTAAAATAAAACAACTAAAAGTTTAGAGACAAAATTAACGCAAGACACTATAATTCAAAGACCAACTATGAAATTTTCCCGACCAAGAATAGACACGGTCTTGACACGGACTCTATTGACACAAATCTGATTGTCCGGAATGAACCAATCTGACCAAGAATATCACCTCCTGGCCGGACAAAATGGAAGATTTAGGTTTTGGTATCTACCTTGTTGGTATAAATTCTTGCACAACTCAAAGATTCTGGCTAATCTGGGTTAATCCCTTGGGGGATCTCCCAGTAATCTTTACCTTTCAGTCGATGTAGGACGAAACTCCGCACAAGCACTGAGAGGTAAAGGCTACTAGAAGGTCGTCCAAGGGATTAACTCAGGTCAACCAGAATCCTTAAATTGTGTAAGAATTTGTACCAACACACCCTTTGGACAAATATTTAAGATAAGAGTAGAGAATTCTTCAGAGGAACGAACTCAATACAATTGCAAAAGTTATTGTGAATCAACCCAAAATTTTAAAGAATCTTTCAAACTTGCTGAGTCGGTTGATTCTGTCTTGCGGTTTTAAACAAATATTCTTGTATTATATTCAAATTGTATCAATTTAGATTGTGTTTTTTTAAATTTGTGTCGCATTCATATCTATTGATGTAAAATATCGGGCAACTTTTTTATTGATCTTAGCATCATTAGGATCTGGTTTTTTCGATATCTGTTAGTTTATCCTTATCTTAAGATTGGTTTTATCTCTTGTAGTCTAGTGTATAGGTCTGTCAATGGATCGAAATTCGATCTAAATTTAATTAATCGGTTATGAATTAATATTTTTTATAATTATTCAAACCTAAATCCAAATCTGATATTTTATATTTCACATATTCGAATTTTAATATAATTATATTCAATTCAATCCAAAATATTTATATATTTTTTGTATAAATATAAAAGAAATTAAGTCATTATTTAAAGAAAGTTAAAAATTTAAATGTAATTTGTTACAATTTAGTTAAATTAAGTTATTTGAATCAAATTTTGAATTACTAATGGATTTGGGTATAAATTATAAAAAAATAAAAATTCATCAAATTATCGGATCGAATTTTCAAAAATCGAATTCAAATTGACCAAAATTTAATTCAACTCAATTCGTCTATTTGAGTGGTTCTTCGTCGTCCAACATCTATTTGGGCCATAAAATATTAATGGTGCTAGGCGGTCATTTCAATGGCCTAAGTTGTCACTTTTTGGGCCAACACCAGAGGTGAATTCAGCTAGTTACAATGGAGAGTTATTTGGAGTCCGATACCTAAGTCTAATAAGATTCTAAAACATATTCATTCGTTAATTTATTTTTGGATTAGGGTATCTGTTGAAAAGTTAAAGAGATGAACATAATTAACGTCCTCTAAAATTACAAAAATAACGACAACATAAAGAGAAATGCTAGAAGGACTAAAAAATTACGTTATCATAATATATCTTCTTTTCTATAAACACATATTGTTAGACAAGTACACTAAAAAAAAATGACATATTCTCGATTAATGTATTCATTAACCGGCAATTCCCAGGCATATTAAGATACATTTACAATGTCATCACATTATCAGATTCAACTAAACAACTACGGTTATCATATTAAATCTTCAAATTTGAAAGGTATCTCATTACAAAAATTCTCGTAAGTACTACAATTGTTGAGAGCAATTCCTTCCATCTCCTAAAAAATCGAAGAAGTTTTCAAACCATCAAAACACATACAAATGAACAAAAGGTACATAAACCGGTAACTAAATTTTTTATCACATAAATTACGTATTCATCCTCAACAAAACTAAAAATTGAATATAAAAGGTAATCACGCTCATAAATTAACATTCATTGATTTAATTTCATATGTGATCTTTACTACTCATTATAGTTGAGATACATCTATTTGATGAATAATAAATCTTGAGAATGATCATGCTTATTGTTAGCACCATGTTTTTGTTATGATATATATGTTCACATTTATGACATGTAATTTTATACAAAATTTTAAAGCTTGATATTTGTCTTAAGTATAACTGTTTTTTGTCAATTGATTATATCTCGGATTACACCATTAAGAAAATCTTGAAATTTTAAATTTTTAGGCATACTAGTTTATTGTTGAAATTAATGAATTTCTCTAACTTGTTGTTGAAGCATGTTATTAAAAAGAAATCATCTGAACGACTAACAATGAAAATAACATATTTATCAGATCATATATTGAGATATTATTTTTATACGAAATTTTAAGGCTTTAAGGCTTGATTTTAACCCAAGAAACATTAAAACTTGATATTTATCTAATAGTTATCCACGTCATCATGTCATCAAATAAGATCAAATTTTTAAATCTGAATAGTATTCCTCTTATTATTTAAATTTTTTTATTTTTTATTGAGCTATCAGTTCACTAATTGATTCAACGGATGAACCATTGATCCATTAACCTATCAATAATATTATTTGGACTTGAAAATTTGATATAATTTGTTGACTTAATGATACAGTCTCATTAGAATTATTTAATTAATACCAAGTTTCAATATTTCATAAACCTCATAATTAATTTAAAGATCATAATAAATTAGATCTCAATTTAACCTATTCCCTTTGTCTTGTTTATGTCAGGGTTAGGTTTAATAATTATACTCAGTACGCAGTTTGTAGTACCAATTTAAAGGAAATCAAACTGAGCATTCCCACTGTTAAACAATCTAATAAAAGAGAAATACAAGAGATAAGAAAAGAGGAGGCTAGGATTTTTATTGCTACTGCATAATTCAATTGAATACAAATAAGTGATTTAACCTAAATACAAAGAGACTATATATAGGTTAAACAAAGAGAAAGTAAAAGACTATTTTACTCTTAATAAACAAAATAACCAATAATCCTATATTTCTTAACATCTCCCCTCAAACTCACTATTCGATAGCTACAAGCATCGAGAGTTTGCCAACTAGAAAACGAAAACGAAAAATAGAATGCGACTTGGTAAAGAAATCTGCAATCTACAAAGAAGAAGAAACAAAGGGCAAAGTAATGGTGTCATGCTTGAGATGATGACGAGTAAGGTGACAATTGATCTCAATGTGCTTAGTTCGTTCATGAAAAATCGAGTTGTGAGCAATCTGAATAGAACTCTGGTTGTCACAATACATAGGAGTGGGATGAGAAAGAGAAACTCTCATATCTGCAAATAACCAACGTAACCAAACAGTCTCTTTGGTAGTAGATGTCATAGCACGATATTCTACTTTGGTTGAAGATTGAGAAACAATATATTGTTTCTTGCTCTTCCAAGAAATGAGAGAATCACCCAAAAAGATAAAGAAACGAGTAACAGACTTGCGATCTGTGGGATCACTGTCATGATCAGCATTAGAGTATGCACACAACTCCAAGGAAGAGGTGGATGGAAGTAAAAGACTCTGAAAGACTGTACCCCGAAGATACCGTAAAATACGAAAAACAACTGCCCAATGAACTGTAGTAGGAGAAACAACAAACTGACTAACAACATAAATAACATATGCAATATCTGGACGAGTAATTGAGAGATATACCAAGCTCCCAACAATAGTACGATATAAAGTAGGATTTGACAAAGGTAAACCATCAGAAGAAGAATAATTTACGTTAGCCTCAATGGGAGTATCTACAGTCTTATTATCAGTAAGTCTAGCTCGCTCAAGAATATCTGCAACATATTTCGACTAAGAAAGAAGATAACCTCTAGGTGAGCAGGCTACCTCAATATCCAAGAAATATCGTAGAGAACCCAAATCCTTCATGTCAAACTGTCTAGCTAACTCTGTCTTCAAAACTGAAATACCGTCAATATCATCACTAGTAATAATCATGTCATCAACATATAAAGACTGAATGATACGACCTGCATCAGTGCACTTAACAAAAAGAGCAGAACTATGACTACTAGAAGCAAATCCAAGGGAAGAGAAGAGATCACAACAGAAAATTTTTTAAACAAGAGATCACAACAGAAAATTTTTAAACCAAGCACGAGGTGCTTGTTTGAGACCATATAACGCTTTCTTGAGTTTGCAAACATACCCAGAATCATGTGAAATACTAGGAGGGGGCGCCATATAAACTTCTTCTTGAAGATCTCCATTCAAGAAGGCATTTTTAACATCAAGTTGAGAGATATGCCCCTGACGAACTGAAGCAATTACAATAAGGGTACGAATAGTAGTCATTTTTGCAACAGGAGCAAATG
Source organism: Ilex paraguariensis (assembly GCA_963454935.2). Classification (NCBI taxonomy): domain Eukaryota; kingdom Viridiplantae; phylum Streptophyta; class Magnoliopsida; order Aquifoliales; family Aquifoliaceae; genus Ilex; species Ilex paraguariensis. Next base: position 658,443 of record CAUOFW020002959.1, on the reverse strand, counting down.
TCTCCTCATAATCCATACCATACTGTTGAGAGTACCCTTTTGTAACCAACCCAACTTTGTATCGCTCAACAGATCCATCAGAATTAGTCTTGATCTTATACATCCAATGACAACCAACAACACTCTTACCAGGAGATAGAGGAACCAAATCCCAAGTACCTGTCTTTTGCAAAGCAGAAACTTTTTCATCCATAGCTTGTTGCCAAAGAGGATCAAGAATTGCCTCTTTATAGGAAGAGGGCTCAGAGAGACAATGAATAGAAGCTAAAAAGGAAGTAAAAGATGAAGAATAACAAGAATAAGCAAAATCTGGTAACTTTGTGGACTTACGAATGCGTGTGGATTGACGTAGAGGTGGATCCACAATCTCAGATGGAGCTTGAGGGACCATAGGAGAAGAGGTAGCTTCAGGTGTGCTAGAGAGTAAAGCGTCAGTGCCTGCAAAAGGATCAGTACGAATTGGTCGAGTAGAAACTGAAAGATGACAAACTATCAAACTTCTCAGAAAAAGGATCTATACAAATAAGATTAGATCTAGTCAAGCTATGAGTAGCGGATGGAATAGAAAAGAAAGGTATATACTCAAGAAAAACAACATGATGAGACACATAAAGTTTCTGAGTTATTGGATCAAAACAACGATACTCCTTTTTACCTTCACCATAACCAAGAAAGACACAAATAACAGATCAAGAGGACAGTTTGATGTGTTTAACATGAGGACGAAGAATGAAACAAGTACAACCAAAAACTCTAAAAGAAGAATAATCAGAGGCATACCCATACAACTTTTCGAAAAAAGAAACACCTGAACTATGAGAAGATAGAATTGTATTAATCAAACCTACAGCAGTAAGAACAGCTTCACCCCAAAACTCACTAGGAACAGAATCAGACAACAAGAGAGAACGAGCAGTTTCAACAATGTGCCTATATTTTCTTTCAGCAATACCATTTTGCTCATGAGTATCTGTACACGAAGTTTGGTGAATAGTTTCATCTAAGGCAAACAACTCATCAAATTTATTAGAAGTGTATTTCCCACCCAAATCACACCTATAACATTTGATAACAGCAGAATGTTGAGTTTTGACAAGAGTTCGAAAGACTGTATATATCTCAAAAAATTCAAAACGATGTCTCATTAAATAAATCCAACAATAACGCGTATGATCATCAATAAAAAAAATATAATATCGAGACCCTTTTTTTGTGGCAACAGAAGAAGGTCCACATACATCAGAATAAATCAAATCAAATGGAGAAGAAGAAACAGAAATACTTCGATTAAAAGGTAAAGCTAAAAATTTTGCCAGTTTACATCCACTACAATCAGAAATATCACAAGTTTGCAAATTTTCTAAAGCCCATGTGGATGCCAAAAATCTCAAACAAGAAAACGAAACATGACCTAGATGAGAATACCATAAATAAAAACTAGAAGAAGAATGACTCAAACGAAAAGAAGATAAATCAACACTAGTAGTAGCAGCAACTGACACTTTTAACTCATCCAAAATATATAGTCCCCCCTTCCTACGGCCTGTCCTAATCAGCTTCTGAGACTACAGATCCTGCACATAACAAGAAGAAGAGGAAAAGGTGACTAAAATACCAGAATTACATAACTGACCAACAGAAGCAAGATTTAATGTGCGTTTTGAAATATGATAAACATTAGGGAGAGACAAGTGAGGTGTGACAATAGAACCAACACCTGCTAAAGGCATAGGAGTGTCATTAGCAGTCATAACAGGAATAGAAGATGAATGAGATACAGAAGCAAAAGATGAAGAATCTGGAGACTTATGATGTGAAGCACCAGAATCCAAGACCCATACAGAATGTGACATACCTGAAGAACTATGGGGCAACTGACCTACGGAAGAAGAAGCAGACATAGCTTGTGGCAGTAAGGAGAGAAACTTCTGAAATTGCTCAGTCAAAGTACTATAATCGGTGAAAGGACTTAATGAAGATACTGCTGCAATATTAGACTATGGTGGTTTGTAACCCTGAGGTGGTCTATGAGCATTAGATTGTGACTGGTTGTTAGGCTTCCAAGCTTGAGATTGCTACTACGATTGATTCTACTTTCTTAACTTAGGACATTGAGTCTTCCAATAACCTTTCTGCTTACAAAAACTACACTCGTCAAAGGCAGTCCTTGTGTAAGACTTATTCTGATTATTAGAGAATGGTTTAGAAGGTACTGCTAGCACAGAAGGATTAGAAGTAAAAAAATTCTCTTTTCAGAATAAGACTTAAGGCGTATTTCTTCAGTCAATAACTCACTGACAACTGAGTCAACAAAAAGAAGTGGAAAACAATACAAAATTGAACCTCGAAGTCCTTCAAAATCACTACAAAGTGCCGTTAAAAACTGTATCAATCGTTGCTGCTCTCTTCGAGCAATATAGACACCACATGCCTTTAATTCGGTCAATTCTGTAAGAGTCAATTGATCCCAAAGATCTGTCATAACAGAATAAAACTCCTAAATACTCATATTCTTCTGCTGAAGAGTTCGTATGTCATTCTCCAATTGATACTGATTTGCAAAATTTGATTGAGTGAATAACCTTTGCAGATGATCCCAAACCTCCTTTGTTGTCTCATACTTTGTCAATTGTGTACTTATAAAATGCTCAACAGAATTGTTAATCCAAGTAATAATTTTTGCATTGTTTGCTTCGCAGGCATCTATCAAAATAGCATAACTTGTATCAGTATTCTTAGATTTCACAGAAGTTCCACTAACATATCCCCACATCTTTTTACCCTTAAGAAAATTTCTCATCACATAACTCCAATACGAATAATTCTTTTCATCTAACCTCACACTCACAGACTGAAGCGAATCGTCTCTTTCAGTAGCCATAATAAAAAAACAAAGAAAATCAGATTGCAAAAACGGAACGAATACCTTCTCAAAAAAAAAAATTAAGCCTTGTCCCATGAAGAAAAGAAAAAGTTGGATCCACGTAAGCTGTGTTTGAGATTAAACCTTGTCCCATGAAACTTTGCTCTGATACCATGTTAAACAATCTAATAAAAGAGAAATACAAGAGATAAGAAAAAAGGAGGCTAGGATTTTTATTGATAATGCATAATTCAATTGAATATAAAGAAGTGGTTTAACCTAAATACAAAGAGACTATATATAGGCTAAATAAAGAGAAAGTAAATGACTATTCTACCCTTAATAAACAAAATAACCAATAACCCTATGGGCTCGTTTGGTTGCCGTATTAGAAATGGATGAATTAGATAAAATAATCTGGTCTAATACAATACAGAAGGACAAAAGACAAGACTAAATATGGTATTAGAATAATACATAATTTTATCTAGTGTTTGGTAATACAAAACATAAACGTTGGATAGTAATTATTTAATCAAATCGGTTGTTTGATTAAGAAACTATTTTATCGTATTAATGTTGAATTAACAAAAATACCCTCAATCAGTGTTTGTTACATTGATGACAGTTTGATTTTATCAATTAGAGGTTTATAATGGTAAATGTGCAAAATAATACGTTTGAGTTGGATTATAATACCACATCTTTTGTGGTATTAAAATACCTTCATAATACAAGTCTAGCGTATAAAAAATATACGATAAATATATATTTTTGAAATTAATACGGTATCAAATTTACTTACCAAACAAAGTATTAGTTCCGATTAAATAAAAAATAATACAATCCAATAATTAATCCTCTCATAATACGTCTACCAAACGAGCCATATATTTCTTAACACCCACAACACTCAGATTCACCCAAACGCGCCAAACCAATTTGAGATCACATCATAAACTTGGATTTACCGACAATTAAAACTATTTAGGGATCTAATCTTACTCTAATAACGATTAAAAAGAGGTCGGATCGATCCAAATATATCAAGATCAACTCCGAACAATCCGTTTTTGTGATAACATTATCAGATTAAGTCGTAACTTCGTCTTTATCTTATGATAACTTAAGTTGTAATTACCGAAGTATTAACACGCACTGTAGGATAACAAACTAGGGGATGAGCCAAGGCTGCCGAGAACCCTGCCCCTTCTTCCATGTCAACCTTATCTCCACTCTTGAGTTTCCAGTGGAAGCACTTCACCACCGCCGCCAGCGTCACATGCATCACAGCCGCCGCCAATCCCGAACCAGGGCAGCCTCTCCTTCCACCTCCAAATGGCACATAATCAAATCTCTGCCCCTTCACATCCTCCGGATCATGATGCTGAATTGCATATTTCTCCATGGAACTGATTAGAAACCTGTCAGGAACAAACTCGTTTGGATCTTCCCATACATTCGGGTCTCTATTGATGGCGTAGAGGTTGACAACAAGCCTGGAATTTTTGGGTATCAAGTAACCATTGATCTTGCATTCTTCTCTGCATTTTCGGAACACCAACGGCAGTGATGGGTGCATTCGGAGGGTCTCTTTGACGACTGCTTGCAAGTAAGGAAGATTTGGGACGTCCGATTCTTCGACTAGCCTGCTTGATCCCACGACTGTATCAATCTCATCTGTAAGCTTCTTGAATGCATCTGGATGGTTAAGGAGCTCTGCTAGTGCCCATTGCAAAGCTACACTCGTGGTGTCAGTGCCCCCTAAGAAGAGATCCTGTTAAACCAACATGTTTACTTTAACTCAATCGCTCACGTTCGGGCTAGGTTTCGGCCAAACACGAGTGCAAGTATTATGATCTGTATAGTGGTGTTGAGATTTGAACACATAATCTAATAACACGATAAGCCATCAATTACACTAAAATCTTAAGCTACTAGAGAGTAATATAAGTGTTTATATACTTCGACATTTACCTGGCAATGAGAAAAACCTCCTATTATTGTTGTTGTAATTTTGAGAGCTATGTTGTCAACATCAACTAAAAAAAAAACCTTCCAAACCCTACAACGATTGCATTTGTTGTTGCAGAAATTTTGTTGCCAATATCAGTGAAAAGCACCATTACTGTTGTTGTGGTGGTGGTGGTTGTTCTTGTTGTGTAATATGTGTATGTGTGTGTGTGAGAGAGAGAGAGAGAGAGAGAGAGAGAGAGAGAGAGAGAGAGAGAGAGAGGCTAACCAGGAAAAATCCCTTGATACCATTTCTAGTTAGCTTCACATCAGCTGTTTGATCACCATCTGAAATTTCCAAGAGAATATCCATCATATCCTTCTTCTTGATGTCCTGGCTGTGCCTCTTCTTCTCATGCTCCATTATGATCCTATCCAACAACTGATCATATCTGATCAACAAGGCTTTGACCTTTTTACCAGCCCCAAACAAATCATACTTCTTCAAAGGACCAAACACTTCACCTAAACTCAACTGACCTGAAAGCAATGTAATCCCCTTTGCTATTTCCCTTATCTCTGTACTTTCATTAGCATTTCCTGAGCACCTAGTGCTCATTGTCATCCTGCATATCATATTGTTTGTCATGCTCATTAACTCAACACCAACATCACATGACTCTCCCTCGCCCGATCGCTTCAAAAGAAGTTCCAAAAGCTTCACCATCTCCTGCCTCCGAATATCAGCGAAACGATTGATTGATGCAGCAGAGAGAAGCTCCATCATGCATACTTTCTTCATGAAAATCCAATATTTTCCATACCCTAAAGTGGAAAACAACGTATCTTTGTATATGTTATAGTCCGAGGACCCGAATTCTGGCCTTGATGCAAAATCGATGTCATGTGTTTTGAAGACTTCTTTGGCTACAATGGCATTAGAAACAACATAGGAAGTTGTCGTGCCGGCACGAATCAACATGAGAGGGCCATACCGGAAAGCTAAGGTTTGGAATGACTGGTGTAAGGTGGAACCTAGCAAGTGTAAATGACCAATGATTGGTAGTGCCAGTGGACTTGGAGGGAGTTGGATAGTTTTGTGACCTTTTACGCGTTTCTTTATGAAGGACTGAAGCAGAAGACCAGAAATTAAACAAATGAAGAAGAGGAGGTAAGACTGATCAGTGTATAGAGCAATGGCCATGTTGCTATGTTTGAAGTGTTGAACTTACCAAGTGATATTGATATTAATAGGGCACAACCAGAGAAATCACTTGTGGGTTGGTCAAGTGGTTCGATCCGGCTTTTTGTAATTTAGAGATTTTAGGTTTAATTTTTTCTCATATTTTTTAAGGGTTAGCCACTCTCGTAGTGACATATTCTAATCCAACTCAAGCCACAGTTGTCTACCGCTGAGTTCGAAAGAAAATAGACGCAAGTTTGAACACCATGTAGGAAAAAAAAAACTTACATTCTCTAAGGACTAGCCACCCTCTTAGGGACGTGATCTAACCCAACTCAAATCACAGTGGTCAGTCACTGAATTCAAAAGAAAGTCGATGCAAGTCTGAACACCCTGTAACAACCAAAAAAAAATTCATGACTTAGGGGGGATTATTATTATTGTAGAAGTAAACAGAGATTATGTATGAAGTAATTAGACCTAAAAAATTTAAACATAAAAAATGCCTCGTTTAAAATTAAAAATTATAGTTTTAAACCTTAAATTGGCCTAGTTGAAATCTTTTTGGTTTAAGCGATGGGATTTTCCCATGCACTTGGGTCCCTCGCAATGGCGGAGAGGTTGGGTATTGTCTTTTACTTTGTCATGGCTTATTTGGAAAAGGCATCGGTTGGTCTAATGCCGTTCGCATTGTTGTTAGAGCAAGTAGTAGATTCGAATTTCAACGTCTGTCTCTTTGAAAGAGTGTTTGATAGAAAATTAAGAAGAGATAAGTATATTGGAGTTTTTTAAATTATGAAGTTTGTCTCATTCTCTCATTTTTTAATTATATCATTTTAATCTTTGAAATGTTTAATATTTTTATGTGATCTCTCAAACAAACAATATTCAAATTATTAATATTTTTTTATTATAAATTTGACACACAATACCTAAATATGAGTAAAAAAATAATTTTGATAAGTCTTGGTTAAATTTTTATCCAAATTTTGGTTAAAGAGTTACCTAAATTGCATTGTTTTGACCATAAACTACCAAATTTTAGTCAAGAATTATCTACATTATATACTTTTTGTCAATAGTCATCCAAAGTTTAGTCAACAGCTACTCAAATTATTTTATATCCATATTTAATTATTACATGACAAATTTATGATTAAAAACTGTTAGTAATTTAGATGTTATCTGTTTGAGAGATAACAAAAAAATATATTTAATATTTAATGGGACAAAAATGATATAATTAAAATATTAAAGACTAAATTAAGATAATCCTATTTTTTGAGGACTTTCGATACAATTAATTTAAATAAGAAAAAAAAAAATAAGCAGAGAGCCTTAATCTTATCCTGCTGGCAAAAGGGACAGGCTTAAACCTCCAATGCACAAAAAAAAAAAAAAAAAAAGCAGGCTGTCCTATGTCGCTCAATCCATCCCTGCCGACAAAAGGGACGGGCTTTACGAAGTAATCAAATTAAGACCTTTTGGAAAAGGATAGCCCTCTAGGAGTCCCCCCACATGGACACACTCATTGTCTCTGTGTCCTCTACTTGGATTTAGAAGCAAATAACAACTCTACTAAGTCATCAATATGATTTCCCATCAATAATAATAAAAGATAGAATTTAATTTGAATCTTTCTCTACTTCAAAATTTAATTTAATTTAAATTTATTTAAAAAAGTACAAGAACGGTTCAGATTGATTCTAATTTTAACTGAACAGTCTAGATTTTATTTAATTCTTTAAAGGGGATTTAATGGCCCACATTTTATCTCACATAAAAAAATTTCCGCCCAAATTATATTCAGACTGCTCATCAATCCAGTCACCTCACACCCTTCTGTCATGGCTCATGGCCCAACACAGCTACCCAGTCACTCTTCTTCAATGCCTCATAGTAAAATCATTTTCTCTCTCTCAACCAATCCTTCTCACAACACAGCGGCCGAGTTCAGCTTCTGACTCCTCTGCCATGGCTCAACACAACGACGATTAACACAACGTTCTCAGCGTCAATCAACACAGCTCAACCCAGGTACCTCCCTCTCCCCCTCTCTTTCTCTCTCTCCAATCGCTCAGCAACACAGTATAACCGACTTTTGCTGTGTATCATCTTCTGTGTATCAAAGGTCCATTTGTTTGCTAATTAACTAAAACTCTGCAATATGAGGAATAGGGAGAGTCATGAGACTCCAGATCAGGTCCCTTAATTTAAATTTTTTTTTCTTTTTGGATGGTGGAAAATGGGGTTTCATGTGGTATGATGGGTATGAAGGGTTCTTTGTGACAGGTTTTTGATTTGGCCTGTGTGAGTTTCCTGAATTTGAGGTTGCATGTTAGATTTGTGGGGACTTTTGTAGCTAATAGATTTTTGATTTAGATTTGTGAGGACTCTCTCTCTCCCATTCCTTATTCTACTGAACACCATGAAGTGTGATTCATTGCTTAGATTTTCTTTATTCCATTCCTTAGCAAGGTTTATCCAATCTGATTTTTATTCCATCGTTTGTTTTTTGTTTGTTTGTTTTGATCATATTTCTGAGTCATCTCTCACTTCTTAGAGCTTTCTCTGTGTATCCATGGATTTTTTTCATCTGGGTATCGGCTTTTTGTAGGAGTTCTAGCAACTTCTAATGCATTTATGAAAGGTTTTTGTATATATCAACAATCGAATTTCTAATTGACCTCGTAGTGAATTTGAAGTATTTCCAATACAGACTATTCATTACTTTCCTGGTTGATTTTCACTTTTCTTTGACATTTTTCAAGACCTCTTTATTGTTAATCTTAAGCATTCATTTGGAGATGGTTGGGGTCCTTGGGACTTTATTCCTTTAGATTTCAATTTATGCAAGCTTCTAAAAATATTAGATTTTTCAACTGGGTTTATTTTTTTTTTTCCCAGTTTTGATCTCTATTCAACATTTCATTGAGAGCATTGGTTTTTAAGTAGTTTGATGTAAATATTTTTTGGAGAATAGAATGGAAGACTTAGTTGTTCTCCTTCACAAGTTTATTCTTCTTTTTCCATTAATTTTCTTTAGTTTTTCTGGGTGTTCCAAGACGAGCATGCTACGTAAATTAAACCATTATTTTTTTTGGTTTAATTATCAGGAGTGTATTGACCACCTTATGTACATTTCGATTAATTCACTCTTTAGTCCAGTCAAAGACAAATTATCAATGTCAAGACTAGGATATTCAAGGAGTTGCTATGTATCAAAGGTCCACATAGAAGCAAGATAAGGTTTCTACTCTTTTTTTATTCCTGATTTCTATTTTATTTTTTCGTAAGCAAATAATATGACATTGATGGCAAAAAAAAGCACGATTAGTTTGTTTTTTCGTAAGCAAATAATATAATATTGGTACTTATTAAGCAAATAATATAACCAAATCATCATCAACCTTTGTCCCTTAGCTTTTTGGCCTTTTGTTTAACACCGAAACTCCATCTTAGTTTCTGTCAATCACTTACAGCAACCAACTTTATGAAATTCTTGCAACCCATGGCAAGCCAATTCCATCCTATCCACCCTATGACATTTGTTCAACAATGTGGAACCAAAATCTACAAGTTTTACATATAGAGTTGTCATAATCTAATCACAGGCAGCATTATCTATGTTGCCGACAGCTTCTTCGATATTTCTTGAGAGATATATCTCACTCTATATATCTCTCTCTCACACACATAGAGCAGCACATCTGCACACAACCACACGCTGCACAGTAGTTTTTGAATGTTTGTGTATAAAGGGGGTTTTATATTTTACTTTTTAAAATTTTGGTGTTTAATTTGGGTGTCTTTTTGAATCCTTGCTTTAATGATTTTTGAATGTCGTTTAAATTGGGTGTTTAATTGAATCTGCACACATCCTTGCTTTAATGGTTTTTTAAATGTTAGGTTGTTTTTTTTAATTGGGTGTCTTTTAATTTGGCTGTTATAGTTATGATGAAATAGGTTATTTTTTTTAATTGGATTTTTTTATAGTTGGTTATTATTGATTGTTCATTTTGTGTAATTTGTAGGCTAATTTTGGTTGTCATTTTGTGTATGTATTAGGTTTGATTAAATGCATGTTAATTGAAAGAAAATTCATTGTAATTGATGTTAATTTCATAGTTGAAATTTCATTGTAATTGATGTTAATTTCATAGTTGAAATTTCATTGTAATTGATGTTAATCATTGTAATTTTACTATGTAGTCACCACCGTTTCAACTGCATAATCATCGACCGATGGATGATATCATTATTTTTTGTTATGTAAGTTTATCATTTGATTAACTCTCTCTAAACATCTCTTATTGATTTTTTTAATAACTTTTTTATGTTGATTTATCTTCATTAATGTCGTGACAGATGGACAATGATCTAAAAAATACTGTATGATAAGTTTTTCTTACTCATCATTTTATTACTTTTTATCTAACCTTTTTACCCCGCTTATTTACTATTCAACCTTTTTATCTAGAAAACTTTTTATCTAACCTTTATTGTCTATAGGTTCGAAGACTTCGTCATAATAATGTAGAAGTGGTAATTCGTAATGAGTATGAACTAAATCGTCTTCGTATACGTGAGGTAGTATTACCTCACACCTCTTTCTCATTCATTTTTTTCCCTGTTAATAGCATTTTCTTACACCCCATACATAATCTATAATAGAAAGAGAAAAAAAAGGTCTAATGCATTGGCGAATGCCAAATTTAAAGGGAAAGAAAAAGAAACCTCTTCTAATCTTTTCAACATTTTAATTTTTAATTTTACGAAGAGGTTCATTCTTTGTAGGATTGAAGTGAATTTGTCAAAGAGAACGATAGAGTATATACAATGGACCTTTGTGGATGGAGTTGGCGTAATCAGGTAAATCTACTTTTACTTCATTTATTCAAAATAATTTTACTATTCCTATAATATATATATTGTGTTAATTTTATTGTTTATGTGAATAATTTAGGTGGTTGTGCATCCTCCCATTGGGCAAAGTGTGTTCGTATTGATACGAGAACATTAAGGATAGAGATGAAGAGAAGGTTTAAACGGATGAAAATGAGAGTTATTGAAAGATGACATTATTTCTGAGAAAACTCAAACGATTTGTAATCCAGTACCGACTTGTCCACTTTTGACGATGACTAACCCACCATTGATCAAACATTTGTCAAGGTGTGAAAGCCTCTCTTTTTGAGGATTTATACACACACAATACTTGCACAAACACACACACACACACACACACACAACTGTAATCAATCACACACTTGCAAATTGAACTCACACACCATTATACTGCCACCAATAAAGATTTATGATTGAAATTATTAGACAAATGAATCGTTTGTTAAAATGCTACTGAGAAAGACTTATTTGATTGTTAGTCTTTCTCTACACTACTCCATATATTTTCATAAATAAATTGCTAATTTGTTACAATCTCTCTAAATTTTTGTTTATATCAATCTAAATCATCCCCCCTCCCCCACTATATACAAATGTGTGTGCTCATTTGTTTTTTAGATAATTCAAAGTAATGGAATTGATGACAATAATTATGTATTATCCATATGTTTTGCCTCACGTATTTTGATAATTGTTTTATTTTGCCATATTTCGATAATTTTTATATTTCAAATATTTTCAGGTATACATTGAAGGATACTTAGTATACGCTATAAAGAAAATGAAGTTATTTCTCTATTTGTGCATGTTTATATTTTTTGTGTTTCGTCTTTTGTAAAGTTAACTAATTATGCATAGTTTTGATGATTTTAGATATGGAATGATGGTTGTTTTGGTGGTTAGGTATGTATTGATGATTGTGGTGATATAGTGTATTATGATGATTGTTATTGATGATTGTAAGTTTTGTTAACAGGTTTACATTTTTCTGGGCTTCTATTTTTAAAGGAAATTCTGTCAAAAATTTTTAAAATTAGTAAGGAGTAGCTTGATATTTTGGTGGTTGGACATGTGTTGATGATTAGGTATGTATTAATTAGTACACACGGTATGGTGAATTATGATGATTGTAAGTTTTATAGATAGGTTGTTTTAAGTTACAAATAGTTAATGTAGTATTTTTCAAGTTTTAATCTAATTTTTCGTTATACTGTGCTTTCAGGTACAGACAATTACTAGTATATCTATGAAAGACTTAGACTACAACATTGAAGAAATTATTTTGGTATCTTATTTTTATTTTTTATTATTTTAATAAATATTTTTATAATTTTTGTTTGTTATTTTATAATTAAAAATTTTATTATTTTGTGAGTGATTAATCATTTTTTTAGATATTGTCATATTTATTGTGAATATTTTTATCACATTTCTAGTACTATTTTTACCATTTTTTTTTATACAAAAAAATTTATCATATTTATGAATATTTTTATAACTGTTGTAATAATTTTTACCATTTTTTGGGATAACATAACAGAGATCAAAAAAAATTATAAATATAATAAATGGAGTTATGGTACTAAAAAAAAATCGGTACCATAGTCAAATTATTTATGAGAAAGAAAAAAAATGAATAAAAAGCGAAATAAGAAAGGTGGACAATGGACAGGGATAGACAACCCGGCCCAGAAAAATTTCCTCGGCCCAATCCTAATGGGCTTTTATATGAACCATAATCGAAGGGTCACCCATAAGCCTCCATGTGATGGACGGTGCTGGTCCATTTTCTGTGACCACCCCCCTTTCATCGTTTCGAAAAAAAAAAAAACAATAATAACAACAACAACAACACACGCACAGAACACATTTCTACATGACAATTCATAGCAAATATATATCAAAACTTTAAATCTTTGCCAAATTCAACAAATGGATTGCTAAAACCATGACAATCCATTTCTTCCTAGTGTATGCCTATAGGAGATGTGTTAGCCATGAAATTACAAATTCAATATGCTAGATGTTTAATGTATTTTGTTTCTACATCTTACTATAATAGATAGCAATGTAGGAACCCTCAAATAAAAGAGCTCCAAACCAGCATCCTAAAACTCTCAAACTCATACCAGATCAGTAATTAAATAGCGACTGTGGGCAGCCTCTCATCATCTCAAGATAGAAAATCCCAAAGTTTCTATGACAATCAACCATGAACAACAGTTACAATTAAGAACAAGACTCCCAGAGTTATCATATTAAGATAGAATGACTACTGCCTTATCATATTAAGAACAACAGTTACAAGGGCAAAAGACCTCATCAAGTAATGAAACAAAGAGTGCAATCTGGCCATTTATGTACATCAGTTCAATGCCACACTATAATCCTACATCAAGAACTTGGGTAAATGAAAGGAACTGGAAACAAAAGTATCTACTAATCCTACATCAAAACCTTCAGCAGATGACATTATGAGCAAAATCGCCTAGTGATCCTCAGGTAAGATCTTCGGGTAGAAGTTAACATGTGAAGAAGATGTAGAAATAGAAAAATGGCACTATCTTTCGAAACAAACGAGAGCCCAACAGATCATCAGAAGATGATCAATCTTACAACGCAGGTCGGTCCATTCTCCTTTCATCCAAAATCCTTAATCTCTATGCTATCAACCATGGTTGATGAAGAAATCAGAACAAAATATACGTTGATTAGCGCATTGACATCAAAGTGCGGACTCTTTTTTCCCTCTCTGCCTTCTTAGCAGTGGGAGTCCTCTTCAATTTACGCAGCTCCTCCATCACAACTTTCTCAACTGTGTCGATTGAATTCAGCAATTTCTTCTGGGGTGTGAGAAAATCTGATTCTCCTGCATTCTGATTGGTGACATCAAGCAATATCTTGGGCACTCTACCAACAGATGGTGTACAATGCCTGATTCCAATTGTTGGATTTGGGGAAATCATAGAAAAATCGTGCTCAAGTGGAGCACCTGATATAGTTACAGATGGATAAAGAACAGCCTGGTCCTGGGGTATAGGACTCTCAATTTGTTGGCCTTCCATTTCTCTCAAGCGAGCTCTTGTTCTTTCTATGGCCTATGGACAAAAAACTATTCAATTGTCTTGACCAAACAATACGCAGCCAGTGGGAGAGTTGCAAAATGCATCAAAAAAGGAAACTGAACCAAAACCCAAAAGTATATGTCACTTACCAAGTCAAGCTCAATATGATGATAGATACAACTAAGTCCTATAATGAACAAGCAATATTACATTAGAGGCAAAAATTTGGGCACTTAACCTACAGAAGTTGGCAAGGGCCTGCTTCCAAAAGTTAGACTCAGCAGAGAGCATAAAAATTTGCGCTCGAGATAATCAATAGTTAAAAAAAAAGATTACTTTAGTGGTGAACTATCAGGCTTTCAAATATCAATTTCACTGGAGGATGCTAAACACCAATGTCTTCTTCTTGCTCACAAGATACAAGTATTGCAAAACTGCTCCGGAACTACACAATGTAGTTTTTCAAAGGATAATGCATACAAATGAAAGAAGAAGAAAAGTGCATAGTCATGAACATTATAAGGAAACTATACACAACAGACCAAGATGAAGATATGTACTACTTGAAGATCAGAATCTGAATACAACTTTGCCAACTATGTAATAGAAGTAAGCTAAAAAACCAATAATGAGCTTAAATATAGACGTGTAATAAAACAATGCTGCTATAAAGTGAAATGTACGATGAGATATGGGGCCAACAGAGGCCAATTATTATTGCATTTACTCTCAATATTGTTCCACTACATTGATGGGAATGAAATTGAAGTTCTATAGCATGGCTCCTCACTTCATAAATAAGCTGAGAATAATTAATGTCAGAAAACCATGACTTAGCTTCGGTGAAAACAAATTCGAGTTTTTTCGTAAAAATCAAAATTGAGGAAATAAAAGGTAACAGTTTGAAAGAAACAATAGTTGAAATATAGATTGAAAATCAAGCCACCAATTAAATAAAAAACAACAAAAGATGAAAAATTGCAAAAGAGAACTCTTCCGAAATATGAAAAGGCATAACACCTTCAGTTAAGGAACAATATTGCTCCAATGATGTTCAGCACCCATGTTAAAAACATTCAATATTGATATTATAACTAGATTCGAATTAAAACTATTATCGATCCAGAAGATACCTGGGTGGATCCAGAATTAGACTCATCTTTATTTATACTCAAGATTTTCAATGGACTAACAAATTACTTTTCCTATACGTTCAAGACTATGAAAAATTAAACTTTAATCTGATGGTTCAAAATCTTTTTTTCACCAATCATTGTAAACCTATTTAACCACTCTTCCTATGAAGAAGAACCAGACTACCAGAGTTGCAGAGAAATGCTCCTGAAGGAACCATAGAAGGAAAAAGATCTATTCAACTTTAATTGATCAAAGCAACAAAATGTGCGCACAAATTGAATAAAACCAACTATTTTCCATGCAATATAAGCACAACCAAATCAAGCAACAACCATTCAAGAGATCAAGAAAAGTTAAAGAACTTTTACCCGCACAATAGCGGTGATGTCACGAAGAGGAGTTCTCGGGTACCAAGAAGGTAACACACTGCCACTCCTCCCTCGTCCTCGGCCGCGACCAATAACTAGCCCGCCACGTCCCCCCGGCGGCATGTTTTGTTGACCCACTACCGCCACCGGCGACCTGTAAATATTCCGGCCACGCCCATTTCCTGCAATTCTTGGTGTTCCCAAACTACCCCTCCCAACACCACCACCACCTCTTGCTCGCGTAGCTGCCACTCCAATCGGTCTACGTGTCCCCATCATCGCCGTATCACCCCACCGGAACGGAGTTCCCAACCCTATCTCTGGTTCATCAGCTAAGATTCCGATGCCACTACCGATTGACCTCCTTCGACGACTGAACCTCACCGAAATGTCTTCAGGCCTGTTTAACCGGTCCCTGGGCTCCGACATTTTGCTGAATTTTCAACTGGAAGCAACAATGTTAGACACAAATTTATATTACAAGTATATAAGCAAATTCACATAGTACAAGAATGTATGGGTATGCATTACACATGTAACGATCAAGGTATGATAAGTTCAGAAATATGGAAGTTTTATGGCGAAACCAAAAACAAATCTTGGAAAGAAAATGAAGAAATGTCGATTTCTCAGAAACCCGTAAATAAAAATAAATAATTCCAGATGAAAGAGTATTCCCCGGTGACCCATATCGGAAAAACCTTTTTTCGGTCACCCAGATTTCGAATTCCGCATTTTCCGACTGCAGAAATTTGACCAAACCAGACAAAAAGAAAAATCAACGATGAAGAAGCAGCAGATGGGTTTATGTGCTTACCTTAAGAATGTTAGGGTGTGTGGGGGTTTCTTGAAGGCGCTTGATAATGATGATGATGAAGTGGTTCTACACAGCATAGAAGAAGAAGAAGAAGAAAGAGAAAGCTTGAAGAGAGGCGAAATGGCAAATTTTCAAAGTGAAAATTGGGCGGTACTTTATACGGAAATGAAAAATTCAAAATGAAAACTAGAAAATTGGAAGTAAAAAATGTATTGCGCACGTGACCAGCAGGAGGATTTATGTGAGTGACCCAAAATTTTCAAATTTCAAATTTGCTTTCAAGTTGTGATTGGAGCAGTTCAATTTAGCCATTTTACGATTTTGCCCCTGAAAAAAAAGATGGCAACCATGATTGGGCTTGTTTATGTAGCTTGTGGTTGCTTGGCCTATGTGGTCCAATTTTAGAAAGAGAATTGCAATGCTTACCACAATTCTATACCAAATCAAAGTTGATGATTGTATTAATGGGTCTAATTCACTCTCCCCAAACATTCAAGACTCATTGGTTGTCTTGTTAGAAATATAGATAGATTAGATAAAATAATCAAATTCAATACAATACAGAAGGATAAAAGGTAAGATTAAATAGGATATTAGAATAATACGTAATTTTATTTAATGTTTGACAATATACAACATAAATATTGGATAATAGTTATTTAATCCAATCGATTGTTTGTTTAGGAAATTATTTGATCCTATTAATGTTGAATTAACAAAAAAAACATTCAATCAGTGTTTGTTACATTGATAATAGCTTGATTTTATTAGTTGAGGGGTATAATAGTAATTGTATAGAATAATAAGTTTGAGTTAGATTATAATATCACATCTCTTTGTGGTATTAAAACATCTCTATAATACAGGTCTATCGTATAAAAATATACGAATACCAAACAAAGTCTTAAACCCGATTAAATAAAAAAGAGTACAATCAAATTCTCTTATAATACGTCTACCAAACGAGAGCCCTTATAAAATTTGTCATATCATTTGAGGTGCAACATTTTATAAACTCATTTGGGATGTCTTTATAATTTCTTTAATGTCTGAAATCAAAAACGGTTCTCAATAAGAACAAATCCGGTCTAGATTTTTCGAGAGTCCTCAATTCTGATTATTTTACCTCGAACTCAATGTAGATGACATAATGAGTGTCTAAAACCTATTAAATCCTCATGTTATTACTTGAATTGTGTTCATCCATCAATGCAATGGAGAGAGAGAGAGAGAGAGAGATTCAACCACAATAATGTGTCAATTTGTTTTGACTTTGGATCTAAAATGAAATTTTAGATCAAGACTTGAGATTTCCCCATATTATTGGTCACGAGTTAAGAGGATTGGCTCAAACACAACAACACGAATATTAGTAAGGTCGGTTGGATTACCATCAAATAGTTGATACAATGTGAGACCCGATCATGCATTGCATACATATTAGCATAATTATATGGACTAATTATAATTATGTGAAATTATTTATTAGATAGAATTTTGTGTATGAAAATGGTATTGGGTTGATTTTGAAATCACTTAAAAATTTAGGGGAAGGCAAGTGAAATTATTAAAGTTGATTGAAATATCTTTATATATGTGTCAAACATAAGGTGATGGGTCTTTCAAGTGCATGTATGGGTGTGTGACGTGTGCGTGTGGGTGTGTGACTAGGTGTAAAAAATGGGGGTGTGTGTGTGTAATGTAAAAAGTAAAGGGGTGTGTGTGTGTAATGTAAAAAGTAAAGGGGTGTGTGTGTTTAATATAGAATTTAGTGTGTGTGTGTGTGTGTGTGTCTGGTTCTTGCTGGAACCATAAGTGAGGGTGAACAAGAGTAAAAGAGAGGAAGAAGAAAAAAAAAAAAAAAAAAAAAAGAGAACTTGGGGGATTTCATGCCAAATCAAATGTGAGAGTAAAAACATAGGAAAGGAAGGTATGTATGTATATGTGGAGGCTGTTTTATTTCAAATTAGTGGCTATTTTAATTTACTTTCATGTACTGTTTTAGTTAATTTTATGGACTATTTTAGTTTATTTCAAAACATATTTTTGGGAGCCTAAATTAGGTGTATTAAACACAAATTAGTGGGTTGTTGTATTTTAATTTCACAACAGATTTTTGTTAATTTCATTAAGTGTATGAAACGTAATTAACATGCTGCTAAGTAAGGGTTCCAAATGGGTATTAAACCAAAGGTGAAAGGGGTGGTTTAAAGGCTCAATTAGGGGTTGTTTTGCGATGTTCGGTATATTTTCTCAAAGTTCCAAATGGTCATTTAAGATGTTCAGTATATTTTTCGAGAGCTAAGATGGAACCGAAATTTTGGGGATGAAAGGGGTGGTTTAAAGGCTCAATTAGGGGTTATTTTGCATTGATTAAATGTGTATGTGAATTTAAGTGCAGTGATTTTAAAGGAAAAATACGATATAAATTGAAAATAAGTGTCGGTAACGCCGAAATCCTAATTTCTAAATGTTATTGTTACATGTGTGAATTTTAATCCAAATGACCTGAAATTTTGCATGCATTACTTTTAAATGATGTTTGATGTGATAATGTAAATTTATAATGCAAATGAATATAATATCCGGTGCGGAATTTACTAAATGTAGGAAGTGCAATTTTTGGAATTTGGAGTCAAAATGTATGGAAATGGGCCCCGATCAATGTGTTTGACCTATTTAATCATAATTATGATTAATGTGAGTGATTTTTAAAAATTTGGGAAGAAATATGATCCCTAAATCTAATGTGTCAATATGTGAGTAAACAGTGCGGTAACCGGGGTTATCGGGGCACTTTGGGTACATCATTTTGCATGCAGTTCATGATTAACTATTAAATGTGATAAACATATTGATATGGTAATTACAAATGTGTTAGGTACAACGGGTGAGACAATCGGTGTTCAAATTAATACGATAACACCGGAAAGATCCATCGATAGAACCGAAGGCTGTAGATCGATGTATTTGAGGTGGGTGTATATCTTTATATGTTTTAAAAATGCTATTATAAAATGATATTAGATGATCGAATTTAATAGCATTTCTCCAAGATTATGTGTTATGTGCTTATGTGATTGGATGATGCTTTGTATTGTGCATTGTGTATTGTGGAATGTGGTGCACTGTTTGAGACAGAAGCGTCGATGCCTGATCACTGGGCATATAGTGGTGTGCTAGCACTGTGGTGTTCCCGGGAGATTCGGGAGACATAGATCCATGTGGGATCGATTACCCGATGGGAGTAGTATGGATATGTTGTGGCTTGTTAATGTTTTGAAATTGGATTAATGTTATTGTTTGATATGTGTATTTATGTAGTATTTATCTACTTCTGTGTATTACTATTATTTTTATTTCATATAAGGCATATACACTCACTGAGCACGTGGTTTAGCTCACACCCCTATAGCTTCTCCTTTTCAGGTACAAGAGAGGGAGACACAGATCAGTCCACTGTCAAGAAGGGTTGAGTTTTGTACAATGTTAGTATGATATTCTATTCTTTATCTATTTACTTTTAGATGAGTCAATGATATTGGTTGGGGGACTGTATAATTATTAGTTGGGGTGTATATTATGTTAATGGGAGATTATTATAGTAGGTTAATAGTATATATATTTGTAAACAGACTCAACAGACATATTTTGTGATGTATGCTATGTGGGTGTGGAATTTTGTATTTGTCTATAACCTCGGAAACAAACAATTGGTACATGTATTATATATGATACAGGTTATGAGACAGGTTTACCATCATACTTATTAACTAAGGTGATGAGTGGTATTATTGCACGTGTGAGATTAATTAGTGTTTTTTTTAATTTAGATTATATATATGTAAACAGATGTATCAAAAACCTAGTTATGTCTTATCCTTGGGAGACCAAGATGGGGCGTGACATACAATCATATGCTAGCGTTATAATTAATTAGTACTTAACATGAACTTGATTAGATATAATTCAAACATAATATGATACATTTGATTGTCACCCCTAATTGACATTTATGGCAAGAATTTTTTTACACAGACCAGCCCAGCCCGGCCCATTGTTGACCCCTAATGTCAACCTTTAGCTGACCCTTAAGATAGATTCAAAATCAACCAAAAAGGGGGAAAAACAACTTAATACTTAGGTGACTAATTAGAATGCACAACTGATGAGCTTATTGTGGCCCTTTGCTATTAAAAATACCGGAATTTTAAGCTCAAGACTTCATTTGGTAACACTTTTTCAAAATACATTTTTAAAGTACAAAGCTTTCATGTTCTTAAAGAGTCACATATGAAACTTGGTTCAACCATGAAATAAAACTCATGAAGAAGAAGAAAATATTTTCCCTCTTGAAAAGGATGATTTACTAGGATCGTGGATTGTTTTAGTACAGGGTACGGGTACAGGTATAGGTACAATGACACAACATTTTCTTAGATATGCAGTACAATGAGGGTAGGGTTAGTTGGTACGGTGTTTTGGATCGCAATTCATTTTGAAACTCTTGTCTAGATCATTTTCACTACTATACATTATATATTATTGAACATTAATAAACATTAAATTAATTACCATGTATCTTACACTTATACTCGATTTTCTATTACATAAAACAATATATAATTGTCAATCTATATACACTTAGTCACTTAATATGTATTTTAGATTTGTGCTAAGTGTCCTCAAGCGAATTGATTTAGGATTAATTTTATAATTTGAGGTTGTACATTTCAATGACTTGAATCGAGAATTCACCCCATTTGAGATAGATGTATCCAGATCATAGGTCATCAAGAGTTTAGTGAATTTTATTAGCAGTGGTTTGGTCTTTTCATATCATAGTAGGAAAGTACTTCAATTAAATAGCATACATATGAGCAACACCCCCTCACTGATGTACAGTTCATTCTAAATTAAGGTCAATGCTCTATTTTTTACAAGATCATAGTTTTTCTCAATGCAAATGTAGCCTAAATAGACAAAAATATTCAGAGGATCAAAATACCTAAAAAAACAAAAAAACAAAAAATAGAAAGAATATAAGAAGCAAAAGTGAAGATTACACTATGGCAAGCAACAACCAGCTTTTCTCCCACTGGAATCTGATTCCTGGCCAGGAACAAGGATCTTAGTACCCTTGAGAGATGTCGTTTCCGCATGGTCTGCTCCACCGATGGCAGTGAGGGACTTCTTGCTCATGATATACTATAGATCAATTAGAACTGTCATAAATGCATGCACTTTCAACATTTGTAGCCTCAATTGCTCATGTCTCCATGAAACATAGGTTCTCTTTTTCAACAAACTCTTGGACATCTTTGGTTGGTATTGCTCGCAGACTTCCTAAGTCACACTTGTATAGTGATGGTGGCTGGTTCATAGTTTTGAGGGTTCTGTGGAGGCGTGGTAATAAGAATAGTTGTTGGGGTATAGCGCATGATAGATCAATATGTACATCATAGGCTATACCGTAATAATACCAATTGTTGCCGAGACCACCTTGTCGATTCCTTCTTCCATAATTTCAACTCAGAAAAAGAAGATATAAGAGGACCCTATAGAAAATGTGGTCGGAAGCATTATAACAATGTTCTTATCGGCATGTCCCTTTAGTTCCTCAAGCCACCGAGCCATCTGATGCTTGGTCATGTCATAGACTAACACTGCACCAAATGCACCTCGATAGTATGCGCTAGTACCAACTCAATACCTGAGAAGGATAATAGAAGATAATTTCAATACCCTCAGAAGCTAGCAAGTAAATGAATTACAAAATCAAATGATTCAGAGACCTATAAAATGTTATTCAAACGCACAACATTTAGGATTGACATAAGTGACATGATTTTGCATTGTGCGAGGCAAATAATTCAAACCCCCTAGTGCATATCATTGACTAGGGTGCAATTCAGACAGGTTAGGGGCGTTGAGAGGTCAATCTTAACCTAATAATAGGTATATAATTTTCAACTCTAATTCTAACCCTAATCTGATCTCAATCTGAGGTACTCAATTTGAGTACTATCCAAGTTGAATTTGGGTGAACTTGGGTTAAATTCGAGTTACTTAATTTGGGTAAAAATTCAGGTTAGATTCAGGTTACTTAACTCAAGCTGATTTCGAATTAAAATTCGAGTTGTGTTCGCTAAAGTGAATTGTGGCGTATAAACTCTAGTTGTAAGTTATACTATTGAATCTATAGATTTATATATTTATTTTTAAATATGTTTGGGTTGAACCTGATTTATATATTTGGGTTGAACCCGATAACCCGAGGCTTCAACTCGAGTATTGTCCAAATTCAATTCGAATTTGTGTTTTTCAATTCAGACCCAACCCAAAAATTAAAAGCCTCAACTCAAGCCTTACTTTTTCAAGTTCAAATTAGGGGTGCAACTCGGGCGGGTTGAACAGTCAACTCTAGCCCAACTTTAAGTATATAATCTTCAACCCTAACCCTTACCCTACGTCGGGTTGAAAAACTCAACCTGATCATTGTCCGAGTTTAATTCGCGCAGGCTCGGGTTGATTTCAAGTTACTTCAATCAAGTTTTTAACATAAAATCATAATATTAAGAATTCAATATTTGAGATAATGCAACCACAACCATACAAAATACAAATAAACACAATCAAAATCCTTACACAAACATAGATTTCACTGTTTAAACAAAATCCTTGCACAACCAGAATTCTTGAGAAAGACTAAGAGTGAGTGAGGGTTTGAGGGAGGCGCACACTTGAGTTGAGATTAACCCTAGGATAAAATTTTATTTATATAATATTAATTCGGGTTGAGCTCGATTTTAATATTCGAGTTCAACCTATGAACCTGATGACTCAACCCTAGGCCTGCGCAAATTGAATTCGGGTTGAGATTTTTTGACTCAAGCCCAACCCAAGTATTAAAAATCCTAATCTAAGCTCTAATTTTTTCGGGTTGAGCCCGATTTTAATATTCGGGTTCAACCTGTGAACCTGATTACTCAACCCTAGGCCTGCGCAAATTGAATTCGGGTTGAGATTTTTTGACTCAAGTCCAACCCAACTATTAAAAATCATAATCTAAGCTCTAATTTTTTCGTGTTGAAATCGGGTTAGCCCGACCAAAAAACACCCCTAGTTCAAATTGAATTCAGGTTGACCCGCCCAAATTACAATACTAACATTGACACTAGAATTTCAACCCCCCACTCCTCCATTCCCCAAAATACTCGACCATCTCAACTGTTAACTGTTAATCCTCTTGGGGCTAAATAATTGGTTGCCTGAAAAGAATTACTTCGCCCAATTCAATCTAGTCAATGTCCCAATCTGAGGATTTAACATAGATAGAGCCCCTTCTTTTCAGGCAGTCTGACAATTCTACATGATAACTTTAAGTACAAAAGTTGTGTTAGATGCTAGCTGTCACACCCTAATTGACTTAGGTGCATAATGGCGATATTGGTGGCACCTTGCACCAAGGCACGCCATGAGATTGAATCAAGGTGATGCGGTTATACGGTTTGACAGATTGGTGCGGATTGTGGCAGCATGAGACCACCCGGCTGAGCATAACAGCACGTGGTGGGCTTAATTGAGGCAATGTGGGTGCATAGTTTTGAATTGCATGGCATGGAGCATACACAACAGTTTGTGAGGCAAGGCTAACTACTGAATTTGGACACATGACTAGCACATGGCTGCTCAATGCATATGACTAGAAGGATGTGGGTAGTTACTGAACAAGGCTTAGTCTGTGGGAAGTAGTTCTGGACATTCCTAGCCAGATTCTAGTCCAGATGCATGCTAATGAGAGGCAGTTTCACATTAGTTACTGAATGAGTGAAACTGTCTGTCAGGTGTTGCACAGAGATGAAGCATGTTGGCCAAGTCTGCTATGGAATAGCAGAATGTGGGTAACTACCCTTTGGCATCCATCTGCCATGATCTTGTATAAATAGGACTGCTTGGGCATTCTGATAGTCAGAGAAAGTGTTCTGGCTTTGAGAGTTTCCTTGTAAATTGTTGAGTTCAATATATAAGGTTTGGGAGTGTTGTCTCAGTAAATTCGCGTGTGCTTTCTGTGTGAGTTTTTGTCCCATGTTCTTGAGATTGAGTGGCTGGTTGCAGCAGCAACGCCTTCACAAATAACCTCAAAACGAAAAACGAGTTGTTACCCCGTGACAGTAGTACACATACAAGGGTAATGCTACTGGAGGACCTGATTTTTGGACCTAAATAAGTGATCTAATGATGTGGTAGTTGAGGTGTCCTTACCAACTCAGCAACTTAAGCCACCTAATTTCTTAAAAAAAAACTTAAAAAAATCTGATTTCATCAAAAAATCAGCCATATTTTCACTCTCTCTCCCCGAACTAGCACACTTTCTTTCCCAAAGCCCTAAAATTTCTCCTTCTCTTGAACTTCGACAGAGTACCCCAGTCGCTAATCTTCAATCGACGCCGGCCGCATGAACAACGAGCTTCTTCACCGAAAAAATCCACCTCAACAACGACATTAAAGAGGGAATTAATCGAAATACACATAAATTTGTTTGAAAACCACTAACCGTTGGACTAAAAAAAATTCTCACAAAGAGATTTAGGATCCTTATGAAGAGGTCAGAAGTTCAAGCTTCATAAGAGATGATTAGTTTTTGATAATTTAACACATTAAGTTGTTCTCATGCAGTCATGCCTCTTACCCTAAGTAGTAGGCTAAATCCATCATTCTCCGGTCAAAAAGTTGCGAGACAAGTGAGTTGGGACTCCACGTTCTTGGATAACATTTCCCTGAAAGAACATGTTCTGTTGGTGGAAGTCAACTGTCACATGAATGACCTGAATGAGTAAAAAAACAAGATGCATAAAACTTGTGATTTCATATAGCATTTTCTTGGACTAAAAGAATGGAAACTTGATAAGGTTCATTTATTCGGGGAGAGAGAGAGAGAGAGAGGTTAAATGATGTGGGCGTTAAGCTTCCAGATATATTGGCATGCACTTGTCACTCACTTCTCCATTAATGGCATGGTTGGTTTGAAAATAGAAAAATATCCCTAGTGAAGATAATAATACATTTATACCTTTTGGT
Organism: Ilex paraguariensis; assembly: GCA_963454935.2. NCBI lineage: Eukaryota > Viridiplantae > Streptophyta > Magnoliopsida > Aquifoliales > Aquifoliaceae > Ilex > Ilex paraguariensis. The sequence continues at coordinate 633,068 of CAUOFW020002959.1, read as the reverse complement.
CCACACCATTTAGGCAGTAATATTTTAAGATAGGATTGATAATTAAGTCGAGTTACACAAATTTGGTTTACATTCAATTCAGAAAGGACTCAAATCGATCTTAACTCATGTTTTAAATGAACCGAAGTTAAATAATTTTTTAAACTCGTTTAAAAAACAAATCTAAAAGACTCGGCTTCAACTCGTAAAACTCAACTAATTTATTTGTAAAATAGTCGAGTTATTCGCGTTTAACTCATTTACTAAACATGTCGAGATTGAACAATTGTTTAGGCTCGTTTAGAAAAACAAGCTCGACAAGCTCGAAAACTCAACAAAACTTAATTAATATATATATCTATAACTAAAAACATATATATATACATATGACTTCCTTTTTAGAATTCTCGACAGTATTTCACTAATATAACATAAAAAGTTTATTAAGCATACCATAAAAATTACAGGTAACAAGGAATATATTATTACATCATACTTATACAACCTTATCTATTTTAGCCTCCCTAATCATATAGTTCGAAACCTTGTTTGCTTAACCCTTATAGTCTCTAGATCTTACAGCTGAAATTGTAGCATCCCATCTTCTTCACACCCACTTCACAGAAAAAAGAAAAAATCAAATTTCTCTCTTCTTTCTCTTCTGGGCAGAAAAAAGAGAAGCCCTATATAGCTATCAACTTTTCAATCTTTCCCTTATTTTCTGTACAGAAGCAATCAAACTGTTTGATTAGGGTCTGACTTCTGCATACTGGAACATTTGCAACTTGCCCGATTATCGCTAAGAGTCTGCAAAAGAAATGAACATGTTAAGGGTAAGTAACGAGTGGTTAAGGAGAATATTTGCTTTGAAATTTAGTCTGTTCATTCTTCAGCACCTTGTACTGTTTTTGAAGGTCTTTAATGTACTCAACAGCCAAATCTAACATATCTGCTGTGTTCGTTTGCTGCCAAGAAGAGATAGGATTAATTTGAGTTTCAACAAATAATCATATATAGAAGCTGAAAGGCAAAAGAAAAGTAATATACCTTGTCCATGTTTGGAACAAGCTCTTGCAGTTTCCTCATTCGTTCACTGATCCGAGTTCTTCTTACCTGAAATTATATGATCTCATCATGCAATCAGATCACCAACTATTTCCCAATTTAGAATGCATAAGCATTGATAATCCAGCAAAACAACAATAATGCAATGGAATCTAATTACTGTAGTAACCACAGAAACGACGTTGACTGTCTAATTAAAGGTGCTACAAAAGACTAGAACTAGTTCAAGATATAGAGAAGGTTACCCTCTCTGCAATGCTTCGTGGATGAGTGGCACAACCTCGCTTTGCACGGATTTTACAGGGAACAGAATCTTGAAATTGTAGTAACTTCTCCATGGCAGTCATTTCAGCTGAAGTCTTTGGTAAACTTAAGTGGTGTGACAAAATAGGCATGTGATTTCCTAGCTCCCCATTCTGATTAAAATCCAACAAGTCTAATCAAATCATAAGGTCAACTTAATGTGGAGATCAGATCAATGTGATGCAAAAAATGTCACCTGAATAGCAGCAATTAATTTCCCATCATCGTCTCTCTCCCCCTTCAGGCCAGTGAAACTCGGTGTGAACTGTGACGAATCATTCCATGAACCAAATGGGTATCCAAAGCTGGAAAATTGAGTCTCTCCATTGCCATTTCCAAGCCTTTCACCCTCAGGACCACTCACCGCAATGTTTTCACTCTCATTTTCAGATATTCGAGACAAAATTCCCAAGGAAGATGGTACCCTGGAGGAGAAATTCATCTGACCTTTCAACCTGCTTGATGGTGGACTTAAATCATCATTAGAACCATTTTCCAGTCTGTAGTTTCCAATACCTCTCATCGTGGCATAGCCTGCAAATTGCTGAGGAACTTTCAGTAATACATTCCAGCGACTGATTACAAAATTCCCCCAAAGTTTTTGCAGTTAAAAAAACTCCCCCAAAGTTGGCTATGCAGTGCTAAACAATGTGGAATTCAATATTTTATTACCTTTATTTTCGAATATTTGTACCGCAACCAATTACCAAAATATTCTCCCAGATAATATAAGCATCATAGACCCATACTCCTATAGCAGTATTAAATATGAAATTTTCTGGTTTAACTCAATTCTGCTCTACACTACTTGCTAAGCAACCTTCATCAATCAAACAATATAGAAGTGAAAAAAAAAATCTAAATTAGGAAAAGTCATATTGAAAAACTAATCATGAATCAAGGAATCAGTATTTAAACACAATTAGATTGCGAAAATGAGAAGTGCTCCACAGTCCACACATCATGAGCTTCTTAGTTAATCCTATAGCAAAAAAAAAAACACATATATATTAGGTGAAATTAGAACTCCAGATAGCAAATCCATCCATATTGAGATGCATAGTTTCTGCAGAAATCAATTACAAATTGAATAAATCAAATCCCACTCAGCCGTATAGACTAAAACTGAATGAAAAGAGTCCCACAAAGATCAAAGGGTGAAGCAATCAATGAGCAAGAAGATGAACAATACCATTTTGAGCAGTGAGGTGAGAGAAAAACCCAACTGGGGAATTATTTTTCCTCATGAGATTGGAACCCAATTTTCCTTGCCCCTGATGTTCCATTCCCATTGAACTCACAACCCTATAATCCACACCATACACTTGGGTTCCTGTAACTTGTCTCGGATACTGAGGTGGGTATTGTGAACTCAAGGAATAAGACCCATTATCCAAAGGTTTATTATCTTCCAAATCATGAAAACTCTCTGAAATCAAAGTTCCATTCCTGGTAGAGGAACTAAATCTTGAATTCAACCCTTGATGTTCTTGATTCGAATTGCAATTCTTAACAACCCCATCTGTGGAACTTGCAAGCAAAGAGCTCGGAGCTGAGCGGAACCTCAACAACCCAGAATTGTTCTGGTAGTGCTGATACTGTCTGTAGTCATGAAAGTTGATTCTACTCTCAGAGTCCATCGACGGTTCTTTGCTCTTTGCAATCTCTTCTCTCTTGGGTTGCCAAGTTGAAGGAAATATAGCAATCGAATCCGCCGAGTATGCTCGGGAATCACCATACATTCCTCGACTTTTTTCCCAGAAAATTCGACTATCTTTTTAACAGAAACTGCTTGCTTTTCAAGCAGTTGGAGATGAAATCTTCAAGCACAAGCAAGCATATATGATTTTAACTAACTGAACCTTAGGCTTGTTTTGGGTCTGTTTGCCATGAAAGAACGACTAAAAGCAGAGTTTGGAGTGCGTGGACTACTATTGTAATTCAATAGAATTTTGAAGTCCTATATCGAGAGAGAGAGAGAGAGAGATTGGCAAACTGTGACAGCCTCAGGTGTGAAGAGATAATGGCAATTGTGCATATCCCGTTAGATATTTCATGTTTGAATGTTTCCTTTTAGAGCACCGAAAGGTTTAAAAAGAAGATGAGCAAGAGAGAGAGAGATGGCAATGACTGGCTGGTGAAGATGGCAGTGAGAGAGACATATAGAAGAATTAAAAACAAATTTTTTATCTGCTATTTCCAAGTCCAACCAAAGACAAAGTACCAGCCGGCATCAATAGCCCTTCTGCCAATTTAGTTGGATAGATGCCCTTCCATATGAGAGTGGTATTATCCACCCTCTAAATTCAAGTGTCTTAAATTTAAATTTTTATAATTTTTTGAGATTAAATTTTAAAAATTTATCTCTTGTAAATAATTTAGTTTCAGCATAGATGATCTATTTTTGACCTGATTGAAAAGGAAATTAGTTGAAGTGCGCATAAATTAATCTGAACCTCTGATCGTGAAAAAAGAAAGAAAGTGTTACCATAGGAAAATATATTTTTGGTTAAGGCATGTTTAATTTTTGATTATGTATGTATTATATGATTTTATTAATAATAACCTCGTTCTTGAAATTATTTTATAATACCAAAAATTAAACATTGACCGTGTTATATTTATATTTTAAATAATAATTTATTTTTTAATTACTCAATTTAAAATTTAGGTGAACATATAAAAAATAAGAGAGATATGAGAGAGAAAAAATAAGTAATTATGGATTAATAGGGTTGAATGTGTATTTGAGTTATTTGATATTTGGAGCTGTGCAAAAAATATGAAATTTCTAAGAAAAAAAAATTTTTGAGATGGATTTTATACTATTAGATTAAAATATATAAAAATTAAATCATTTTTGAACGTTATTGTGCTTTTATAATTTGTATGATTCAAGTTATTAGGTGTCATATTATATAAAATTATTGGACTATAAAGTGAATTAAAATCTCTTTTTTTTATATGAAAACAAAATTTGTGTAGGTCTTTTGGATATATTAATCTCTTCTCTGGTTCGGTCAAAAACAGGTCATTCACGTCGAGACTAAAATTATTTATGAGGGAAATGACCTAAAAAATTATTAAAATTTAAACTCAGAATACCTAAATTTACAATTTATCTTTGTTCACTCTATTAATTTTAGAAAGATTAAGATAATATAACAGGGATTTGGATTCGAATAAATCGATTTAGAAACATTTAAATAATTATAAATGCGTCAAAACCATGTGGAGCCAAGAGCAGTGCTCTGTCTTCAATCTAATACTACATAAACTTAAAGAAAGCAAAGCATATTCTAGTTTCTAACATTTAACATTAGTAAACACCCTAAAGCCGTGTAACATGGGACCACATGTTCCTAAACTTGGGCATTAGTCTTGTCGAGTGAAGTAAATTTGTGTCGAGTGTTATTGGGTTTGTGTTAAAAATATTCTATATATACCCGATTTGTTTATTAATATTTATATATATCGAGTCGTGTTATATCAGTTTTGTGTTGTATATAAGTTGTGTATAATTGATATATAAACAAATAAATTTATATCATGTTAATGAATCGTGTCATATTTTGACACCTCTACCTAAACCATTGTGATTGCATTCCATCGAGAAATCAAATCATAGAAGGTAAGTCAAATCAAAAGAATACGAAGAATATGATGACGATGATGATGGAATTTATGTTATTTTTGCTAGAGATAAGCATAAAATCAAGAGGAATTTTCGGATTATTCTCTAAGTTGGTAGTTTTTAAGGTTACATGTCTTGCTAAACTGCCCATTTTTTCTTTTTTTTTTTTTTTGGGGGGGGGGGGGGGGGGGGGGGCGTTCTGCTAGTTTTATCTAATCTCTCAATTAACTCCCAAAAAAATAATAAATTTAAAGTACATGTGATTAAGACGATTTTGAAATATCGCTGTAGGGAATATTCTCAATATGCATAAATGGCAAACAAGGATGTATCTAAGAATTGGTCAATAACTTCATTATTTGAGAGGAGGTAAAAATTTAGGCTGTCTTGAGTTCAAATTTTAATAATTTTTTAAGGTCAAATGATGAGGGATAAATAACCTAATCGCGTCGTGGATGACTGTTTTTGATCAGATCGAAAAAAGATTATTCAAGATATGCGTAAGTTAGTTTGAACACTCTTTATCATTGAACCAAAAAAAAAAGGTAAAAACACTATTTAACAAAAATCAATGTCATGTTTGTATGGAAAGTGAATGTAAATCCATTGCTTCTTTTTAAAGCTTTATAAAATTATGCTCGGTTAGATTTGAAGAATAAGATTCACATCCTGCTGATGGGATGGTCACAAAACACCAGAATGAGGAAGGACCAACTGTAAATATGGGACCATCACCACCACCGTCACAATCACCATTCTTAGAACAATTAACTTAGGTGGTCGCACCGAATTTTCTAAAAAAAAAAGTGGGTGGGTCAAGCCTTAATTTTAGCAAAGTTTGATTTCTTATGTTCCATTTTTTGACAACTTTATTCAGCCCCACATTCGGGTGGGTCTCATTTATTCTTTGAATGCTTGTTCCTTCACTCGTGGTGCAGCAGATATATTATTTTTATTGTTTATTATCGACATCCTATACGATTCATGACATTTTCAAGGAAAATTTTGAAACTAACTAGAAAAGGTTTATATCACAAGTTATTTCTGGTGGTCTCCTACCATCTTTTTTTTTTTTTATGGTTTGTTGTGCATCTCTTGATGGTCCCGGTAATAAAGAATAAAAGTATACAAAACTAACGAATTCATCTTTCTGCACAAAAATTATAGCGCGAAAGTAACAAGACAATGCATTCGTATCCATGGCCTCGTTAAAGTTTGGTGGTGTTTGTGTGGAGGGAAACATGCACACGTAAGCCTACATTCGGTTTTATGCCTTTGTTCTGTCTTATCTGTTGTAACCAAGGTTTTTTTTTCAAGCATCTGTAGTTTTAAACACGGTTGGTTCCCGTTTGTTCAAATAATAATAAGGATGAGTTATAAATATAGACGTTTTGATTTCAAATCTTGACAATTATTTAGAGTCAGACTATAATGAATTTCTCTCTTATAAATACCTTAATTTTAACGTAGATGATCGAATCAGAAAATAAAATTAATCGAGATATACATAAATTAGTTCGAACATTCTTCACCGTCAAATGACTGTTAGAGAATATTAGACAATGGGCAAAGACAATTATAAAGCAAGCGCGGGGCTTAACAAAAGACATTGAATTTTGTAATCTTGTGAATGAATGGTCGGTCAGAGATTCTAGTGTCCCTATGACCTTTTGATTTTTGTTGCAGGATAACTCTAGAGAGGGCAAGGGACTAACGTCCTTTATCTATCTATCAATCCAGTGATTGGTCCAAAAAACAAACTTAACCTCTAATATGATATTTCTTGCAAAGTATTAATGAATGATTCTGCTTCTATATAATACAATAGATTATTTTTGAATTCAGTGTATTAAACTCACCAAAAAAAATAAAGAAAACATGTATTATAATTAATACATCTAAAAGTGTTTATTTGTGTGCAAGTGTGTGGAATAGAACGTAACCACACAAAGTCAACGTACTTGTAATTTCTATTTTTGGATATCAGAGAAGATTTGGTGGCTGGTTTTTTTTACTTGGACTTGACAAGGTATAGACAAAAAAAAAAATTTGGTACCTACAAAAAAAATTCATTATGGTACCAAAAAAATTTATTATTTTAATAGGTATTTTTATAATTTTTATGAGTTATATTATAATTAAAAAATTTATCACTTTATGCGTGATTTATAACTTATAACTTTTGTTGGTATTTTTTTATCATTTGAGTATTTTTAACACTGTTGTGGCAACTATGTTTATTACTTTTCGTTGGTATAAAAATAATTATCACTGTTATAGGTAATTTTATTATTGTTATGAATATTTTTATTAGTGTTGTAATAATTATTTTTATCAGTGTTGTGGGTATTTTTATCAGTGGTGTGGTAACTATTTTTACCATTTTTTTTCAGTACTACATAAATTGTAAAAATATTCACAATAATAGTAAATATAATTATAAATGTGATAAATATAAGTATGATATGGAATTTGTTTTTTTTTTTTTTGGGTACAATAGACAATTCCTTTTTACTTGCATCTTTTGCTTCTCTAAAGTGATTTAATGACAAAGAAACTGGTGTTGGGTTATTACTTTTCTAAGGCATTTACCATTCAAGAAGACGCGTCTAATTATCTAGACACATAAAACAATAATTCATTTTTCTACTTATTAGTCGAGGTATACATAAATTAATTCGAACATTTTTAACTGTTGAATCAAAAAACAATTATTTTCCTACTAAAAACCTTATCTTTGCAACCCTACATCAAAGGTATGTTTCGGAGAGAACAGCTTCAGCATTTGGAAATATTACACAATACCTCCTTAGATGTCTAATTTTCTTCTCCTTCACTGCAATTTGATGCAATCAAGACTCTCAGAAACTGTTCTTATCCGAGGTCGAAACTCTGTATCTAGTAGTTACTGGGCAATTGAGCACAATACTAAATATGCTGTAACACCCTGTTTCTTTGCATGAGCCTCATGCAAAGTTGTAGGGTCTATAATCTCACACAAGGGTCTTTCATCTCGAAACACCTTCCTTACAGGACTCTATACTCATAGTTATCAGAATCGGATCGAACATCGAACAGAGAGACCGGGTCAATAATTTAGTGGTTCAACCACTAGGCCTAACCGGTCAAACCGGCCGGTCCGGTTGGGTGACTGACCCGTCAAAATCTCCAAAAGCACAACTTTGGAAAGAATAGATATCAAATTTTTGGGTGAACTTGCTACTTGGTGCTCCAACGGCATGGTTTGCGTTACGAAAACCACCTCTCTGCGCGTGTGCGTGGGATAAGATTGCGTACATTTTATCATTTTAGTGTTGTCATTCTGCTCTAAATGCCACACCTATGCTATTCCACACATGACCATAGCATGCTCACTATCTGCACACAAGCTAATAACACACACCAGCAACAACAAAAATACATCATTTTACAAAGAAAAGCCTAACCTCATCAATCAAATCGCCAATACCATTTACCAAAATATCATCTGTTGCACCAAAATCTGTTATTATGATAGAGAAAACTTGATCGCCAGACAATTTTCAGGCAAAGAAAGTGCAGATTACAATTTTGCCAGAAAGATTACTCTTATTTTTTGGAAAAATTTGTTTATTGACTCGAAGCCTTTTCTGTAAAGGGGACATCATATGATCATAATAACGTGACAATACAATGAAGGAAAAAATACAGATCCTTTTGTTCTCTAAATAATAGTATTGATGCTGGTTCACATTTTGAAACTCAAAAATAGATTCTACCATTTGGGTTTTGCACCCTTTTTCCCAGGAATCTGCAATGCATCATAATGGCCAAAACCATGATACAAGACTTTGATAGGATTGTCTTTGCCATATTCTTGTCCATACTCGGCAATGGATATCAGGCCGCCAGAATCCTCATCGTGCATGTAGACTGTGATTGGCATCCTACAGTCACGAGAATTTATAAGTCATGCAGTCTAATGTCCTTAATGTTTAGAACTATAGAATCTCAATATCGATACCAAATATGAAGTCTGCAATATTACATATGGTTCATCAGAGATTTCCTACATATTTAATAGCAAGACATGTCAAACAATCAAAATTGTAAATTCCGGCGGCATATACCAATCTCCCCCTCGCCCCCTCCCACTCGATGTAAAGTACCTCTCTCGGTCACACTAATCACACATAATAAGTTGGAGGCACCCCCAACACAATACAAAAAGGACCCCTTCTATTATTCAACTGAATAAGAGAACAAGAAAGGGAAAAAATTGGCCCCTAGTACACATTGCAATTGATGACTAGATCCAGTCAAAAATGGATTACTCATTAAGAAGATAGATCAGCCTAGTTTCCTATAAACACACAACCACTGGAATGTCCCAGCATGCCAGCACACAAAAACAGAGAGAGAGAGAGAGACTTACTGGAGAACATGAGAAGCCATTAACAATTCAGGCTCACCTCCCCATACATGAGGCTTCTTTATTTGTGAAACATAGGTGTCAAAGTCACCTTCTATGAACCTGAACGTATTTTGAAACCATCAACTACACATCCATCTCCAAAATTAATAACATTTGTGAAAAGAAGACCATCTCTCTCATTTAAGAAGACAAACCTTTTATTTTTTGTTTTGATTTGTAGTAGCATGAATCTAACATAGCTTGAGCAAAATTTAAAACTCAAATATCTAGAATGCATACGTTATCAATGTCCTTCACCAATGCACAAATACAATTGCTTCATGATGACATCATCCACAAGGCTTAGATAATCTTTTCTAGCATCTGTTAGCCAAAATAACTACAGAGGAACTGAAAACTAGCACTCACGATTTGCAAAATCAGTTGGATTAACTGAAAAAAACTCAGAACACTCACCATTCTGTCTCTTTCCGCCTTTTGAAAAATTCATCTGCTACCTAACAGAATTAGCAGATGCCAAATCAGGGGACATTGTCTATAAGGTTTTGATATAAACAAGCTTATCTTGAGCATACACGAAGCAAAAAAGCAAATACTACTTCATCGCATTCCGACATCCATCACTTTTTACATGTGCATGCTTTGAGGCAAGGGGGTAGGGCTCTTGATTTAGAAAGGAAAAAAGAAAGTAAACAAAAAGGCAACCCCATAAAAGGAAAATCTAGTAAAAATAATGGACAAAATTGTGAATTTCTCAATATCCATAGTGAAGGAGAATAACCATACTCTTGCTCGTAATTCGTCAGCTAGTTCCCTTTGAAGGCTCTCATTCGGAGCAGGCTTTCCCGACCGTACACAAGCTCCATGAGCAACAGAGCGAAATAAACATCTCCCATCTCCAGGTATGCCTACAAATGTGGAGCAGTTATCTACGTCAAAACAAGTCTGGTGGAAACAAAACAAAAATTTGCAACCATGTGTTTTGAAATAGCATCAAGAAGACAAATACAGATAGAAATATACTTAGATGGTGAACAAATATTCTGGAAAAAAGTTAAAAAAGAAATGGCAAAATAAAAAGACTAGAAATAATTTTCTACTGACCAATAACAGAATAGTTGGTATAGACTTTCTTCCCATGTGAAAAGTTGGCAGCTGAGGAATCAGGATCATCTTTCGCCCCAGGTGCCTCAGCATGAACTGGTTCAGAATTTGAATTACAAACAAACAAACCAAAAACTAAACCAGCAGATGAAAATCCTTTCAGCCACAAAACAGGACCCATATTATGATCGAGTTTGAGAGTTATTGTGTGTCTAGGCACCCAAAGCCTCACATTCATATTTTGGCACCCCACTGAAATAGAAAGGCATGTCTTCTGGGAAGGAACAGAATTAACTATACTTTTGACAGTTAATGAATGCCAGTTGCTACTCTGCTTCAAGATGATAGACCCAAGAGAGCTTCCCTGGAATGCTTGAAACCGGACAAGAGATGAACGGGGGTTTGTTTTTGACACAGATATGCTAGCATATTTTGATTCAGAATGCCCGGAGGATATGTGGAAACAAAATGAAGATGGTGTCTGAGAAATGAAACAAATCTGGTTGCTCATCTGTCTTTGGACGACTCGCCTTAGGCAGACCACATTTTGCACACATAGGCTCATGTAAGAACAAACCATTGTCTCGGCATAGCCACAGGAACAAGCAGCACTCTACTTCAAGAATAATCTACCAAGCACTGCCAGCATAATAAGCCACAGAATCATTTTGTTTGACTAGCTCATTTTTTCAGACAAATGTCGATATTCAAATCTCATGAATTAAAAACATATCTATCCAAAGACAAAATGTCGAAAGTAGCATCCAAAAACTCACTCTCTTTAGAAACCTTTATTTTTTGCAACAAAACTGAGTGAACACCCACTACTTATTTAAACTTGCACTAATAATTGTTTCTCCTTGTGAGATAAGGGAGCAATTACTTCTTGTAAATGATGAAATTGTTAGTCTCAGCTATTCTATAATCCTGCATAAGGGCTCCTTCACGAAAAGTATCCATTCTACTTTGCAATCAGAAATATTACAATAACCAATGAAACCAAAACCCAAGCGAACATATGAAATGATTGCTCTTTGGTGGAAAAAAAAATCTTAATTTGAAGTTCTGATCGGAGCACTATGACGAAACACTGGTGGGGTATTGCTCAAGGTAGATGTGCTAAACATATACTGAATAACTTCTTTCGGGGGCAATAACATAAATGAATTTGAAATGGTGGGAACAAAAGGACTAGCAAAATGAGCTACATGGATTAATCTTTGTGATAGAAAGAAACTGAAGGCTATTGTTCCCACCCAATGAATTGCTAAAAGAAAGTCATGAACCAAAACCTAAAATGTCTAAGTCTAACCCATGCCATTGCAAAATTTGACTTAGTTCAAAGACGTTCAGCTACTCTGGAGGTCCAAACTAGCTAGGCAGCAAGTTCACCCATTATGGTGTGTTTAGTGTTTGAACCTGTTAAAGACTTTAACTCAGACCCACCAAACCACCTACTAGCATCATTGTCGTAATTTGGAATGATGATCTTTTCTTCAACCATGACTTAATACCCATCAATATCAATGATGCTAGTAATCAAGTATCAGGTTGCAGTACAGGCAGAGGATGAATAATCACATAGTATCCATAGCTTTTACTTTGTCCTAGCTATGACACATTGCATTCATCAAGGCGTGAAATTTCAAGAACACCCCAGAAATGTCTACACAACTACACAATAATATTCAGAAGAATGCCAAATCAATACAAATCCTCATATACCCACATAAATATTCATGGAAATTGAGGATAAAGGAAAAGGAAATAAACCTGTTTAACCCGTTAACAGATTGAATACAAAACTCAGAAAAGAAAAACCCAAGTCGAGAAAATCCAGGAAATCAAAGCAGAGGATAGAAATGCGAAAAGAAAACGCAAGTAGAGAAATTCCTTGGAATCAAGGCAGAGGAGAGCAAGGCATGGAAGTAAAGAATTACCTGTGAATATTTGTGATGCTAGAAAGAAAGGAAAAAAAAAAAAAAAGGATCGTAGTGGCCTTCTTTAAACTGGCTCTTTTGGATCGACGAACTCAGATAATACTTTCGTGAAGCTTCTTCCTCTTTGTCTGTGTGTGTCGATGAAGTTGGTGGTTTGGTTCAAGCACAAGGTGAGTTAAACGCCATTGTTTTTTAGACGGTGCCGTTTCAGGCCCAAGGCCGCTTTATTTGTTATTTAGGGTGAAAACGTGTAAATAACTGAGAACAATGTATTTGGGGAAAGTCCGTATTTTAGAGTCAACGTTAGCACTTGGTAGTTGTATAAGTTTAACTAGATTTGTGTTCGAGAGAAATAACAGGTGCAGAGCATCGTGATTCCACCAATAAAATTCTACGAGAGTGGTTTATGAGTGCTCACGTAACAGTTATAAACCTTGTATCACCTCACCCGATCACCACCAAAGCACTCTATCTAATATTAATAACTAAAAATTATGTGTGTCCAAAGGTATCTTGTATAAGTCCAGTTCAATCATTATGTCAATAAATCTTAGGTTTTAGGCCCTATTTTTAAAAAAAGTTTCATAAATTTTAAGTGTTCAATAATAGCCCAAAAAAAAATCTAAATCTATAAAAAAATAAGTCTCACAAAAAACTTAAATTTAAGCCCAAATAAAATATTTCAAGTTGAATTGATTAGACCTATTAATTCAGTCCATAAAATTAAAATACTCTAAAATTCAATTTTTTGAAAACAAAAAAAAACTAATAATAAAACTAAAACTACTAAAAATCAAGTTTTAATCTCCAAAAAAAATCAAAATCAAATTTATTATCATAAATTTTCAATTATTCTTTCTCCCATTCTCTCCACCAGTCAAGTTTTACTACGATAACAAAAGATTAATTAATATTTTTATATTTTAAAAAAATAAAAAATAAAATATTTAAAAATAATTATTAATATTAAAAAAATCATATTTATTGTTTACACTTTAGGTCTCAAAATGTGTGAGGTTCACTACCAAAACACTCTATCTAATATTAATAACTAAATATTATGTGTGTCTAAAGATACTTAATTATTATTTTATAATTAATTAGTAACACCTAGGGGTATCAAACGTGTCGAGTTAAATGGTTATGTGTTGGGCTAAACAGGTGACAGGTGAAAAAATATATAAACCCGTTTAATAAACGGATAAAAAATCTCAACACGAACACAACCTCTTTAATAAACCAGTAATACAACACGACTCGTTTAATCCGTTTAATTTTAAAAAAATTATACTAACAAATTCTAATACTCCACTTTTTTTTATTGTCAATTGTACTTACCTCAAAAAAGAGAAATTTTTAGTCAAATCTCATAAAAATAAGACTTAAAGGCTTAAAAAAAATAAGAGATCATTGCTTTTTATAAGTAATTCAACCCTTCCCATCTCCCCTCATTTTTCAATGTGGAACAAAAATAAAAGACATTGATTTGTCTTTATTTTTGAAATACTCTTTATTTCTTCTCTTTTGTCTTTAAACTATTAATTTACTTCTTTTTTTATTGTTTTATTTACTTCTTTTTTTCTTGCTAATTTTTTAAAATAATTATTAATTTATTATTATATTAATTTTATTTAAACAGGTAAAACGTGTGATAAACGATTTGACAGGTCTCACCCGAACACGAATCATTTATTAAACATTATTAGCGTGTCAACCCGTTTATCATCCAAACCCGTTAACATCTCATCCAAACTCGTTTAATTCATATTAATTCATATCGATTAATCGTTTCGTGTCAAATTTTGACGACCCTAATAACACCGTTACAACGCAGTTATGCCAATATTTACTCGCAAGGCAGAGCAGCAAAACCCATTTGAATGCAAATGCAAAGCAATTAAAAGTTGTCAAACCATTCACCTCACCTCCCCCCAAAATAAGTGATAAGCCCTCATGAGAGTGTCGCTATCAGTTTCTGTGTTTCTGCGAAGCAATTATTCAATTCACACCTGCTGAGTTCAACAATGGTGTGGTTAGTCATTCTTTGGATACTCTTCTTCATCATCAACATGGTTCTCATCGGGTTGAATCTCTACCAGGTACATTTTGTGTATATACGCATGTATGTATTCTCTGAACTGGTTTTACACACAAGCTCATGTGCGGAAACCCTAATTATGAACCTCTGTACCTTTGCTGATAAAGTGAAGGTGGAGAAATTAATCCGGTGTGTGTCTAATGTTATTCGACGTGTTTGTTTTCCACATTTTAGTCATATGGTGTGGCAAATTTGATTTTATCTATCACCATGAGCTTCATTTGTTTTTCTATTTTCAATTTTATAGCTAAATCGTGAAGGTCTACTAGATACATACCCTTTCTTATACAATTAAAGAAGGGGAGTGTGCAATTTTATACCTAACAAGTTATAGGAGGTATCATAGAATGATGTAATTTGACGGGAATTTGTTTTCCTTCTTGCTGATTCTGCATCAATGTTTTTTCCTCTTTCTTGTCCTGTTTGGGATCGTAAGTATGCACTGACCTAATACATTTCAACGTAAATTTGAGTCCTATAAGTGTAAGCCTCTTGATTGAATCAACCATATTTTTGGGTCAACCAGATACTTGTTTCAGTTCATTCGGATTCTTCATCCACTGACTCCATTCATCGGCTAAAGCAGAAATTCTCTTATAACAAATGCAATTCAGGCTTGGGTCGAATGTGTTTATTGGAGTATATTAACTACAGCAGCTGTTTAAATTTATTCTCATTTTGACCCATGTTTGATAGAGCTGTGATTGTGATTGAAAAAACATTACTCAACTTGATGTTTCCTGTCCTTTTAACTACTAATAAGAAGCTTACAGTGGTGCCCTCCTAGAGGAGCACTAAAATGTTTCTTTAAAAAATTTTGCTCTTGTATAATTTGCTTTTGTTTACAGTTTATGCATCTTGTCAACAAATATCTGAGTCCTGACAAACATGAATGATTACTTCATGTTTTAATGAAACTGAAGGGCACGTCAACTTCATTCTGTTTCCCTTTCATTTGGACATCATCCCTGAATGCTGACTGCCCACAGATAAATAATGTATCAAACTTTTTTGCTTTTGCCATTATGTTGAGAATTTCCTTTATTTTAGTTTGTCTTTATAGATCTCATGCTTAAATGGGCTCAAGGATCGTCTTATTTGAATACAATATCTATCATCATTGAATTTGCAAGTCACTTGCACAATTTGCTTTTCAAGTTGATTTTCTCTCAAAATGATCAATGTTTGTTGTAGATTGTTTGCTTATCGGACTTGGAGGCTGACTATATGAATCCGTTCGAATCATCATCTCGCATTAATGCTGTGATTGTCCCTGAGTTTATATTGCAAGGTGTATTCTGCGTTTTATTCCTTGTGACAGGGCATTGGCTCATGTTCCTGGTTACCCTTCCTATTACTTGCTACAATATGATGTTGTAAGTTTCTTTGTCATCGATGTATGAAATTTTCAGTTTTGTTGTATCTTGCATAAGAGAAATTAATGTGCAAAGCTTGATCTCATTTGTTGGTGATTGGATTCTTATCCAAGTTCTGATTCCTGGCCGTGTAAGCTTTGGGTATAACGAAATTACTTGAATTGACTGATTGCCCATTGTATTCTATTTACTCATTTATGCTCAGCTTGATGTCAATTTTGGAGCTCTTGGGAACGTGGGCATACGGAATTATGCTATAATAAAAAACTGATATAGTCCTTGCACCAGAAGGGGAGAAAGATGACTACAAGACGTCCTAGATCATGGAAATCCTCATATACTACTCTAAAGTACATTAAAGGGTGTAGAATGCTGAGCCTTTTTAGGATATTCCAACAAAAGAACTGTTGAAAAAATACTTGGAAGTTTGGATAAGTGAAGTCTTCTACAATATGATGATTCTTTTAATGTTAACAGGAATGTTTGGTTGATGTTGCCCAGAATGTTGATGATCCACTGTGGGCTGACCAAGGAAATATAAGAAATTCACTGATGATCTTCCAGTTCAAGCTTTTAGTCCTGTATTAAGAATTTCCATAATTTGTAGACAAAGTGAAAAAAATGGCCTATGTATCGTAAAAACTCTACCCAACCCAAACTCCCTACCCAGCAGCAAGGTGGGGAGATAAGCAATATTTGCTGAATTTTCAGCCCTTGAATATCTTTTGAAAGCTTTTTCTGTATTGATGAACTTCTATGGTTTTTAATTTTGGCATGTCATATTTTATTTTTTCCGCTCTCATAACTGTTCTTTTATCCGACTCAGATTCATGAAGAGACAGCATCTTATTGATGTAACTGAAGTCTTCAGATTTCTTAGTGCTGAGAAGAAGTATCGGATTGTCAAGCTTGCGTTTTACTTACTTCTCTTCATCATTGTCATTGTCAGGTTTGATTCAGATTCTTCCTTTCTCATTGCCTTTCAAATACTAGAGTATTTGCAGATATTGTTTTATGTTGCTGATAGAAGGTTTTATTTGCTGTTTGGCAATAGAACATTGATGGCTGGAACATTTTCCACTATGCTATCAGTCATCCATTCCAACAATGAAGAATTAGACCTCCGGTCTTCCTTCCTTGAATTCTGAAGTTTCCCTTATAATGTGTTAACCAATTGCTGCTTCTAGAGTTGATTAGAGAGTGATGATGATTACAAATTTGATTCATATTCTTCTGATGTTGAAGAGTTTGAGAACTCTAGTATGTACAAATGGATAAATTACTCAATTGGTGGTGTGTTTCTTGTACTGTAGCTAATCTTAGCATTGTTTCCCCCAAACTCAGCTTTGGGAAATAATCAGAAAAAAAAAGGATGAATGTGAAAAGAAAGTCAGAAAAGGAAAGATCATATCTTTTTAGGATTCCACTTTTTTCCCTGAATCCCTGTGTAGGTTGAGTCAATTTGTTATCGAAGACACCTAAATACTATGGTAAAGAAAAAATATGAAAAAGTACTAAATTTGTGAAGTATTAAACTCCATCACAACATGACCACATTTTGGTTGTTTCCATAATCCATCTCTCTTCAAAAATTATGCAAGTTGGAATTGCCATCAGACCCACAGATGAATTATTTCTTGTGAATTTTAGGACAAAATACTTTTTGTTATGATCTTTTTGGTGTTGCAGCATATGCGCGTGCGCGGCGTGCGTTTATTGTAAAGTGAGCTTTTAAACACATAATGTACCTTGATAATTCATGTTGGTGTTTAGAAACTTTGGTAAAGGGACAGGGCAGTGATATTCCATGATTTTTCTCTATTGCTCATGTGGAGCATTTCAGTTTATTTGTTCTTTTCCCTCAACTAATATGGTGATGATATTTGATGGCGGTTAATTTGTGGTCCTCCGTACAGAAATGTCTCACTGACTTCCTCCCTTGACGCTGATAAATATCCTAATTTGCAGGTTTGTACTAACTGTTGTCTACTCTATAATGGATGAAGATGACGAAGCACATGAATTTGGGATATTTTGATTTCCCATTGCATTGATGATCTATAATTCCACCCTTTGTATCTAATGACCCCTGAATATGTGGGAAAATAGAAATGTACTTTACTAACGTCAATGTGTGAAACTTAGCAACCAACACTTCTAGTTAGCCTGTTTTCGCATCAGCAAACCACAGGTTCTTCCAATGTCTGAAATATTCCCATTTGATTTGTAAATGTTGAGTTATTTGAAGGATGTGTTAGGGTTGGTGAACCAGTTATACCCTTTTCAGAAAGTGATTTAAGTGGTAGGCTATCTCTACTGGCTATCTTTGATGGCACCACTGGAGATGGCTGTTCAGCATAGTAATAAATTCCCTTCAAGATATCCTTGTGCTGGAATGTGTTATTATTTTGTGATGCTTCGTTTTATAGTCGCCTGTTTCTTTGTTTTAACACCCTTATGTCTCTACAGCCTACTTCATCTGGGAGCGCTGAATTTGATATCAGTCTACTGACTAGGCGGGTCTGAAGCAGATTGGCTTTTGGACTTTGAGAAAATAGAATGAAAAAGAATCAGTCACATTTTTAACTATACTTTTGAGTATCTGCGGATTAATTTCTTCACCAGTTGGTTCAGTACCTCAAGGTCACTAGCTCTGGTATTGACTATTGAATTGTCTATGTATAAGGTGATAGTGCTTTATATCTCTTTTTGCCGCCCTCCCGGCTAGGCAAAATCGATTCTACCTTCCAAGCAGGCGGCGAAGAGTGTCTTGTGTCAACCCTTCAAATGTATGATGGCTGTGCACAGCCCAAACCACTTGGTCATTATGTTGATATGGTTTCGGTAAGTAGAAGCTTCCTGGCAAAGCTTCAATCAAAGAAGTATTGTCAAACATTTCGGATGAACCCACTTCTATACCTTGGTCTTTTCAAGAGAAGATATGGACCTGTTCATGATCGATACAATTTTCCCCAAAGCAAGTTCACCATCAACTATAGTGGTAAATTTGTTCCTTTTGGTAGAACCACCTTGGGGAATAGATGGTTTCATGACGCTAATCTTGAGCTGCCATCCAAGCACGGATAGCATCGTTTAAGAGGGAGATGAGATAAAGTCCCACGAGTTGTCTGCTAATCTAATTCGGGAACTAGGTGTGTTATGGGGAGGTGGTCGTGGTGGTGTGGGGGTGGTGAGGACTAGGTGTGGATACAACGTTGTCAGTGGTAGGTAAGTAACCGTGATATGTTGGTGGCGATGTGGTGAGTTATTGGTGGTAGTAGCAGGCGGTCGGGTGGAGGAGATGGTGGTGATGGTGGAGGTAATGCTGATCTAGATATTAAAAAATAATTATAACTATTTTAATATTTCTAGGATATTTCGATTAAATTTCATTTCATATCAACAAAAAACTGATTTACCAAATATTGTCTCTATTCATTTTATTTATGTACAAGGTGGAATCATCCCATGTTCTATTTTAGTGTCTTTTATCGGATATTAACGAAGGGATGGTGCATTTGGTAAATTAACTGGATTTTTTTTTTTTTTGGGTCTAAATTAACAAGTTAGATGACTCAACTATTATTAGAGTACAATACCAAAAAAGTTTTTTAGTGTCATTGTTTGGAAATAAAATAGTAAATTTTAGAATATTCAGTGTATTAACACTTCACAGCTAGGATACATTAAGAGAGTATCACATGGTAGAATCTGAAGGAACTTAATGCAATAAATAATTAATCACAGTAATATTTGAAAAGAGTAAACAATTGGAAGTTACTAGTCGATAACTGTTGATGAGAGTAAAATCGTCGAAAACAATGACTATAAAGGGATATATAGCGGAGAAAATGAAGGATACACTCAAATTCTCGATGACCCCTGATTTGGGTATTATTAGGTTTAGTTTTAGATTTATTTAGGAAACAGTTAATACTGTAATTAAAATTGTTTATTTAGTCTTTCCGTAACTAAAGTCATTTTGATTGCACTAATAAAAGAGTCTTCTTTTATTAGTGCGTTGTATTGTGTGTTTGTTCATTATTTTTCATCTAAGAAAGTTATGAAAGGAGACATTTGAACTCCTTATAACAATTGCCTAAAAATTGTCTGTTGATTGCAATATATTTATTGATCCAAACAAATTTTGAAGCAACAATAATATAAAGTTAGTCATGATCATAAATTTTCAGTTGATTCATTTGTAGCTATTGATCATAAAAGTAATGACATACACACAAAAAAAAAAAAGGAAGAGAGAGGGATATAGTATAGAAGTATTATTATCGATACTATAATTAAATCCCAATCGTTAAATTTAGATCTCGTCTTATCTTTTGTTTCCCATGATTTTTGGGTCACTATTGCAAAGTTTATAGAGGAGCGATTGATAAAATTCAAACCCGCGATATAGTTCAAACGGCCTGCAAAGTCATTAGGACACAGCTGACTTCTTCCCCACATCAATGTTACTGTCGTTGCAAATTGCAATGCCCTGACTCACTGGTACCTTGAGCATTGGACCACAACCAGGACTGCCCATTTTGGTTGGTAATTTGTGCATCACAAGGTAGAATTATAAAAGCATGCGCATCAACCATGGAAGGATTATCAAAATAATATAAATAGTAGTAAATTATTGTCAAAATATTACATTACTTTTTGACATGCCAAAATACTAATTGAATTTTTTGAAGCAAATGTAAAATTAAAATTTTTGGTACAGTGTCTAATATTGCATAGAACCAAAACTATGTTTAAAAAGGAAAACTTTATCGAGAAAAATGTGGTTACAATTAGTTTGGAAAAGCGAGACCTACTCACACTATTTTTTGGTCATTTTGTGCGCTTTAAAAAATAATTAATAAAAAATATAACCCAGATTATAACTGACTTTAATTTAATCTATATCTATATCTATATACTACTAATAAAAATACCTTATATGAAAAATTTTTGATTAACTATTTTTTCCTTATAAAAAATTATAAAGACTAACTTGATCTTTTATATTTAAATATGCAGATTACCATTATATCTTTTTATATTTAAAAAACAAACTAATCTTTAACATATCATATAAATATCTATCTTTGAAAAACTTTTAAATTATCATGTTACTTTTAATAGCGTATATAAAAATATTATTCTTTTTTTTTTTTTCTAAAACCTCAATATTAATAAACATCGATAACTTCATTGATACAATATTATCTCCGATACTAAAAAATCGATATAGGTTTTTTTTTTCTCTGCAGTCATAATACAAACAATTTAAATATGAGATAATATCAAATTTAACTATATAATTAAATTTTTATGTACTTTATCAAATATTTTAACGAAAACTTTCACGTGTAACGCATATATTGCGTTGATAGTCTAAAAAATGTATAAAGATGAAAAATTATAACTAAAAATAATAAATTTGCAAATTATAAATATTAGTAGATAGACAATTAGTTAGATAATTGATTTTGATAATAATACAATAAAAATATCTTATTAGGTGATGGTACATGATTTCCATAAAATTAAAAGGCCCTAAAATTCAATTTTTTGAAAAAAAAAGGTTAAAAGTAAAACTAACAATACAAAAAATTTCAATTTGAGTGTATTGGGCCTATTAATTAATTCAACCCACAAAATTAAAAAGCTCTAAAATTCAATTTTTTTGAAAAAAAAAAAGTTAATAGTAAAACTAACAATACTAAAAATTTCAACTTTAGTGTATTAGACCTATTAATTCAGTCCATAAAATTAAAAAACTCTAAAATTCAATTTTTTGAAAAAAAAAAGTTAATAGTAAAACTAACACTACTAAAAATCAAGCCTTAAACAACCCCCCCCCCCCCCCCAAAAAAAAAAAAAAAAAAATTCCATCATACACTCTCCCTCTCTCACCATCAAGTTCAAAAGATTGAATATAACAATCGTTTGAATATTAAAACTTAATATTTTTATATTTAAAAAAATAAAAAATATTTAAATAAAATTACTATTCATATTAAAAAAAAGTGTAATTTATTAATTCTGCTTTAGGCCCAAAAATATTTGGGGTCGCCCTGGTTTTGGGACCCCAAAAAAATGATCATCTATTTTTATAAAATTATAGGATTATCTATATTCCCTCTGTCTGGAAATATAAAAAAAAATGATAAAGAGAATAGAAAATCAATATATATAAATTCATCTGACGGTCTCAAATCAATTTATTCAGCGACAACCAAATTAATAACAAATGGTGCGTTTGGGTAACTACCAAGGATAAGAAAGGATATGATTTTTTATTTCCTAACCCATCCCACCCAAACCCAATAAACCACTTAATTGGATGAGTTGTATTGTTATCCAATTCAAACCATTGTTTGGGAAGGAACAATTCAATTTTATGGGCCCACGGAGGCCTAAGTGGGCTTCATCCTTTTGCCAACCACCTCTGACGAATCACTCCTTATACTACAATCAACAACGCCGGAGTAAGGTGGAGATCGCCGGAGGTTGGGTGTCCTCTTCGACAATAAAGCAAGAGAGAGGTGGGGGGGGGGATTGATGGCTAATCCCGTCTTCTTCGTCGTCTCTGTGCACCAGTCACAGTGATGTTGGATGAGAGTGACAGAAGAAAGAGGGGCAAATATGTCTGTAGGGGAGTAACCCATTGACTGGGTTTATAATCGATGGATGGGTGGGTTAATTATAACCGGTGTGGGGGAGTATGAACCACTAAAACAACTGGGTCGAGGCTTGACCCAAAATTGTTATCATACCTCCAAAAGTTCCAAAACAAAGAATAAATGTAATCCACTACCTTATTTACCTATTATTATGGGTATTAACCCTCTTTATCCCACTATCCAAATACACTCAAAGGGTTTGATAATAAGCCGCCTTCATCCTTAAAATGTCATCACCTGAAATATGGGAAGTTTTATTGATCATTTCCTTGATACAGACATATATTTGGCACCAAATTACTATTTTGGTAAGCCAAACTATGCATATTTATTACTGCTTCATTACATTACAAGCATGTATGAAGCATCTTATTCCTGTAAGTAACTCTGGAGACGACTCGAGCGGTCCCTTTAAATGCCTAAGCAAAAGGCCTCTGGTTGTAGCAATCCAGATTGTTGCCATAGCTTACTCCTTTACCACATTCAATTCCACCGTTGATGATATTGGTGATCACACCATAGCCAGGGACACGACCGGCCGCTGTATCAGCTGGCGATGGCCTCCATGTTCCGGTGATGACGTCGTGGCATGAAGGTTTTGGCGATTGGGGTGTCATCCAAAACCAAAACGCTGTCTTGAAAGAAACTACTGGATCGTTTGCAACGGTTTCGGGGCTGTTTAGCAGATTCATTCCGATGGCTCTTCCTGCTGGACCATAGTTGTAATTGCTGGCAAGTCATGGTAGACGTCCAAGTACAAAGTTAAGGTTTTGTGATCGATGCAATTCAGAAGAAGAGGACAAAACATGTTCTAATCTGTTGATTATCTAACCAAAAGTAAAAAAGACAAACACTTACTGTGTGATTTGGATGGGGCCTCGACCATAGTACTTCTTACCAGGAACGCATGGCCATTGTTGACTTGGAGTACAATAGTCTGGTGGTTGCCTCGTTCTTCTTTGAAGCAGTATCCCCATGCATATGGACCATCTGGTGCTGTAGGCCACCCACCTATGTTAATCCATCCAAAACTTATAAGTAATCATGTTATCATTATTCTTTTTTGTTTCACAGAAATAGCCTCCACATACACGGGTATGAATACATAAACCAGATCCTCTACAAACCCCAAAGTGACAAGAACGTTTTTTCTTTTTCTTTTTCTTTTGTATCATTTGCTGGTTAACTAATACTTCGTTTGGTAAGAAGTAGGAGATATACATTTTCAATCGTTTAAAAATAAAATGTAAGAATAATATATATATATTTTTTTTATGTTTGGTTGGATAGATGAAAAATAAAAATGACCAATTTTTTTATTTTATTTTTTTGTGTAATATTATGGGTGACAATCGAGTGATTTCGTGTCAGATTCGTGTTGGGTCATAATATTATAAGTTTTTTATATTTCTTATTCGCGTGTCAGATCATTTCAAGTTCGTGTCGAGTTATAATCAAGTTCGTGTCATAAAATTCGTGTCGAATTCGAGTCGTGTCATCGTGTTGAATCGAAATTTTTCACCCCTAAAAGATAAAAAAAAATATTTTTTTAATTTAAAATTTTTATTTTTTAATTTTTTTAAAAATATATATGTGTATATATATAAATACATATTTTATCATTGTATTTTTTATATGAAATTAATGTATACATAATATATAGACAAATAAAATACATCTAAATAAAAATAATTAATTTTTTATTCACTTTCCTTCCTATTTTTTAGGGATTAATTTTGGTGAGTTGGAAGAAAAAAGTTAATTCATCAATTTTTTCTTCATTCATATTTTTTTTCCTTACCAAACATGATATTTTATTTATTCCTCTAATTTTCTATTCTTCTATTTTTTCATCATACCAAACAGAACATTAGAGTTTAACTCCTGTTTATGTATCACTAATTATCTCCTCCCCTGGTGCATTGTGGTCATGCATGTCATTTTTCGAACATACAGGAGAGCCTCGGCATAGAGTAATACGGGACTGATCAAACACGATATCAAAAACCAAGACCGGATTAATTAAATTAGAATTTCAAGGAAAATAAAAGTCGAATCAGGAGCAACAAATCATTATGTCAGCAAATCTTAGGTCCATTAGCATTACTCCTATCTTTTTAACATGTGGGTCCGGACATGGTTGCCAACATTACTGTAAGAAACATTATACCTGTGGTTTCATGGGATGTTTGTGCCAAAAAGGCAGCAATTTCTCTCTTACGAATGTCTGTAGCACCAGTTGTTCCAAAAGATCCAAATGACTTGGCTGCAGCTACGAAAGCATCATAAGTGTAAAACCCTTTCCCAGGGCAAGCCGCATCATCTCGATGCTTCAACATTTGATCAAATTGAGTTTTACTGATAATCGACCCGACATCGCCTTGAGACAAGGCTGCGATGAAAGACAAGAAACAGAACAACACCACACCCCCAAAAACTCATTTTTTCTCGCTCCCTCTTTATTTTGGCTTAATTGGTGTCTCTTATGATGTGGGTTTTAGCGTAGAAGAGGTGGGGTATATACATGCATGTTTTTGATGGGTTGGGTTTTGGTTTGCATGGGGGAAGGAGGGGGTGGGGAGACTTTTCTGGTGATATGGACATTTTAACTATTGATTATCAATTTTTAATTTTTAACAATATGAAGCCATCACGACACGTACCAATCTTAATTTGGGGGTGGCGAACAGATGCCGTAAAGAAGACTCTAACTATTGAGTTAAGTAGGACAATGAAAGTTCATATTTGATTCATTTCTTTTCTTCTTCAATTGATCGTAGTTATACTATTCCTGACTCCCACTAGACTTTTTTTTATAATATTAATGCAGGGATATCTTAACCATTAATTAACAGTTTTTAAATGTTGCATTAACCTCGATCTCCAATTATGTCCTCAAAAAATAGTGTATTTTTGAATTATCACTACACGTATCCATCCTAATTTGCTTGAATCGGGGAAGATGGGAGGTATTAGGACTTTTATTACTTTAATTTGATTAATCTTACCATACAAAAAAACTTTGGGTCCAAACCTCAAGACACGAAAAATGGGTAAAATCCAATTCTTTGCAAGAAAACTTGATACAACCTTAATTACAATACTAAAATCTATCCTAAGCTAACACAAAAACTACTATTAGTGATGCCCAAGTCATGGGAACTGTTATTTCTTGAATTTCAAAAGTCATATTAACTGATCCTAATTCTTTCTTTAATTGCTGTTTATCCCGTATAACAACTAAATCATCCTTTCGCATCTATGGATGTTTTGAATTTTCTCACGAGCTCAATCAATAGTGATATTTGTAGGATATTTGTGGAGATGATTGCGGTAAAGAGAATGTAGCTTGGACCTGAAGAGAATGTAACTTTTGGATAAGTTAGGCAGGACGATAAGGGTTTTTGTCGCCTTACGTATTGATTAAGAAGCCTGTATTATTGTTTAAAAACAGTCAAGATCCCAGTTGGTGTCTAGAGGCTGCTTCTCAAGCTCTCCATCAAATCGTTCTTGTATTACCAGTTAAAAACACCCCGAGGACTATGGTAAAGAAAAGGGTTGATAAGTATTTTTGGTTCCGTAAAAATGTATTTTTTGTTAATTTAATTTTTATTATATTAATTTTATTAATTTGACCCTTTAAATATTCAAATTTGTGTCACTTTAGTCTTTAATCAGACAATCTATCAAGTTTTTTTACAAAAATGATCACGTGTTATTTTTTTAGACGGTATCATGTGTTCAACACGTGATCATTCAGTTAAAAATTTAATGGTTCGTCTCTACACAAGTGTAGAGTGACAATTTTTAACACAACGCGAAAACATGACTTGAAATTGACACAAAATTAACATGTTAAGGTTAGCTATTTTTCGATACAAACCCGTATATGACACGAGCCGTTAACACGAATAATAAATGAGTTAGATTAGTATCAAATACAATCAATATGTTTAAATAGTATTATAAGAATAAAATGTGAATTTTTGTTATATTTTATCAAGTAGAGATCTAATTTGTGTACCAAAAAAATATATATTTTTACTCATTTTTATTATTATATTTATTAAGTTAATTTTTAATTTAAAGAAAAAATATGAGCAAAAGCTTGATTAAGCGATAATAAAATTTTATACATAAAACTGAGGATTAAATTTTTTATTGACATCAGCTAACCCGAACATAACATGAAAATACATAAGTCAACACGATACTATTAATTAAATAAGTTGAATGAAAATTAATTAATACTCAACATAATCCTAAAATAACCCGATACCAACACGACCAGGCAAAACACGATTACGAACTACGGAAGTCTAGTCTAGCTAAAAGACTGATGGGTATGTGTGATTTTGTCAAATACCTAATCAACCCAACCTATTAGCTTTGACCATATCTTCTGGTTACCTTCCTACACGAAACTTCTTTTTTTGTTTTTATTTTTTAATATTAAGATTTAGGAGTATTGTGTCAATTTTCACACGTTTTAATTAATTTTTTCTCTAGTCCGATTAAGTGTAGGTAATCAATTTTAAAATTAGAGAATTTATAAAGAATAAATCTCTTACGATTTAACTTTAAAAGAATTAATAATTTATGAATTTAAGATTTTTTAGTTTATAGCGAATGCTTTTCTTCACAATTAACAACCAAATTAATGGTGTGCTGATGATGTTGTCCAATAATATTATTGAGACGGTAACTCTTAAAATTTTTCATTAGAATTCCATCGATGACTATCTCGCGCATAAAAAGAAGTGATAGAAATCTGTTTATTTATTTATTTTTTTAAAATTAAATAATAATATTATGTAACGATAATAATAAAATATCACTATTACATTCACCATTTACTTCCGCTGACAGATTTGATGGAAAGCTTAAGAGGCAGCCTCTGGAAGCCGACTTGGATCTTGACTGTTTTTTACTGGTAATACACGTCTTCTTATTCACCATGTGTAGGGCGTCTTGCCTAACTTGTCCATGGTACATTCTCTTCCAGTCCAAGGTACATCTTCTACGAAAATCATCTCCAAATGTCCTACTAATATCACTGTTGATTAAGCTCCTGAGAAAATTCAAAACATCCACAGATGGCTTGTGCTCAAGGGCAACGCTAGGATTTTATCTTTGAGGGAATCAAATATTAGACGAGAAAATTTGGTTTAAGATATTATTTTATTCTTAAATATATAGCATAAATCAACACATGAATATTTCATTTCTTCAAATTCAAAAATTCGTCAAAATTTGAGAGTCCCTAAGAGACCTATCAAAATTTCGATCAATCCCTTGCCGAAATTCAATCGATCTTGAGCAAAAAGATAAATGACTTCTTCGTAAGAGTAGTTCAATCGGAAAAAACAACCGAATTTTTAATGAACAAATTTTTGATGGAGTTAGACTTACAACCGTATAAAGGAAAAAAAGTCTTTGAAAGGAATAATTGTTTTGCTAAGTTGACTTTTCAATGAAAAATAATTAGGAAACTTTTCAATTGCCAATCATAAAAGGATTGGTAAGTGTTCGGTTGAATAGTTTGTTAGACTAAAGGGCTCACAAATAGTCATTGCATAAGTAAAGAAGATTTCTATTGGAGATTTACCCAAAAAAAAATTTCTATTAGGGGTTCATTTCTATACCAACAGACTTCTAAGAGAACTAAAATAATCCTACTCTAAGGGTTCTAAAAATTCTAGAGGGGAGCCATGGCCCCCTTAGACCATGGTGAAGCTCCGCCACGGCTCGTGCTAAAATATTTGGTAAATAAATTTTAAAAGCATGATTTTATCTTTCGATTATTTTGGGGGTGTACAAGAAAGAAACATGTCAAGAATAAATCAGCAACGAACTTGTCACCTGGTTGGCATTCAAGTAATGTGCAAAAGATAGGCCACTTGGTATGACGTTTGAAATTTGGAGAGTAATGTGGAAAACATAAGTCACTTGGTTTGGTAAGACGTTTGATAGTAATCAAAGAAAGAATTAGGATGAGTTAATATGATTTTTGAAATTGAAGAAAATAACAGTTCTCACGACATGGACACCATTAATACTAGTTTTCTAATTAATTTAGGATGGAATTTAGTATTGAAATTAAGACCGTTTCTTCAAAAAAAAAAATTGAAAAAGGAGACACTTTTAAGATTATAAATAAAAATATTATCTTTTGTTAATCTTTCTTAAATCATTCTCTTTTACTTAAATTAGGTCAATTGTTTTCATACAAAGAAATTCTAAAATAAAACAATTGAACCCCATTTAAACAATCACTTGAAATATTTCGTCTGTTGAAGGAGAAAAATCGGTCAATCACGAGAGATTTGGACCAACACAATTGTAATGTAAATGGTGTTTCAAAAAATCTAGGACGACAAGTTTCCCACAGATTAGCAACAACAATTCGTAATTTAATTTAAGATTTCCAAATTTTTTTGAGCTGCTCAAATGGTGAGACTTGAGATAAAATACACAGCACATTCTATTTCAGATCAAAGCTTTCGAAGCCTTTGAGTTGCCTCCAATGCTTTGATCAAAATTAAGCCTCTCTGGCCATCTTAAAAAGCTGCAATTGTCTATGATATTGAGTTCTTTTTTGGGTATCGTACTCATATTTATGAGTACTTTTAATATTATTGTGATGCCAAAAAAAAAATAGTGAAAATAATTTTCACAACAGTGGTAAAAATATACACAAAAATAGTAAATTACCTGTTAAAGTGATAATTTTTTTTATAGAAGAAAGTAATATAAATAGTTACCACAACATTGATAAAATTGTTGGACTAAGGTAGGTTTTGGCAATTAAAATCTGATTTTTAGTTGACTTTCAGCCTAAATCAAAGTGGAACCTACTAGTTGTTTCTAGTAAATTTTTGCGAGTTCATGTTTTACTGCGTAAGAAGAATAACGTAGTATGTTCATTTGTTCAAATCGAGTAAGAAATGAATGAGAAAATAGACTCCAAAGTAACCAATTTGGATTGTGAAAATAAAAGTTGTGTATTGTGGGATTTGATACTATTCCCACATTTGTTGAGAAAGGAATTCTATTTGGGCATATATATATGTCAAGTTTTCTCTCCAAGTAGTACCACACTTTTATGAGCGGAGCAAGCGTATACATGTCATCAGTTCAACCACACAACCACTGTCCAGCTGAGCTCGAGTGTGGGTGTGGTTTAGACCAATCTTTATCTTATTATAGAAAATTCGTTTAGCGCATGAATTTCTTAATCCATAATTTAATTTCTAGTATCCGTTGAATTTAAATTCGCACTAGTTTGAATTTTTACTTCCCTCGGGTCTAAATTTTTGAGTTGTGTCTATCCATAAATTAACAGTTAATTAATTTTGTCTTCTGAGTTGCATGTATCTACTAGGTTGCATTTGTTGGCATGATAACTATCTAGATCAATGATCATCATTCTGCCTATAAATTATTCTGTTAATATTTTTAACGTTAAGACAATTTGTATTATGAGAGTACACGACACAGTTTCTACTTATTAGGCAACTGAATTGAAGTGTTATTTTCAGTTGCACGAAGATCATTATATCATGAGGCACAAACGTTTTAATTTCCATAAGCAATGTGTGGGGGCAAATTTTATTTTAAGGATATGATATCAAACACTTACTTTGATTTGCAAAAAATTTAAAAACAATTCCTGGTCTACAAATGAGTCAATTTATATATTAGTTTAATTATAGCTTTATGGGTAACTATTTTGTTCTTACATGTAATTGTTTCATTATTAACTGTTACTGTTTTATTCTAAGTTGTATGATACAAATCAAATATCTCAATAAGTAATTTTATTATATTTAAAAAATCACAAACAATAAAAATCACCCACAAAAGTGATAATTTTTTTGTATCGAACAAAAAATAATAAAAATAGTTATCACAATAATAATAAAATTATCCAAAAAATAATAAAAATATCTATAAAAATAATAAATTATCTATAAAAATAATAAATTTTATTATTATAAAAATATTCACAAATTATAAAAACACCCAAAAAAATAATACCGTTAGTCAATGTCCTAAAAAGTTTTCTCATTCCTTTCAAATCAAATGACTTGACAGTTAATAGCTCACGTTCGGTTCAAGAACAAGCTTGTTTAAACATTTTTAATGCAAAGCACTCGTAGAGGTTAAATCAGTTCAGTTTTTTCTGGTAAAGAATTGGATTGCATCCTGATTTCCGTATCTTGACTTTTGAACTCCAAAAATTTGTCCGTATAAAGTCAAGACAAGATAAGATTGAAGTAACTAAAGTCCTTCGGGCCTTCCGCAATTCAAGCAAATCAGGATGGACGCTATAGGAGAAACCACGGTGTACTCTGTATAGAACATGCAAGTCTTAAAGGAACAGACGCCACGAACTACTAGTTGGAGAGGAAGGTCCATTACACGTTAGCTACTTCTAGAATAGCTAGACATTCTTGACTATGTTTCAGAATGGAAGAGAAGTCATGGAAGGAATTGAATTAACTATTTTGGATGAATGCAATGAATGGGAAAAAGACCCTGATTTTCTTGAAGATTAAATATATACATTTCTATTTTAAGATCTAAATAGGTATCAAAGTCAATATAGTTGTTAAAAACTGTCGATCAATAATAAAAATCACTATTACTATTGATATATAATTTAAGAATAATTGAGAACTTAATCCAAAATATTAGAAGAAAAGTCTTAACCTCGCCTCCCCCAATCTAATTAGGATAGATATGTGTAATGGTGGCTCAAAACACTCTTTTTTTTATTACATGTATTTAGATTTGTATCGCACTTAAACTCTGACCCAACCACATGATTAAAAATTGAGAACTACTTACCACTATCCCTATCACGAGAAAAGTCTTCCCCAACCTATCAAAACCATGCCTATATATACCCCCACCTTTCCTATGCTAAAACCCACATCTTAAGAGACACTAAGCCAAAAAAAGGAGAGAGAAAACTAGGCCAAAAAAAGTGTTGTGATCGTGCAGCAATTATGATGAATAGTAAGGAATCAAACAATTAAGAAAGCAGGAGAAAATAACACACAGAGATTTACGTGGTTCGGCAATGTGCCTACATCTACGAGAGCGAGCGACTGTTCTTTTCTTTATTGAAGTAGGGTTACATCTTAAGTATTTATATAACCCTAATATGGACGTATTTACAAAAATACCCCTGTACCGTACCGCGGGGCGTTGCCCCCGCACCCCCAACTTATCAGCGTCCCCTATATATAAATCCCGCAAGGCAGATGCCGTCGCGGGCTCCGCTCCGGCATCTGCCTCCTTGCCATTATGCACATAGCAAAATATGAGCCACATATACTCTAACAATCTACTCCACCGGGGACGCTGAGTTGAGGCATCTCCCATCTAGCAACTAGAGACATTAATCAAGTCCAAGCAGTGCTTGAACTTGTCTGTAGTAACAGGCTTTGTCAACATGTCTGCAGCATTCTCAGAAGTGTGAACTTTCTCAAGTAATAGTTCACCAGAAGAAACCAGTTCCCTGATCTTATGAAACCTCACATCTATATGTTTGGTCCTCGCATGATACACCTGGTTCTTTGCCAAATAAATGGCACTCTGACTGTCACAATGCAATTGAACTCCACCTTGCTGGGCACCCAGCTCCTTGACTAAACCTGTAAGCCACAAAGCCTCTTTGGCAGCCTCAGCTACTGCCATATACTCTGACTCAGTAGTAGATAGTGCAATTATAGGCTGTACCATGGACTTCCAACAAATAGGTCCTCCCACAAGAGTAAACACATAACCTGTGGTAGACCTCCTGTCATCCAAGTCTCCTGCATAGTCTGCATCCACATATCCCATAACTGAAGGGTCACTCTGTTGTCTGCTAAACCTGATGCCATAGTCTGTAGTGCCCCTCAAGTATCTGAAAATCCACTTGACTGCATCCCAATGCTGTCGACCAGGATTTGAAAGAAACTTGCTAACCACGCTGACAGCTTGTGCCAAATCTGGTCTTGTACAAACCATAGCATACATCAAACACCCCACTGCACTAGCATATGGGACCTTTGACATGTCATGAACTTCATCATCTGTCTTCGGGCACTGAGCGGTAGACAATCTGAAATGATTCGCCAAAGGTGTACTTACTGATTTTGCATAACTCATGCTGAACCTGTCCAACACCTTCTCAACATAGCTATGCTGAGATAGCCATAATCTCCTGGAAGCTCTGTCCCTGCGAATCTCCATCCCAAGAATCTTCTTGGCCGCACCCAAATCCTTCATGTCAAATTCTCTACTCAACAAAGTCTTCAACTTGTTGACCTCACTCATACTCTTGGCAGCAATCAACATATCATCCACATAAAGTAACAGAAAAATAAATGAATCATCATCAAGCCTTTTTACATAGACACAACAATCATACGCACACCTTTTGTAGCCAATTCGGATCATGTAAGAGTCAAATCGTTTGTACCACTGCCTCGGAGACTACTTCAGCCCATAAAGTGATTTCTTCAAATTACAGACCAAATGTTCCTCTCCAAGGAGACTGAACCCTTCTGGCTGTACCATGTAAATCCGTTCCTCCAAGTCGCCATGAAGGAAAGCTGTCTTTACATCCATCTGCTACAACTGCATATCTGAATGTGCTACTAGTGCCAACACTGTCCTGATGGAAGTGTGTCTGACCACGGGGGAGAAGATCTCATCATAGTCAACCCCTTTTCTCTGTGAGTAACCCTTTGCTACTAGACGAGCCTTGAATTTTTCCCCCTCATTTTCTGATACTACTTCTTTCTTCTTATACACCCATTTGCACCCTATTGCTCTCTTCCCCTCGGGAAGTTCCACCAACTCCCACGTCTGGTTCTTATGCAGAGACTCCATCTCCTCCACCATAGCACCCATCCATCTACTTTTCTCTTGGCTTTGTACTGCCTCCTGAAAAGTTGTAGGATCCCCGCTACTAGTAATAAGCGCATAAGAAACCAAATCTTCAAAACCATACCTGGTAGGTGGCTTGATATTGCGTTTGGGCCTGTCTGTGGCTATACTATGATGCTGTTGATCACCTGAGATAGAACGCTCTACATGCTGAGCATCCTCTTCTCTACCATGATTCTCTAGCTCCACCTGCACCACGTGGTCATTAGTGCTACAGTTTTCTGGTACTTGTTTCTCTTCTTCCTGAGTACGCTGCAACATGGCTTTTTCATCAAAAACCACATCTCTACTGATCACCATCTTGTTTGTCTTCGGATCCCAGAGCTTGAAGCCTTTCACTCATCTCTGATATCCCAGAAAGATACACTGTCTAGACTTTGCATCAAGCTTCGACCTCTCCTCACTAGAAACATGTACATAGGCTGGACATCCAAACACTCTCAAACCAGAGTAGTCTACCTCACTGCCTGTCCACACCTCCTCTGATACTTTCCCATCTAGTGCTGCCCTCGGTGATCTGTTAATCAAGAAACATGCCATATTCACTGCCTCTGCCCAGAAATTCTTTGCAAGCCCTGCATTCAACCTGAGACACCGAGCTTTCTCGGCTATCGTTCTGTTCATCCTTTCCGCTACACCATTTTGTTGTGGTGTCTTGCGGACTGTGAAGTGTCTCTTGATCCCATGCTGCTCACACAACTGCTGGAATTTTGAATCTGTGTACTCAGTACCATTATCTGACCTGAGACATTTAATCTTCCTCCCTGTCTGGTTCTCTACTTCAGCTTTCCACAGGTTGAACTTGGCAAACGCTTCTGACTTGTGCCGCATGAAGTACACCCAGACCTTTCGTGAGTAATCATCAATGAAACTCACGAAATACATGTATCCTCCCCGTGATAGTACGCTGACTGGTCCCCAAACATCTGTATGGACATAGTCGAGAACCCCCTCTGTCTTGTGTGTGGCTGTCTTAAACTGCACCCTATTCTGTTTTTCAAGAACACAATATTTGCAAAAATTGAGCTTGCATGTCTTGACACCCTTCAATAGATTTTTCTTATGAAACTCTATCATCCCACGCTCACTCATATGACCCAGCCGCATATGCCACAAGACTGTATTATCTGATTCAGACTCTACAGCAGCAACTCCGCCTACAATTGTAGTACCCAGCAGTCTGTAAATGTTTCCTACTACTTTCTGTCCCTTCATCACTGTCAGCATGCCTTTACTTACTTTCATTACTCCACTTATAGATTTGTAACTATAACCATTACAATCCAAAGTGCCCAATGAAATCAAATTCTTCCTTAGATCCGGTACATGTCTAACATCACACAACGTTCTAACCATACCATCAAACATTTTAATTCTAATATTTCCTATTCCAACAACTTTGCAAGATGCATCATTACCCATCAGAACAGAACCAGAATTTACTGACCTGTAGGTGTCAAACCAATCTTTGTTGGATGTCATGTGATAGGAACATGCTGAATCCAGAATCCAAGAATCTGTTAAACGATCTGAACTAGATAAAACAGAAAGCATATCTCCGTCACCACTCTCTGAATCTTCTTCTTCCACTACGTTTGTAGACTTTGATGCACCCTCTTTGTTCTCTGAATCCCCTTTCTTTTTCTCTGGACAGTCCCGTTTAAAGTGCCCCTTTTTCCCGCACTTGTAACACGAGACAGAGACGTCCTTCTTTTTCTTCCTCGACTTGGACCGGGCTTTATTGTTACCCAATCCATTCCGAGATTTGCTTCTTCCACGTTCCTGGTTACCTTTCACCACAAGCCCTTCACCTTGTGAAGCCTCATCACTGGCTTTCTTCCGCTGATGAAAACCTAACAGAGCACCTGTGACATCCTCCAATTCGAGGGTTTCTTTCCCCCACATCAGAGTCGTAACCAAATTCTCGTACGTAGGAGACGCCGGTAAGGAATTCAGCAACATCAGCGCCTTGTCTTCGTCTTCGAACTTCACATCAACTCGCTTCAGATCGCTGATGATCTGATTGAACACGTTGATGTGTTGGGTCAAATCCGAGCCCTCTGACATCTTAAGACCATATAGTTTCTGCTTAAGATAGAGCTTGTTCGTCAATGACTTGGACATATACCTACTTTCCAGTTTCAACCAAACTTCCGCCGGTGATTCCTCATCCATGACGTGATACATCACTTCATCAGCCAGACA
Organism: Ilex paraguariensis; assembly: GCA_963454935.2. Taxonomy (NCBI): domain Eukaryota; kingdom Viridiplantae; phylum Streptophyta; class Magnoliopsida; order Aquifoliales; family Aquifoliaceae; genus Ilex; species Ilex paraguariensis. The sequence continues at coordinate 597,329 of CAUOFW020002959.1, read as the reverse complement.
AAACCTAATAGTTGCCACAGCATTCGCTTCCAATTCTTTCCAATCCATGTCGTCCATTCCTGCCGGTTGTTTTCCGTATAATGCCTTCACCATGCCCTGCTGCACTAACAGGTCCTTCACCCTCCTCTGCCATAATCCGAAATTCCCAGTTCTGTCGAACTTCATGATGTCGAATTTTGTAGAGGAAATCCCAGACATCGTAGTCTAGCTCTGATACCAATTGTTGTGATCGTGCAGCAATTATGATGAATAGTAAGGAATCAAACAATTAAGAAAGCAGGAGAAAATAACACACAGAGATTTACGTGGTTCGGCAATGTGCCTACATCCACGAGAGCGAGCGGCTGTTCTTTTCCTTATTGAAGTAGGGTTACATCTTAAGTATTTATATAACCCTAATATGGACGTATTTACAAAAATACCCCTGTACCGTACCGCGGGGGCGTTGCCCCCGCACCCCCAACTTATCAGCGTCCCCTATATATAAATCCCGCAAGGCAGATGCCGTCGCGAGCTCCGCTCCGGCATCTGCCTCCTTGCCATTATGCACATAGCAAAATATGAGCCACATATACTCTAACAAAAAGAGAGAGAAAACAATGACGTTTCGGACAGTGGTGTTGCTCTGTTTCTTGTTTATCGTGGGAGCCTTGTCTCAAGGCGATGTCGGTTCGATCATCAGTAAAACCCAGTTCGATCAGATGTTGAAGCATCGAGATGATGTGGCTTGCCCTGGGAAAGGCTTCTACACTTATGATGCTTTCGTAGCTGCAGCCAAGTCATTTGGAGCCTTTGGAACAACTGGTGCCACAGACATTCGCAAGAGAGAAATTGCCGCTTTTTTGGCACAAACATCCCATGAAACCACAGGTATAATGTTTCCTTCAGTAATGTTGGCAACCATGTCCGGATCCATATGTCAATGAGATAGTGGTGCTTTTGATTCGACTTCTATTTTGCTTGAAATTCAACTTTAATTAAACCGGTCTTTGTTTTTGGTATTGTGTTTAATCAATCCAGTATTACTATATGCCAGATACGCCCTTCTGTATGTTCAAAAAATGACATGCATGGCCACAATGCACCTGGGGTGGAGATAATTAATGATACATGTAAAGGAACTAAACCCCAAGTTAACTAGCACATGAAAAAAGAAAAAAACGGTTCTTGTCGCTTTAGGTTTCTACAGGATCTTGATCGTTTATGTATTCATATCCCATATATGTCGAGGTTATTTCGGTGAAATGAAAAAGAATAATGCATGATAATATGATTACTCATATATTTTTGATGGATTAACATAGGTGGGTGGGCTACTGCCCCGGATGGTCCATATGCATGGGGATACTGCTACAAAGAAGAACAAGGCAACCCACCAGACTATTGTGTTGCAAATCAACAATGGCCATGCGTTCCTGGTAAGAAGTACTATGGTCGAGGCCCCATCCAAATCTCATAGTAAGTGTTTTCTTTTTCACTTTGGTTAGATAATCAACATATTAGAGCATGTTTTGTCCTCTTCTTCTGAATTGCATCCATCACAAAAACCTTAACGTTGTGCTTGCATGTGTACCATGATTTGCCAGCAACTACAACTATGGTCCAGCAGGAAGAGCCATCGGATTGAATCTGCTAAACAGCCCCGAAACCGTTGCAAACGATCCAGTAGTTTCTTTCAAGACAGCGTTCTGGTTTTGGATGACACCCCAATCGCCAAAACCTTCATGCCACGACGTCATCACCGGAACATGGAGGCCATCGGCAGCAGATACAGCAGCCGGTCGTGTCCCTGGCTATGGTGTGATCACCAATATCATCAACGGTGGAATTGAATGTGGTAAAGGTTCTAACCCGCAGGTGGAGGATCGGATCGGATCGGTTTCTACAAGAGATACTGTGACATACTGGGAGTCGGCTATGGCAACAATCTGGATTGCTACAACCAGAGGCCTTTTGCTTAGGCACTTAAAGGGGGCGCTCGAGCCTGTCTCCAGAGTTACTTATAGGAATAACATGTTTCATACATGCTTGTAATGTAATGTAATGAAGCAGTAATTAATCAGCATAGTTTGGCTTGCCAAAATAGTAATTTGGTGCCAAATATCTGTTTGTATCAAGGAAATAATCAATCAACAAAACTTTCTATATTTCAGATATATTGAATCTAATAGTTAAACACTGACATGACATTTTAAGGATTGAGGCGGCATATAGGGCTGTTCACCCTTCTATAGTTATGACTTATGAGTTACGGGAAACTATTTCTTTGGTCAAAATCTACATGATTGAGGGTAATGTTTCTAGTTGAATTACGTCCAAAAGATTCGCTCAAAAAATCACATAAAAATGTGGAATATTTCACATATTTTCAAACTTTAATTTATTAATTTTTGGGTTAATTTTACAACTCAGTTATCAAATTTTTTGATTACTTTTGCAACTAGATTATTAAAATATAGAAAAAATTACATTCAGATTTCTGAAATTTATATTTTTAAAGAGTTTAAGCTTCATGATACTTTTAGAGAGTTTCTAATTTATACTTTTGCAAATTAGAAATTTAGCGAGAAATTTTCGATTCAAAAGGATTTAGAATAAGTACCACTAAAACTAAGAATATATAATGTAACTTTATTAAAATAAAAAATTGAAATCATGAAGTATTAAAAATTGAAGATCAAGATATACCAAAAAATAAACTCTTTAAATATTTAGGGTCTATTATTCATAAAGAGCATATTGACAACGACGTTAGGCATATAATTAATGCTAGGACTAAATGGAAGAATGCATCCGGTGCATCCAATTTATAGTGTGATAGACATATTTCCCTAAAGTTAAAAGAAATATTTTATAAAACAGCTAAGACCCAATATGCTCTTTGGCATTAAGTGTTGAGCAACTAAAAAATAATATATTTAACAGTTGTGTAGCAAAAAATCAAAATGTTAAGATAGATGAGTGGTGAAATTAAGAAAGATAGAATTAGGAACGAATATATTCAAAAAAAAGTAGAATAATACAAATAAGAAATAAGTTAAGGGAGATTTTTTTTTTTATCAATTAAGGGAGAATCGACTTAAGTGATTTAGACATATTTATAAACGGCCTACTAAGGTACTAGTGAGGAAAAAAAAATAACTTATAATTTAATTATAAACATTGCCCTTAACAGAGCTCAATAGGCACGACCAGAAAAACGTGGAGACAATGCTTTATTGAGTTGAGATATTCTTTCTGTGTAAACTTTTGGGTCTTTTACTATGTAATCAACAGGATACTCTTTATTTTTCACTTGACCAATTGTGAAATCTATATGCATTGTTCTCTCAACCAAAAGAGTCCGTTGGGTTGGGTGATTTTCATGAAGTTGCAAAAGCTAGGTGCTATCCTTGGGGACAAACTGTCAAATTTAGGACTGCTTGCGCAGAACATAACACGGTCTCCTCCCTGTGGCACCAAGATATCCCAATGTAGTGCAGGGAGCATATGCAAGTAATTTAGTACATGAGAGTTTTGTCACTGCACGACCTGAGAAGGATCATATGTAGCAAACTTTATTTTGTCACATGTTGGTATGTAATCATGCAGAAAGAAATATGAGTGCGGTGGCAAAAAAGCGTCTCGTCTCTGTATAATGCTTCTGAGAAAATTCTCGGGCAATTTAACTGTGTAATTGCATCTGCCTTGTTGAAGAATACACAGTGCTGGAGGTTTCGTGATCGACCTTCTGTGTTATATTCCAACCAGAAATGACAGCATGAATTAACAGGAGCCTAAGAACTCCGAGCCCTCAATTTTGTTTCCTTAATGAAATGACAGTGATGCCAGGCCAGTAATCATCATCATGTTACAAACTATATGTTAAAGTGGTGAAGTAGTTAAAAGCTATGGCTAAAATAATTAACCACATTCATATTTTAACTGAGTAATTAACTGGAAGTTACAAGTCGGTAACTGTTGATGAGCGTAAAATCGTCAAAAACAATAATTATAAATTAACTTGTAATGGAGAAGATGAAAGATACACTCAAATTTTCAATGACCCTTGATTTGGGTATTATTAGGATTAGTTTTAGATTTATTTAGGAAACAGTTAGTCCCATAATTAAGACCGTTTATTTAGTCTTTTTGTAACAAAGTAATTAAGGAGTCTTCTTTTATCAATTTTTTGTACTGTGTGTTTGTTCATTATTTTTCATCTAAGAAAGTTATGAGATAAGACATTTGAACCCCTTACAACAAGCGCCTAAAAATTGTCTATCGATTGCAATATATTTATCGTTCCCAACAAATTTTGAAACAACAATAATATAAAGTTAGTGATGATCATAAATTTTCAATTGATTCATTTGTAGCTATTGATCATAAAAGTAATAACATAAATAAAAAGAAAAAAGAGGGATATAGTATAAAAATATTATTTTTGGTACCATAATTAATTCCCAATCGTTAAATTTAGACCTAGTCTTATCTTTTTGTTTCCCACGTTTTTTTGAATTCAAGTTTTGTACATGATCAATTTTATTAATAGAAGTCAAATTATCGATGAAATATGCAATCAAGATTATTATCCGTTAAAGATAAAGAGAATTGAAATTAAAATTTAGCATAACTAAAAATTAATTTTTTTTGAAGCAAATGTAAAATTAAAAATTTGTGTGCCTGGTCGAATATTGCAGAGAACCAAAGCTATGTTTAAAAAAGAAAAATTTAAGAAGACAAATGTTATTACAATTAGTTTGGAATAACGAGATACTCCTAATCACACTATTTTCGGGTTATTTTGTGCACTTCAAAAAATAATTAATAAAAAATCTAACTCATATTAAAACTGACCTTAATTTAATTTATACTACTAATAAAAGTACCTTAGATGAAAGACTTTTGATTAACTATTTTGTCCTTATAAAAAAATTATAAAGACTAACATCACCTTTTATATTTAAATATATAGATTATCATTATATCCTTATATATTTAAATAACAAATTAACCTCTAAGATATTATGTAAATCTTTATCTTTGTAAAACTTTTAAATAGTCATGTTACGTTTAATAGGATATATAAAAAATATTATTCTTTTTTTCTAAAACCCCAATATTAATACAAATCAACAACTTTATTGATACAATATTATCTCCGGTGCCAAAAAATCGATATATGTATTTTTTTTCTCTTCATTCAGAATACAAACAATTTAAGTATGATAAATATAAGATAATATCAAATTTAACTATATAATTAAATTTTTATGTATTTTATCAAATATCTTAACGAAAACTTTTACGTGCAACGCACGTGTTGCACTGCTAAACTAAAAAAAATATAAAGATGAAAAGTTATAACTAAAAATTATAAATTTGCAAATTATAAATATTAGCTAATAGACAATTAGTTAGATAGTTGATTTTGATAATAAGACAGTAAAAATATCTTATTAGGTGATATTACATAATTTCCATACACTCCAAGCATCGGATATGATAATAAATTGTGATTATTTGATTGATAGTGGACTTCATCCATTTACTCTCTATAGCTAAGTCAATAATCAAAATGCATTAAACTATCAAATTACGTCTACTAGCATGGAACAACACAAAGTTTTGGACAGAACCGATCCAACCAGTAGGTCAATAAATCATGAATTTTAGGCTCTATTATAAGAAAGATTCATAATTTTTAGGTGTGTAATAATAGCCCAAACAAATAAGCAAAATCCATAAGAAATATGCCCCACAAAAAATTTAGATATAAGTCCAAACAAAAAATTTCAACTTGCGTATATTGGGTTTTATGAAACACGGATACTTAGTTGAAATTGACGTACCCGTATCCGATACCGTATTGAATATGATATTCATCGGATACTCGAGGATAAATATCAGATACACCTTCTATGTATCCGATAATAATTAAATATTAGAATACTTCACGAAAATTTTTGTGGTAGAGCAACATATATAATTTTTGACTTAAACTTTTAACATATCTTTTAGAATTCACATATCATACAATACATTAACAAAAAATTCATATTACTTTAAAGGCACATGAGTGTTTCTTAAGTATTATCTACAATTACATGTCAAAAGAGTATAAAATAAAGCTACTATATTATTATCCTAGCAAAAATTACTTTTAAATAATAGATAAATATTAGTTTTAATTTCTTTAATTAGTCACTTCACTTTGTCAATATACTACAACGATACAATATATATTCTCTTCAAACTAAAAAAAGTTACTAATTTTCTTTATTGTATACTAAAGAACTACCAAAATATATAAGTATTAAGCTAGTTGAAAATTATAAAATAATAATTATATATTATTATAGTCGTATCTTAGCCGTAATCATATCCTATTTTTTTAGACTCTATCGAATTGCCGTATCCGTATCGTATTGTGCCCTATTCCGTTTCCGCATATGTGCTTCATAGATTGAGTCTATAATTAATTCTGCCCATAAAATTAAAAAGTCCTAAAATTTAATTTTTTGAAAGACAGAAAAGTTAATATTAAAACTAACACTACTAAAAATCAAGCCTTAAACATTCCCCCTACAAGAAAAAAAAATCAAATTAAAATTTACCATCATACACTCTCGCTCTCTCACCATCAAGTTCAAAAGATTGAATATAACAATCGTTTGAATATATAAACTTATTATTTTTATATTTTAAAAAATAAATAAATAATATTTAAATAAATTTACTATTCATATTAAAAAAAGTCTAATTGATAATTCTGCTTTAGGCCCTAAAATATTTGGGCCCGCAAGATTTTGGGACCCCAAAAAATGATCATCTATTTTTATAAAATTATAGGGTTATATATATTACTTGCCTTGAAATATAAAAAAAAATGATAAAGAGAATAGAAAATTAATATATATATATATATATATATAAAGAGAGTCTCAAATAAATTCATAACAAAGAATTTGGTAATAAGCTACATTCATCCTTAAAATGTCATGTCACTACTTAACTATTAGACTCGATCTATTTGAAATATGGGAAGTTTTATTGATCATTTCCTTGATACAGACATATATTTGGTACCAAATTACAATTTTGGTAAGCCAAACTATGCATATTAATTACTGCTTCATTACATAACAAGCATGTATGAAACATCTTATTCCTATAAGTGACTCTCAAGACGGCTCGATCTGTCCTTTAAATGTCTAAGCAAAAGGCCTTTGGTTGTAGCAATCCAGATTGTTGCCATAGCTGACTCCCAGTATGTCACAGTATCTCTTGTAGAAACCGATCCGATCCTCCACCTCTAGGTTAGAACCTTTACCACATTCAATTCCACCGTTGATGATATTGGTGATCACACCATAGCCTGGGACACGACCGGCCGCTGTGTCTGCTGCCGATGGCCTCCATATTCCGGTGATGACGTCGTGACTTGAAGGTTTTGGTGATTGGGGTGTCATCCAAAACCAAAACGCTGTCTTGAACGAAACTACTGGATCGTTCACAACAGTTTCGGGATTGCTTAGCAGATTCAATCCGATGGCTCTTCCTGCTGGACCATAGTTGAAGTTGCTGGCAAGTCATGGTAGACGTCCGAATACAAAGTTAAGGTTTTGTGATTGATATAATTCAGAAGAAGAGGGCAAAACATATTCTAATCTGTTGATTATCTAACCCAAGTGAAAAAGACAAACACTTACTATGAGATTTGGATGGAGCCTCGACCATAGTACTTCTTACTAGGAACGCATGGCCATTGTTGATTTGCAACACAATAATTTGGTGGGTTGCCTTGTTTTGAAGCAGTATCCCCAAGCATATGGACCATCCGGGGCAGTAGCCCACCCACCTATGTTAATCCATCAAAAATATGTAAGTAATCATGTTATCATGCATTATTCTTTTTCGTTTCACAGAAATAACCTCTACATATGCTGGATATGAATACATAAACTATCGAGATCCTCTACAAACCTAGAGCGACAACAACCTTTTTTCTTTTTCTTTTTCTTTTTCCATTTGCTAGTTAACTTAGGGTTTAGCTCCTATATATCTATCACTAATATCTCCTCCCCTCATGCATTGTGGCATTGCATGTCATTTTTCGAACATACAGGAGAACTTAACTGGCATATAGTAATACTGGACTGATCAAATACGAGACTAAAAACAAAGTTCGGATTAATTAAATTTGAATTTCAAGCAAAATAAAAGTCGAATCAAAAGCACCACTATCTCGTTAACACATGGCCACTATCTCATTAACACATGGATCCGGACATGGTTGCGAACATTAGGTTGGAAATATTATACCTGTGGTTTCATGGGAAGTTTGTGCCAAAAAGGCAGCAATTTTCTCTTACGAATGTCTGTAGCACCAGTTGTTCCAAAAGCTCCAAATGACTTGGCTGCAGCTACGAAAGCATCATAAGTGTAGAACCCTTTCCCAGGGCAAGCCGCATCATCCCGATGCTTCAACATCTTATCAAACTGGGTTTTACTGTAATCGACCCGACATCGCCTTGAGACAAGGCTCCTATGATAGACAAGAAACAGAACCACACCACACCCCAAAAACTCATTTTTTCTCTCTCCCTCTTTATTTTGGCTTAATTGGTGTCTCTTAAGATGTGGGTTTTAGCGTAGAAGAGGTGAGGTATGTATAGGCATGGTTTTGATGGGTTGGGTTTGGGTTTGCTTGGGGGAGGGGGGGAAGGTGATAGATTTTTGTGCTGAACATTTTAATCATTGATTATCAATTTTTAATTTCTAACGATGTGGAGTCATCGCTAGATGTACTTATCTTAATTAGGGGTGACAAACAGATGCCGTAAAGAAGACTCTAACTATTGAGTTAAGTAGGGCAGTAAAAGATCATATTCGATTCATTGTTTTTCTTCTTCAATTGATCAGAGTTATGTTATTCCGTGACTCCCACTAAACTTTTCTTATGATAATATTAATGTATGGATATTTTAACCATTGATTGACCGATTTTAAAAGTTGTATTAAACTCGATCTCTAATTATGTCCTCTAAAAAGCATGTGTTTTTGAGTTATCACTACATGTATCCATCTTGAAATTTTACCCAAATCTCAAGACACGAAAAATGGGTAAAATTCAATTCTTTACCAGAAAACTTGATACAACCTTAATTAAAATACTAAAATCTATCCTAAACTAATACAAAAACTACAACTAATGATGCCCAAGCCATGAGATGTTTTGAATCATCTTTTCGCATCTCTGGATGTTATGAATTTTCTCATGAGCTTAATCAATAGTGATATTTTGTAGGATATTTGTGGAGATGATTGCAGTAAAGAGAATGGACCTTGGACCTTGGACCTTGGACCTGAAGAGAATGTACCTTTTGGATAAGTTAGGCAGGACGATAAGGGTAGGGTCTTTGTCGCCTTGCTTGTTGAATAAGACACATGTATTACCAGTGTACTACTAATTAAAAACAGTCAAGATCTCCGGTCGGTGTCTAGAGGCCGCCTCCCTAGTATTTTTGGTTCCTCAAGAATATATTTTTTGTTAATTTAATGTTATATTTTTTGTTAATTTAATGTTATTGTATTATTTTTTTTAATTTAGGCTTTAAAATATTTAAATTCGTGTCATTTTAGTCATTAATTAGACAATCTATCAATTTTTTTACGAAAGAGATCACGTATTATTTTTTTAGACAGTGTCATACGCTCAATATGCGATCATTCAGTCAAAAATTTAATAGTTCGTCTTTGCACAAGTGTAGAGTGGCAATTTTTGACACAACATGAAAATAAGACTTGAAATTGACACAAAATTAACAAAGTAGGGTTAGCCATTTTTCGACACGAACCCGTATATGACACGATTTCGTAACACGAATAATAAATAAGTTGGAATTTGATCAAATATGATCAATACATTTAAATAGTGTTATAAGAATAAAATGTCAATTTTTATTATATTTTATCAAATAGTGACCTAATTTGTGTACAAAGAAAAAGATATTTTTACTTATTTTTATTATTATAATTATTAAGTTAATTTTTAGTTTAGAGAAAAAAATATGAACAAAAGTTCGATTAAGCGACAATAAAATTTTATACATAAAACTTATTGATGGGTTATATCGGCTAACATGAAAATACATAAGTCAATACGATACTATTAATTAAATGAGTTGATTAAAATTAATTAATATTCATCATAAACATAAAATAATCCGATACGAACATGACCCGACACAGCACAATTACGAACTTTGAATACGAACGCGACCCGACACAACATAAAACTAGACTTGATAATCACAACCATTGAATAGGTAGTGAGTCTCAATAAATCTTGGGACCTACAGTAAAAAATTAATGATTGTAATTATCAAGTCTAATTTTTAAGTTTAATTTGTAAGTCCTAGCATTACTCAAAAAGAAGTAGTGTATGTTTTTTCTGCCTATTTTTCTCATATTAAATGATGATATTATGTGACGGTGATGATAAAGTGTCACCATTTTCTTGAACTAGAGATAACTCATGTTTGAAGCTATAATATAATGTGAATAATTTTAATAGGGATGTTGATAGCCGTTAAATGAATTTCTTCGATATCATTGTATAAACTGATTAAAATATATCTTATTTTATATTACAGATGTTTAGCCATGTTCACCGATTTGATGGAAAGCCTTGAGCGGCAGCCTCTAGACACCGATTTGGTTCTCGACTGTTTTTAACTGGTAATAGACGTGTCCTTATTACCCTGAGGCCACAAAAACTCTTACAGTCCGGCCTAACTAGTCCAAGGTACATTTTTTACCGTAATCATCTCCACAAATATCCTAGACTTGATTGCGGTACCTAAAAAAAAGATCGGCAACATACTTTTAATATTTATTATTTTTATTGTTATTTTTATAATTTTTGTGAGTTATTTTATAACTAAAAAAATTTATTATTTTTATGAATATTTTTATCATTGTTATAGGTATTTTTAATTATTTTTATCACTTTTTTTGGTACAAAAAAAAATATAACTTTAGTGACCGATTTATCATATTTGTAAGTATTTTTATTATTACTGTGATAACTATTTTTAACACATTTATTCTGTGCTACAACAATAGTAAAAATGTCCATAAATGTAATAAATCACTTATAAAAATGGTATTTTTGTACTCAAAAAAATAATAAAAATAATTACCACAATAGTAATAAAAATACTAATAAAAATAATAAATTCTTTAATTATAAAATGATCCATTAAAATTATAAAAATATCTATTAAAGTAATAAATTTTAAAAATTAAGTACCCATTTTTTTCGCGTACCATAGTCAAGTCCAAACATTTTTAATGCAAGCTCTCAAGGATGGTAAATCAGTTGAGTTTTTTTCTCGTAAGAATTGGAATGTACCTTTTTTTTTTGTGTCTTGAGTTTAGGACTCCAAAAATTTTTGTGCATGGAGTCAAGATAAGATAAGATTGCTCAAATTAAAGTAATAAAAAAAGTTCCCTACCTCCCATCTTCCGCGATTCAAGCAAATCACGACGGACACTAAAGGGGATACCTGTAGTGATGAATTAAAACAATTTTAAAATAGCAATAGTAGAAACGAATTATAAATTCAGATGTTTTTAAATTTATATTTTGGTAATTTTTTGAGGTTAGATCATGCGAAATTTATCTTTTATAAATATCTGATTCTTGGTGTGGATAATTTGTTTTGGATCAAATTAGAGATGAGACTAGTCAAGATACATACAAACTAATCAGGACACCCATCGAACCCAAAAAAAAAATCAAAAACACAATTTTTTTTTAAGAACTAATTAGGAATCTTAGGTCAATACAATAATTAAAAACTGTCAGTAAAAGGGTAACACTATTATACAGTCAAACTATTTTTTTGATATCGAAAAGCGAGGTGGGCTGTATTTGTGACACGTATGTCATTAAAATTGGTGAAACTGGTTGTTTTAAAAAAATAGTACCTAGCCCAAAAGAGTTGTAACATATCCAATATCCAATAAAGTTGTATCTAGTTCAAAAGAGTTGTACCTTATCTAATAAAGTTGGAACTCCTACCCAAAAAGTTAGAATCCCTATTCAAAAAAGTTAAAATCAACCCCAAAAAAGTTGGAATCTCATACCAAAAAAGTTGAAACCCCTACCGAAAAAATTAGAACCCTACTTAAAAAATTTATAATTCAATTTAAAAAGAGTAAAAACCTCAAGCAAAAATTGAAACCCAAAGAGTTGGAACCTCTGCCTAAAATCATCCCTAAAAAGTTATAACTCAATTAAAAAAATTGGTTACATGTTGCACCCCGAAAGATCATTGGAATCTTAATTTGTACCCTTAAAGATCAAAAATCTCAATTTACACCCTCAAATATAGAAATTTGTATCAATGTGCACCCCCAAAGATAAAAAATCTCTATTTACACCCTCAAAAATAAAAATCGGTATCAATGTGCACCTAAAATTAAATTGATAAATTATACCTAGATCCCCTTATGTTTGTCACTTAATCATTTGAACCCCTTCATATTTAGAATATTATCCCTACATCTCATGACGTTTGTACATGTGTAACACATAACTACTTTTCGTTAATATCTGTTAATATAATCGTTAAAAAATATGATTTTATCTTAATAAAAAATTATAATTTCATATTACCCTTTATTTTGTAGATTCGATATACTCTAAAGTTCAAAATTAAACTTACCATTTGAATGTCTAATATAACGTAGATACTTATATAAAGGAAAATATGAAAAATATTATATAAATATCTACATTTTATTAGACATTCAAATAATAAGCTTGATTTTGAACTTTAGAGTATATTGGATCCATAAAATAAGGGTAATATAAAATTATAATTTTTTATTAGGATAAAATTATATTTTTTAACGGTTATATTAACAGATATCAATGAAAATGAGTTACATGTTGTACGTGCACAAATGTCATGAGATGTATGAGTAATATTCTAAATGTAAAGAAGTCAAAATGATTAAGTGACAAGCATGAAGGAATTTAGGTATAATTTATCAATTTAGTTTTAGGTGCATAATGATACAAATTTCTATTTTTGAGAGTGTAAATTGAGATTTTTTATCTTTAGGGTGCACATTGATATAAAGTTCTATCTTTGAAAGTGCAAATTGAGATTTTTAATTTTTGAGGGTGTACATTGATACAAATTTCTATCTTTGAGGGTGTAAATTGAGATTTTTGCTCTTTGAGCGTACAAATTAAGATTCGAACGATTTTTCGGGGTGTAAAATGAGATTAATCCTTAATTGAAAGGTGAGCCAAAAATATAAACTAATGCATAAAAATTGAAACTGTATCCCAAAAAGTTAGAATCACCCCCAAAAAAATAATTCAATTCTAAAAAATTAAACCTTATACCAAAAACTTATAACTCAATCCAAAATAGTTGAAATCTGACCAAAATAGTTATAATCTAGCTAATTTTAGTCACCCCCAAAAAATTGGAACTCAATTCAAAAAAAGTTATAACCCTGACCCAAATAGTTGGAAGCATTATTTACAATTCTTTTAATTATTTGATTTTATTCATTATTTATGTGTTGGTAATAAAAAAATAGGACTATTTAAAAAATATTGAATATTTTTGGACTATAGTACAATTTTTTTGATTATTTAGGAGATAAAAGTGTGATAGTTAAGGGATAAAAGTGTGATAGTTAACGAATAAAAGTGTAATGTTTACCCTCGGTCTCCCATTTCTTGGACTGGTCCTAATTCTTCACATGTAAATTACACTTACACCCCACATATTACAATATATTATTTTTTTTATTTTCTAAGCGAATATTGTAGTGCACAAAATCACAAAAACCTTATCTTCTTCCTCCACCCACTTTTCTGCCCAAACAATTTTTCACTTCTCTTCCCTTCCCTCCATCACTTTTCCCGCCCAAACCATTTTTTACTTCTCTTACATTCCCTCCATTTCTTTTACCAATTCACTTCTCTTACATTCCCTCCATTTCTTTTACCATACATCCCTTCTCCTTTTCACCATACAAAAGTATTTGTTTGGTTTAGAACTTGGTGTTAATATGATAAATTGAATGTTTATTTGATGAAATTGAATATTTATTTGGTATAAATTTGATGAATTGAATATTAAATGTTATTAGATGAAATTGAATATTAATTCGTAGAATTGAATGTTAATTTGGTATTGATTGATAAATTAAATATTTATTGAATGAAATTGTATGTTACTTAGATGTTGGGTTGTTAAATTGAACCTTTATTGGATGAATTTTTATGCCAATTTTATAAATTGAGTGCTAATTTAATGAATTTGAATATAAATTAGATGAATTAAATGTTAATTTTGTGTTAATTTGATGAATTGAATATTAATTTGATATGATTGAATGTTAAGTTGATGAATTAAATATTTTATTAGATGAAATTGAATGTTGATTTGAAGAATTGAATGTTAATTTGTTATTTATTTAAAAAATTAAATGTTTATTGGGTGAAATTGCTTGTTATTTTTGGTGTTAATTTGTTAAATTGAATCTTTATTAGAGGGTTTTCGATGTTAATTTTATGAATTGAATGTTAATTGAATGAATTTGAATATAAATTGGATGAGAATGAATGTTATGTTGATGAATTAAATGTTTATTAGTTGAATTTTAATGTTAGTTTAATGAATTAAATGTTTATTAGGTAAAATTAAATGTTGATTTAACGAATTAAATGTTCCAACATTTAATTTTACCTAATAAACATTTAATTCATTAAACTAATATTAAAATTCAACTATTAAACATTTAATTCATCAACGTAACATTTAATCTCATCCAATTTATATACAAATTAACACCTAATTAACACAAAATATTACTTGAAGGTGAAATATAGGGAACAAAATAAAAATATTGTTATATTTAAGGGTGTAAATGTAATTTACTTATGGATGAATTAAGACCGGTCGTTGGAATGGCTGACCGATCCTGGTGTAATATTATACTTTAATCCTTTAATATTACACTTTTATCCTTTAATATTATACTTTTAACATTTTGATATTACACTTTTAACCTTTTGATATTATAATTCATCAAATTAACATCCAAAATCATTTAATAAATATTCAATTTATCAAATCAACATCAAAGAAACACGCAATTTCATCCAATTAATACTCAATTCATCAAAGTTACACCAAATTAACATTTAATTCTTCAAATCAACATTTAATTTTACCTAATAAACATTTAATTCATAAAATTAACATTAAAATTCAACTAATAAACATTTAATTCATCAACTTAACATTCAATCTCATCCAATTTATATTCAAATTCATTCAATTCATAAAATTAACCCTCCAAAAAAAGATTTAATTTAACAAATCAACACCAACGTAACACACAATTTTATCCAATAAACATTGTATAAATAACAAATTAACATTTAATTCTTCAACTTAACATTCAATTTCATCTAATAAACATTTAATTTTTCAACTTAACATTCAATCACATCCAATTAATATTCAATTCATAAAATAAACGCAAAATTCACATTCAATTCATCGTATTTATATTCAAATTCATTAAATTAACACTCAATTTATCAAAAATCATCCAATAAAGATTCAATTTAACAAATCAACATCAAAGTAACATACAATTTTATTCAATAAACATTTAATTCATCAAATCAATACTAATTTAATATTCAATTCAACAAATTAACATTCAATTTCATCTAATAACATTTAATATTCAATTCATCAAATTTATACCAAATAAACATTCAATTCATCATATTAACACCAAATTAAAATTCAATTCATTTAATTAATATTTAATTCATCAAATTAAAAACAAATAATCTAATAAAGATTTAATTCATCAAATCAACCCCAAATTAATATTCAATTCAACAAATTAACATTCAATTTCATCTAATAACATTTAATATTCAATTTATCAAATTTATACCAAATAAACATTCAATTTCATTAAATAAACATTCAATTCATCATATTAACACCAAATTATAATTCAATTCATCCAATTAATATTTAATTCATTAAATGAAAATAAAAAATCATCTAATAAAGATTTAATTCATCAAATCAACACCAAATTAACATTCAATTTTACAAATTAACATTTCATTTCGAATAATAAACATTCAATTCATTAAATTAACATTTAAATTAAATATTTGAAATTAAATTCATCAAATTAAGATTAAATTTCATCCAATTCATTAAATTAACACCAAATTAATATTCAATGCTTCAAATTAACACTAAATTAACTTTCAATTCATCAAATTAACACAAAATTAATATTCAATTCATCAAATTCACATTCAATTCCATCTAATAAATAATTAATTCATAAAATTAACTTAAAATTCAATTTCATGAAATGAATATTCACTTCATCGAATTAATACTAAATTAACATTCAATTCATCCAATTTATATTCAAAATCATTCAATTAACAATTAATTCTTCAAATCAACATCCAAAATCATCTAATAAAATTCAATTTATCAAACCAACACCAATGTAATATAAAAATTTATTAAATAAATGTTTAATTTATCAAATCAACACCAAATTAACATTCAATTCAACAAATTAACATTTCGTTTCATATAATAAGCATTCAATTCATTAAATTAACTCCAAATTGACATTCAATTCATTAAATCAATACCAAATTAACATTCAATTCATCAAACTAACATCAAATTAATATAAATTGTATGAATTGAATATATATTTGGTATTGATTTCATCAATTGAACATAAATTTAGTGTTAATTTGACGAATGAATATGTAATGGATGAATTTAATGTTAATAGTTGAATTTAAATGTTAATTTTATTAATTGAATGTTTATTAGATGAAATGTAATGTTAATTTAGTGTTCAGTTAATGAATTAAATGTTTCTATGATTAATTTTCATATTACTTTGGTGTTGATTTGATAAATTGAATTTTTATTAAATGATTTTAGATGTTAATGTTGATAAATTGAGTGTTAATTGGTTGAATTGAATGTCGATTTAGTGTTAATTTGATGAATTAAATATTAATTGAATGAATTAACTATTAATTTGGTATTAATTTGATGAATTAAATATTAATTAGATGAAATTGAATGTTATTTTAATAAATTGAATTGAACTTTATCCTCAAACAAGTTATATGTACAGTAAAGGGAGGTAAGAGAAGTGATATGGGCAGCAAAAGAAAGAAAAGGCAGGAACGGGATAAGTGCACGATGTTAGTGTTAAAGGAGCAATTATCTCCAACACCAAGAATGGGTTGCAAATCAAATCATGGTAGGTAATCTTGTTTACCACTCTTTTTCAATTTCTATGTTCATTGTTGTGGGTCTTTCTCTTAAAGCATCCCAAGTTTGTTAGGAATTCCAAAGACTACTGGCAATAATATTTTTCTAGTTTCTTATGTATTTCTTGTTAGTTTTGTTTAGGACATGATGCAAAAATTTGATCTTTGACTGCATTTAAGTCTTTGTTAAAAAATTCGACTAGATGGCTACTTAGACATAAAGTTATTTAAAGTTTTTCAATTTGGATTGATCATTTGCCCATCTAGAGCGCTTGCAAGGCAGGCTTATGAAGTTGTGGAACTGTTTTTGATATCAATGAGGGAGCATGGATACCCAGAATTGAGGCCATTGCTTTGTATTGGTGGTGTTGATATGCGGTCACAATTGGAAGTTGTGAAGAAATGTGTTCATATTGTGGTTGCTACACTTGGGAGGTTGAAGGACATGCTTGCTAAATGAAAAGAGAGAAGGGGACTTGGGAGGCTCTTGGTGGGTTGTTGGATAATCACAAAATCGATGATGCGGTGCTGGAAGGTAATATTTAACTACATGAGCTGATGAATTTACGGATAGTTTGATGTGCTTTTTGAGTGTGTCTTCTTGCCCCTCCATGAATGAAACTGCTGATGATTTTACTTTCCAAAATTAAAAAGGATACACCTGATAAAAAGTAGCGAACATAGAGTCAGAATGGTTCACCACTCATGAATGAAATTGCTGGTCGTCTTTGTTAAACAGCTCACAACAAGCAATATCACTATCCACTATGATCACAACTTTTTTTTTTTCACATTCGAAACTCTTTATGAAATCTCTAGTCTTCTTCGTTGCCATGAGTTTGATCTGAAGATGAGACAAAAATTGTAACACCAACGTTACCCACCTCTGACCATATAACCTACCGAATAATTTGATGAGTTAAATATTAATTTGGTGTTAATTTCATAAATGAATATTAGTTAGATTAATTGATTGTTAATTCAATAAATTTGAATATAAATTGGATGAATTGAATGATAATTTGTTGAATTTGAATGTTAATTTGATAAATTAAATGTTTATTACATGAAGTTGAATTTGATTTGAAGAGTTGAATGTTAATCTAGTGTAAATTTAATGAGTTGAATATTAATTGGATTATTTTATTGGATGATTTTGCTTGTTAAATGTATATCTAGGACTATTTGAACACAAAATTAAATATTTTAAGGGTTAAATTAAAAAATTAATATTTTAAGGACCAGATTAATAAATATGTATAATTTTAGGGATGAAAGTGTAAGTCTTCAGCTACGACTGATCGTCGCTTCTTAGGACCGGTCATAATATAAAAAAAAGTTAATTACACTTTTATCCTTAAAGTTATATATATTTATGGTTCCTAAAATATTAATTTATTAATTTTATCCCTAAAATATTTAATTTATCAAATTAACATCCAAAACCATTCAATAAATATCCAATTTATCAAATCAACATCAAAGTAATATGCAATTTTATCCAATTAATACTCAATTCATCAAATTTACACCAAATTAACATTTAATTTTACCTAATAAACATTTAATTCATTAAATTAACATTAAAATTCAACTAATAAACATTTAATTCATCAACATAACATTCAATCTCATCCAATTTATATTCAAATTCATTCAATTAACATTCAATTCATAAAATTAACATTTAAATTAACTATTCCATTTTGTATAATAAATATTCAATTTATTAAATTAACATTTAAATTAACTATTTGAAATTAAATTCGTCAAATTAAGATTAAATTTCATCCAATTAATATTCAATTCATCAAATTAACACCAAATTAATATTCAATTCTTCAAATTAACACTAAATTAACTTTCAATTCATCAAATTAACACAAAATTAATATTCAATTCATCAAATTCTCATTCAATTCCATCTAATAAATAATTAATTCATCAAATTAACTTAACATTCAATATCATCAAATAAATATTCAATTCATCAAATTAAGACTAAATTAACATTCAATTCATCCAATTTATATTCAAAATCATCCAATTAAGACTCAATTCATTAAATTAACATTCAAAATCATCTAATTAAATATTAATTTGATAAAATTGAATGTTAATTTAATGAATTGAATGTTCCTTTGATGTTGCTTTGATAGTATTTTGTGTTGGGTTACACTTTTTCTTGAGTTGCGACCGATGTGGATGATGGATCCAATAAAAGTAGGAAATGAATTTTTTCAAAAAATTCAACTGTTTCCTAAGGAAACATCCCATCCACATAACACGTCCTTTCCTGCCAGTGAAAGATATAGAAATGGTTGGTAGCTAAGTATATAGAATGACTTCCCTTCATATAAGTCCCGCAACGAGTGCAACCCTTGTCTGAGTTGGTTTTTTTTTTTATCAGATTGGACTGGGTTTGTGGAATGTGACATTTTTGTGTAATTACAGCAAAAGTACAGGTGCGAGATCAGATGTTGTTGTGGTTGATCCTCTTTGGAAGGGGCTGGACCCGTGTCTGGTTAGTGCGTTGCGGACTATATCATCGGTGGAGCACAAAGCCAAGTTACCTGAAGGGTAGTTCTGTTTCTGTGATTCTGTCCAATTGAAATCTAGAATATCAACAAGTATTCAAGTAATACAATACTTTGAGGACATTTAGTGCTTGAAAAGATGGTGCTTACTTCAATTGATTATTTGTACTTCAGTCTTAGCTTAAAGCTCAAAAATGAAAAGAGACCTTCGAATCTACATGCAAGAGAAGCTTCGGTTTAGATTCAAAGCAGAACAACACATGAGGAAATATAGTCATTGCCTCAGATTCTTATCTTATTTGTATAAGTTGTGGGTGGGAAAGTTGTGGCTTTTATGCTATACATGGTTCCGAATAACTACCATTCATTTTCAAAGTGGAAGTGTGAATCATTTTGTAAAGCTTCTAATATAGCAATTGTCTCACAGGATTGCATGTCAGTGTTATCTAGTAAGCCAAGACATGTGGACAAAGCCTATGGTTTCAATTTCTTTCCACGGAGCATTTTGAGTTAAACTTATCTGGGTTCATCTTTGCATGATTGTTCAACCGATATTGAGTTCGTAACATATTGGGACAAAAGATAAGCGCATGTCCTAATGCAATTGTGCAGATTAAATATTTTTCTTCATAAGTTTTCATATTCTCCAACATATTCACAGGTTCTTGTGAACGCCAAAAATATGAAGTTATAATTGGTTGGTTTCTCAGGAAAAAAATATAAATGCTGCCATGTGGCTGCCTTAATTTGTGCATCGCATGGATTGCACTGTTTGCTATTTTTTTTTTTTATGATTGTAAACTGT
Source organism: Ilex paraguariensis (assembly GCA_963454935.2). NCBI lineage: Eukaryota > Viridiplantae > Streptophyta > Magnoliopsida > Aquifoliales > Aquifoliaceae > Ilex > Ilex paraguariensis. The sequence continues at coordinate 576,613 of CAUOFW020002959.1, read as the reverse complement.
GCAAGGTGATAATGAACAAATATGATGTTCGTTACAATGGAGATTTATTGTATGATTTCACCCTACCAACAGATCAGTGGTATAAATCAAACTCTGAAATCCGCTGCAAAATTTTGAACTCAACATGTTTGTGTAATTATCGTCTACATATAAATCAAATAAATACACTGATTTGTGGCCAAGTGATTTACATTGTCGAATTTGCCAGTGAAACAATGCAATAAGAACAGTAACAACGCTTAGCCACACAAATAAACACTCAGAGCTATGGATTTTTGGCTTGAAATCATGCATTTTTCACCCTCTTCATGTATAATCTGTAACTGATTTAGTTTTCATTACCACTTTCTTCTCTCTCTATTTATTGATTCATTGTTGGATCAGGGATAATTCAGTTACATATCCCTCTAATTTTCATGTAACTATAGTCTGATATAATGAAAACATACTTGTATCATTTATTCAACATCACCATGTATAAGATAAAAGAACATTAATGAAAAAAGTAAAGTTATGGAAGCATATAAAATCCGAATCCAAACATCTCCTCAAGAACTTCATCAGATCATCAATATTTGAGCTTTGGTTCCCAACCTAGCAACTCCTTCGCCTTTGTGATGTCTAGTTTTCTGTGGCGGAGATCATCTAGTGTGTTCTCCACAGTTCAAGCATTGTGAATTCACTTTATAGTTAAAAAAAAATTGAATTAGTAATAGTTACAAGATCATAATTTCTGCTAAGAAAGAAAAGGAAAAAGACTGAAAGATTGTATTTAAACACAAATATTATTGTGCATCAAGTCAATCAAATAACCTGGGTTCCCAATGTTGATTGACCCAGTATTATCTCTATCCATAAGTCGGATTAGACCATCAACTTTCAACATTTGTAAAGAACAGTAAGGCAACATAGAATTCTATGGTTCTAACACACTTGAGATTCAATTTGAAAGGCCAAATACACAATGCTCTTCATACCATGTCAGAGACATAACAAAAGCTCCGAGTTTGTGTTTATGGGAACTGAACAGTCAAGGGTTCATCCCTACATAAATTGACATAGACAGTTAAAAATTTAACTACAACTCTCAACTGTTTATCTCATGCTCAAGTAATGGATGGTGCTGGTGTATACAAAGGAGCATGCTAAGTAAAGAGTTCGTAAATATGCATATTTGCGATGAAATCTAAGAACTGCATCAGTTATTTAGAACTTTTGTGATTAAATTTAGCATACAATTTGCTCGAAAGTCAACCCACAAGTGGGCTTATGTTTAATAAAATTTATTAAACATGATTAAACAAAACTTCTAATCGAACGAATGAATTAATAAGGAAACAGAGTCACTTAATTATCGAACAAGAGCTAAATTGATAGCTTTTTACTCCGAGGATGTCCTTGGTCTTTCTTATCATCAATAAAATATTTTAATTTTTGATCACAAAAAGGAAGTAATATGCTAACAAGAAGTAACCACTATCATATTCTTAGTTTACCTGATACAACACATAATTCTCATAAATTTTGATAGGTACTCTCTTCATCTAAAATTGTGTGTTCCAAACACCATGAAGAAAAGATCTTTCAAGCAAAAGAATAAGGTGCATGTACCTTAGGAGCCAGAACAAGCATGAATTTAAACGTCAATTCCCGAAGAAATGCAAATGTATATGAGAATCTGGTAGCAACATGAGGGTAAACCTAATCAAAGTCATGAGTAAGAAGGATTAAAAAGGTTGTGCTAAGAACATCAATAAAATCTATGTGCTTGAATCATATGAGTTAACTGGTGCTCGATTCCTATTTGCTTTACTGACCAAATCATGAGCACCATTATATGAATATTGTGGGTGTGGGGGTTAGGGGAGGGTTCAATACAGACAAGCACAAAGAAATGAAGAAAAGACTAAATAAATCATTGAAGGAGCTAGTCTGGGGAATGGCAGTGAATTGTGATCAACACTAATAATATAAGTAGCCAATGAGATCAAGTGAAAAATAATGTGAAATGAAACTCACTCATCCTTCAGCGTCTGAATTTTGTTTGGATTTGTCTCACGAATGTGTTTTTTGAACTGCTGCCTCACCATATCAACAACAAGATCCGTATTATGTTGCTGCATATTAATTATAATAGAAGAACCATGTTATGTTTGGGCAACAATTCATTCTAAAACCCCGACAGATCCTCAACTATGAATCTTATGTAAAGTATAACTACTCATTCACTTAAGTCAAATTGTCAGACACTAAATTGAACTATCAAGAAAATAGAACAAACTGGTATCTAGTGTTGTCTTTCCAAAACTAAATCTGTTAAGGTTAGGGGAAAAAAATATTCATCTTTTTTTTTTTCCTTTTTTGATTAGCAACAAAGAAATTTTAGTAGAACTGAATAGAAAACACACGAAGGACAAGATTCCAAAATTTTTTACACGAAGTAAAGATTAAAATCAAAAGCAAAATATATCTCACAAACAGATTTCTAATTCATCCTTAAAAAAAATGAATTCTCCCAAAATTAGGAAAACCCAAATCCAAAAGAAAGCCAAAAGACGAATTCTTTCTAAACCAATACTCATTGGCACCCCTCATCTAATTTTCTCAAGAATCAAATCAAAACCAAGCTTGAAACATTGATATATACAAGATAATACAAAAGATGAAGGGAGATAGAAAGGGAGAAATATTGCGTACCTGATGACCGACATATTTAGCTATTTGGAGGTATTCCTGATAGAGCTAAAACACCAATATATTAATTAATAAAAAAAATAGAACATAATCATAGTAACTTAAATTATACTCATTTCAAATATTTGAATAACAAAACACAAATACATTTCGCATTACGATTAATGTATGCACATAATTGCAGAATTATTTCCTCAAAATAAAAATAAAAAAGGAAAAAGAATGAATGAAACTAACTCGAAATGACATTGTTGGCAAGTTTAGGTGGCAGCCCTGTTTGTAGAGACGACATGATTAGAAAAACCCTAATAACAAATCAACTGAATTCAAAACAAACAAGTAATGAAGTTCCTGAATAATGGCTCAATCGTTCAACCAAATGAAGAATGCAAAGAATCACAAGGTAAAAGCAAAAAAAATCATTGGAATAAAAAATAAGATCAAGACAAATAGTTTAGCATTTAGATTAAAACAAATCTTTCAATAGTAAAAAAATCAGGAGGTTGTTGGGCGAGATGACTTAATATCTTCAGCTTCAGCTTCATGTTCCTTCTTCACCCTAAACATAAAATAAACCATTAACCATAAAAATGGCTTCACCATATAAATTAGGCTATTAACTAAAAAAAAACGTTCACTTACATTTTATCTGATCAAGACTTGGATCACCAATGGATTATCAAAGACAATGTTCACCAAAAAAAAAAAAATAATGGAGTTTCACAATAATCTTGCAGACTCAACAAAATCTAAAGCAAACAAACAAATATTTTTCTACCATCAAAGAAATAGAGGGAAGGCAAGATGGAGGAAAGGTAAAGAGAAGTAACAGTCTTTAGGCGGAAAAGTGAGTGGAGGGAGAGAAAAGGTTTTTTGATTTGTGGACCTTCACTTAGAAAATAAAAAAATAATCTACTGTAATATGAGGGTCGTAAGTGTAATTTATAATGTGAAGCATTTAGGACCAGTCCAAGAAATGGGAGACCGGGTAAATATTACCCTTTTATCCTTTTTATCCCTTAACTATAACACTTTTATCCCTTAAATAATCAAAAAAATTCCTAAAAATATTCAATTTTTTATAAATAGTCCCAATTTTTATTAACAAAAAAAATTAAATAATGAATAAAATAAAAAAATTAAAAGAATCGTAAATAATGCTTCCAATTTGGTTAGGTTATAATATTTTTGGATTGGGTTCTAATTTTTTGGGTGACTCCAATTCGCTACATCAAAAAAATTCTACTGTCCAAAAATATTCAATATTTTGTAAATAACAACAAATAAATAGTGAATAAAATCAAATAAATAAATAAATTGTAAATAATGCTTTGGTGTGGTTATAACTGGTTATAACTTTTTTTGAATTGAGTTCCAATTTTTTGGATAAGTCGGATTAGCTAGATCAAAAAAAAAATCCTAAAATATTCAATATTTATAAATAGTTCCATTTTTTATTAACAATAAAATCAAATAATTCAAATAATTGTAAATAATGCTTCCAACTATTTGGGTCAGGCTTCATTTTTGGAGGTTACAACTCTTGAGGGAACGTTCCAACTTGTTTGAGGTTCCAACTTGGGATGGGTTCAAACAGTTGGGTGGGTTCTAACAGTTGGGGGAGGGGTCCAACTTTTTTGAGTAGGGTTCTAATTTTTTTTTTTGTAGAAGTTTCAACTGTTTTGATAGGGGTTCCAACTTTTTTAGGTTATGTTTCAACTTTTTTGGTTAGAGTTTTAATTTTTTGGGTAGAAGTTCCAACTTTTGTAGGTAGAGGTTCCAACTCTTCGGGTAGGGGTTTCAACTTTTTTGATTAGGGCTTCTAACTTGTTTTGGGGTGGGTTCCAACTTTTTTGATTAAGAGTTCCAATTTTTTTGGGTAAGGGTTCCAATATTTTTGAGAAGAGGTTCCAACTGTTGGGGGTAGGGTTCCAACTTTTTTGATTGAGGTTCCAACTCTTGTGGGAGAGTTCCAACTTGTCCAAAGTTCCAACTCTATAGGTGGGTTCTAACAGTTGGGAAGGGTTCCAATATTTTTGGGTAGGGCTTCCAACTTTATTTTGGGTGGGTTCCAATTTTTTTGATTAGGAGTTCCAACTTTTTTGGGTAGGAGTTTCAATTTTTTTGGATAGAGGTTCCAACTGTTGGGGGTAGGGTTCCAACTTTTTGATTGAGGTTCCAACTCTTGTGGGAGAGTTCCAACTTGTCCAAAGTTCCACCTCTATAGGTGGGTTCTAATATTTAAGGGAGGATTCTAATATTTTTGGGTAGAGGTTCCAATTATTTTGGGTAGATGTTTCAACTCTTGGGGTAGGGGTTCCAACTTTTTTGGGGTGATTCTAACTTTTTTGGGGTGAGTTTCAACTTTTTGGTTAGGGGTTCCAACTTTTTGGGCAGAGGTTTCAACTCTTAAAGCAAAGGTTCCAATTTTTTTAGATAGAGTTCTAAATTTTTCAGTTAGGGGTTTAACTTTTTTAGGTAGGTATTCTAACTTTTTGGGTAGAGGTTGTAACTCTTGTAGGGGGAGGGTTCCAACTTTTTTAGAGGGTCCAACTCTTAGTGGTTCTAACAGTTGGGGGAGGGTTTCAACTTTTTTGGGTAGAATTCCAACTTTTTTGGATAGAATTCTACCTTTTTTGGTTAGGGGTTCAACGTTTTTGGGCAGGTGTTCTAACTTTTTGGTAAAGGTTCCAACTCTTGTGGGGGGAGGGTTCCAACTTATTTGGGTAGGGGTTACAACTTTTTCGGTTAGTGTTCTAACTTTTTTGGATACGGTTCCAACGTTTTTGGTAGATATTCCAACTCTTGAGAGATTCCAACTTTTTTTGGGTAGGAGTTTCAACTTTTTTGGGGTGGGTTCTAACTTTTTTGAGTAGGGTTCCAATATTTTTGGTAGGGATTCAACTTTTTTTGAGTGAGTTTCAACCTTTTTGGTAGGGGTTCCAACTCTTAGAGAAGGGTTTCAACTTTTTGTGGGTAGAGTTCCTGAGAGGGTTCAAACTTTTTGGATTTAACGGTTGGAAGAGGGATTCAACTTTTTTGGACAGTGGTTCCATATATTTTGGGTGAAGTTATTTGTCAAGTCCTTCTCTTTTTTATTATCAGTTTAACAGGCAACCGATATCCACTTTTTTAAATTGATCAACAGTTATAAAAATAAAAAAATTATATCAATAACCCAAATAAAATGATGGTACAATACCGAAAAGTAAAATTCGGCTTAAAATATAGCTAGCATCAAAAGAAAAGTCGTAACTCCCCCACCCCTCCTCCCTAACCTAAGTAGGGTGGGTACATGTAGTGAACTCATTAATGTCCCTATCAGTAGAAAAGTACACCAAACCCAAACCCAAAACCATGCCCCTATATACCCCCACCTTTCCTCTGCTAAAAACCACATCTTAAGAAACACTAAGCCAAAAGAGAAAGAGAGAAAAAAATGACGTTTTGGACAGTGGTGTTGCTCTGTTTCTTGTTTATCGTAGGAGCCTTGTCTCAAGCCGATATCGGTTCGATCATCAGTAAAACCCAGTTTGACCAGATGTTGAAGCATCGAAATGATGCGGCTTGCCCTGCGAAAGGCTTCTATACTTACGATGCTTTCATAGCTGCAGCCAAGTCATTTGGAGCTTTTCTTACAAAAATGTTTGCTACCATGTCTGGATCCATATGTCAATGAGATAGTGGTGCTTTTGATTCGACTTTTATTTTGCTTGAAATTCAAGTTTAATTAATCCGGTCTTTGTTTTTGGTATTGTGTTTGATCGATCCAATATTACTATATGCCAGTTACGCTCTCCTGTATGTTCGAAAAATGACATGCATGGCCACAGTGCACCAGGGGAAAAGATAATTAGTGACACATATAAAGGAGCTAAACCCCAAGTTAACTAGCAAATGAAAAAAGAAAAAAAAAAGGGTCTTGTCACTTTAGGTTTGTAGAGGATCATAATCGTTTATGTATTCATATCCCGTATATGTCGAGGTTATTTCGATAAAATGAAAAAGAATATTGCATGACAACATGGTTACTTATATATTTTTGATGGATTAACATAGGTGGCTGGGCTACTGCCCCAGATGGTCCATATGCTTGGGGATACTGCTTCAAAGAAGAACAAGGCAACCCACCAGATTATTGTGTTGCAAATCAACAATGGCCATGCGTTCCGGGTAAGAAGTACTATGGTCGAGGCCCCATCCAAATCTCATAGTAAGTGTTTTCTTTTTCACTTTGGTTAGATAATCAACAGATTAGAGCATGTTTTGCCCTCTTCTTCTGAATTGCATCCATCACAAAACCTTAACTTTGTACTCGGACCTCTACCATGACTTGCCAGCAACTACAACTATGGTCCAGCAGGAAAAGCCATCGGAACGAATCTGCTAAACAGCCCTGAAACTGTTGCAAACGATCCAGTAGTTTCTTTCAAGACAGCGTTCTGGTTTTGGATGACACCCCAATCGCCAAAACCTTCATGCCATGACGTCATCACCGGAACATGGAGGCCATCGGCAGCAGATACAGCAGCCGGTCGTGTACCTGGCTATGGTGTGATCACCAATATCATCAACGGTGGAATTGAATGTGGTAAAGGTTCTAACCCACAGGTGGAGGATCGGATCGGTTTCTACAAGAGATACTGTGACATACTAGGAGTTGTTGGGTTTCCCTCCTTTGTGGGACTCATCAATTTGCTAATTTTTTGGTGGCTTACCCGTGTATGACTCTTATCCAAGACTTGGTTTGGAGTCTTCAAGTTAAAAGGAATTTGGCAGCCACCAAAGACTATAAGTTTTGTCCTTTTTTTTGGTTCATCTTTTCTCTGTTGGTTTGGCAAGAAGACATATTTTCGGCAGTCTTTGGTTCAACAAAAATTCAGCCTTCTTCTTCTCCTTTTTGGTGCCAGAAAAATCTGCAAATTTGTTCTTCAAGTGGGTAACATTTCTTCACTTGATATTTGGGTTTCTTGCGGTTTGTTTTTGGAGATTTGGTTCACTTATTTTGTGAGGTATTTTTCTCTTGTGATTTACACCTTGGTGTGTTTGTAAGGCTTATGCCTTTTGGCCACTTTGTAATCTGATTTGGTGATAGTGGAAGAAACTGACCTATCGGTCGTCGTGAATGTACCTCAAGTTATTTGAGGGAACCACGTAAATCTTGTGTGCTTATTTATTTTCTGTTATTTTATTTATATTGCTTCCATTGATTTACACTTGTGGGAAAGCCTATTTTCCCAACAGGAGTCGGCTATGGCAACAATCTGGATTGCTACAACCAGAGGCCTTTTGCTTAGGCATTTAAAGGGACCGCTCGAGCCGTCTCCAGAGTTGCTTATAGGAATAAAATGTTTCATACATGCCAGTAATGTAATGAAGCAGTAATTAGTCTGCATAGTTTGGCTTGCCAAAATAGTAATTTGGTGCCAAATATATGTTTGTATCAAGGAAATAATCAATAAAAATTTCTATATTTCAGATAAAATAATGCTAGATGAACTTGAAAAATAGACTTAATAATCTCAACCATTGATTTCACTATAGATCTCAGCATATATTGGGACCCACTACCTATTCAATGGTTGAGATTATCAAGTTTAAGTTTAGTTTTTAAGTCTAATACTACATGACATTTTAAGGATATCGGCGGCATTAGGGCTGTTCACTTGAGCCGACGGGTATAAATTTTTTAATTTCATGTTTCGAACTTATAAGTTAGCGAAAATTATTTCTTTTGTCAAATCTACATGAGTGAGGGTGATGTTTCGAGTCGAATTCTGTCCAAAAAGTCACGTAAGAATGTAGAATGTTTCACAAATTTTCAAACTTTAACTTAGTAATTTTTAGGTCATTTTTACAACTCTAATATCAAAATTTTTGGTTGCTTTTGCCACTAGACTATTAAAATATTGGGAGAATTACATTCAGATTTCTTGAAATTTGTAATTTAACTCTTTAAGACTATCTGACATTTGAAATATTATACACAGAACCTCGAGGTTTATACAGGTGTAACACTTAGATTCCTACTGTCAATATCTGTTAGAATATCCATTTGTAAAATGAATCAACTAAAAATGTATGATCTTGACCCATTCTTTTGTACGATACTGAAAAAAAATTTTGGTATTGTACTCTAATAATAGTTGAATCTTTTTTCATCTAACATGTGAATCTACCAAATGCACTATCCCATCAATTTTTTTTTGTTATAAGGTGTCTAAACTTACGCTGATTATTTCCTTGAACTCAAATATTGGTGACCGTAATCTGAGTGGATTTAAAACATGTTTCCTTGAGAAATAAAGATGGTTGACCATTTTAGACTGATGATTCTTTGTATTTGTCACATTTTTCAAATTGGAAAGCTAGTTTAACTAAATTGAGCTCTTTAACTTTAACATGCCATAAATTCATACATGGATGTCGCATTCGCAAATGTAATACATGTTTTGCATGCAGAATTTCATTCTTCACGCACTAATTATTGTGTTGTTAATAAATTTGTTGTAATGGGTGAATTTTGTGAGGTCACCATGCACTTTTGTATCTCAACTAAACTCATGGTCAAGGGCTTATAAAAATTGAAGACTGAAGTGAGATATGGTGAAGAAGCTCAAGCAACAAAACAACATGAAAACGACTTTTTGAATCTTATCAAGCTTAGGTTGGGTACGATGAGATAGATACCTAGTTGCCCTAATTTATTTTAACTTAGGCTAATTAATTAGATTTAGAGGGCAAGTATTTAATATGTACACGACTTCTATGGTTTTTGTGTTATAATGTTTTTTGAAATATTAGGGCTTTAGTTTTTGAAAACGTGTTTTGAAATAAATCATGGAATGGAGACGTTTTAGGTACCACCCCCTTGATACTTTTAGAGAGTTTAAGGTTCAAAAGTTGGATATTAGAAATTTGGCAAGAAACCTTAGAATCAAAATGATTTAGGATAAGTAAGACTAAAAATAAGAATATATAATGTAACTTTATTAAAATAAAAAATCGAAATCATGAAATAGTAAATATTGAAAATCAAGAGATACCAAAATGCAAACATTTTAAATATTTAAGGTCTATTAGTCATAAAGAGCAGATTGACTAAATGCTAGGACTAAATGGAGGAATGCATCCGGTGCGTCCGATTTATTGTGTGATAGACATATATCCCTAAAGTTAAAAAGAAAATTTTATAAAACAGCTAAGACCCAATATGCTCTACGAAATTAAGTGTTGAGCAACTGAGAAATAAAATGTTAAAAGTTGTGTAGCAAAAATCGGAATGTTAAGATAGATGTGGAATAAAACTAAGAAAGATAGAATTAGGAACGAATATATCCAAAAATAGTAGAATAACACGAATAAAAAATAAGTTAAGGGAGAATTTTTTTTTTTTTTTTTGATTAGTTAAGGGAGAATCGACTTAAGTGGTTTAAACATATTTATGGACAGCCTACTAAGGTACAAGTGAGAAAAAAAAATAACTTATGATTTAATTAAAAACATTGTACTGAATAGAGCTCAATAGCCTCGACCACAAAAACGTGGAGACATGGTTTTATTGAGTTGAGATATTCTTTCTGTGTGAACTTTTGGGTCTTTTTGTATGTAATCAACAGGATACTCTTTATTTTTCACTTGACCAATTGTAAAAGTATATGCGTTGTTCTCTCAACCAAAGAGTCCGTTGGGTTGGGTGATTTTCATGAAGTTGCAAAAGCTAGGTGCTATCCTTGGGGACAAACTGTCAAATTTAGGACTGCTTGCGCAGAACATAACACGGTCTCCTCCCCTATGGCACCAAGATATCCCAATGTAGTGCATGGAGCATATGCGAGTAATTTAGTACATGAGACTTTTGTCACTGCATTACTCGAGAAGGATCATATGTATACAAACTTTATTCTGTCACACATTGGTATGTAATCATGGAGAAAGAAATATGCGCGCGGTGGCAAAAAAAGCATCTCGTCTCTGTATAATGCTTCTGAGAAAATTCTCGGGCAAGTTAACTGCGTAATTGCATCTGCCTTGTTGAAGAAAACACAGTGCTGGAGGTTTCGTCATCGATTTTCTGAGTTATATTCCAACCAGAAATGAGAGCATGAATTAACAGGAGCCCAAGAATTCCGAGTCCTCAATTTTGTTTCCATAATGAAATGACACAAACTATATGTTAAAGTAGTGAATAAGTTAAAAGCTGTAGCTAAAATATTCTGGATGCATTGCAGCAAATAATTAACCACAATCCTCTTTGAAAAGAGTAATCAATTGGAAGTTACTAATAAGTAACTATTGATGAGAGTAAAATAGCCGAAAACAATGACTATAAAATGACATCTAGTGGAGAAGATAAATGATACACTCACATTTTCAATGACCCTTGATTTGGGTATTATTAGTATTAGTTTTAGATTATTTAGGAAACAGTTAGTACTATAATTAAGGCTGTTTATTTAGTCTTTCTATAACCGAAGTCATTTTGATTGAATTATTAAAGGAGTCTTTTCCTATTAGTTCTTTGTTCCGTGTGTTTATTCATTATTTTTCATCTATGAAAGTTATGAAATAAGACATTTGAACCCCTTACAATAGCTGCCTAAAAATTGTTTGTCGATTGCAATATTTATCGATCCCAACAAATTTGAAGCAACAATTATATAAAGTTAGTCATGATCATAAATTTTCAGTTGATTCAATTATAGCTATTAATTATACAAGTAATAACGTAAATAAAAAGAAAAAGAGGGATACAGTATAGAAGTATTATTTTCGATACCATAATTAAATCCAAATCGTTAAATTTAGATCTCGTCTTATCATTTTTTCCCCACGTTTCTTTGGTCACTATTGCAAAGTTTATATGGGAGCATGTGATGAAATTCAAACCCACAACTTATCGTTCTAACGGGCTGCACAGTCTTTAGGACACCGCTGACTTCTTCCCCACATCAATGTTACTGAAAATGAGTCGTTGCAAATGAGGCTTAAAGTGACAATGATCCAACCAGGAAAAGATCACATGGGCAGCCCGACACAAAATGAGGCTTAAAGTGAAAATTTAAATGAATTGTTTTTTAAAATATTAAACTAAAATAAATTTTTATTGAATAAATATCTAAAAATATAAAATGAGGCCTTAATGATTTTGGGTTTAAAATGACGGCTTCAATAGTTATACCATTGACTCAGCCTTTAAAATTGCATGGCCCTAGACGGAAATGTTAATTTAAGCCTTATTAATATTAACCATAAAAATATAAATAGTACTAAATAATTATCAAAATATTAAATTACTTTTTGACATGCCAAAATAATAATTGAATTTTTTAATTCAAGTTTTGTACATGATCAATTTTATAATAGAAGTCAAATTATAGACGAAATATGCAATCATGATTATTATCCGTTAAAAATAAAGAGAATTGAAATTAAAATTTTGTGTAACTAAAAATAAATTTTTTTTGAAGCAAATGTAAAATTAAAATTGTAGAGAACCAAAGCTATGTTTAAAAAAGAATATTTTAAGAAGACAAATGTGATTACAATTAGTTTGAAATAGCGTGATACTCCTACTCACTATTTTTGAGTTATTTTGTGCACTTCAGAAATTAATTAATAAAAAATCTAACTCATATTAGAACCGACCTTAATTTAATCTATACTATTAATAAAAGTACCTTAAATAAAAAACTTTTGATTATCTATTATTTCCTTATAAAATAATTATAAAGACTAACATAACATTTTATATTTAAATATGCAGATTATCATAATATTCTTTTATATTTAAATAACAAACTAACCTTTAACATATCATGTAAATCTTTATCTTTGCAAAATTTTTAAATGGTCATTTTATTATTTTCTGATGCTTCGTTTTATAGTCGCCTGTTTCTTTGTTTTAACACCCTTATGTCTACACAGCCTACTTCATCTGGGAGGGCTGAATTTGATATCGGTCTACTGACTAGGCGGGTCTGAAGCAGATTGGCTTTTGGACTTTGAGAAAATAGAAAGAAAAAGAATCAGCCACATTTAACTATACTTTGGAGATATGTCTCCACAGCCTACTAGAAGGTGATAGTGCTTTATATCTCTTTTTGCCGCCCTCCCGGCTAGGCAAAATCGATTCTACCTTCCAAGCAGGCGGCGAAGGGTGTCTTGTATCAACCCTTCAAATGTATGATGGCTGTGCACAGCCCAAACCACTTGGTCATTATGTTGATATGGTTTCGGTAAGTAGAAGCTTCCTGGCAAAGCTTCAATCAAAGAGGGATTGTCAAACATTTCGGATGAACCCACTTCTAGATCTTGGTCTTTTCAAGAGAAGATATGGACCTGTTCATGATCGATACAATTTTCCCCAAAGCAAGTTCACCATCAACTATAGTGGTAAATTTGTTCCTTTTGGTAGAACCTCCTTAGGGAATAGATGGTTTTCATGACGCTAATCTTGAGCTGCCATCCAAGCACGGATAGCATCGTTTAAGAGGGAGATGAGATAAAGTCCCACGAGTTGTCCGCTAATCTAATTCGGGAACCAGGTGTGTTATGGGGAGGTGGTCGTGGTGGTGTGGGGGTGGTGAGGACTAGGTGTGGATACAACGTTGTCAGTGGTAGGTAAGTAACCGTGATATGTTGGTGGCGATGTGGTGAGTTATTGGTGGTAGTAGCAGGCGGTCGGGTGGAGGAGATGGTGGTGGTGGTGGAGGTAATGCTGATCTAGATATTAAAAAATAATTATAACTATTTTAATATTATCTAGGATATTTCGATTATATTTCATTTCATATCTACAAAAAACTGATTTACCAAATATTGTCTCTATTCATTTTATTTATGTACAAGGTCGAATTATCCCATGTTCTATTTTAGTGTCTTTTATCGGATATTAACGAAGGGATGGTGCATTTGGTAAATTAACTAGATATTTTTTTTTTTTTGGTCTGAATTAACAGGTTAGATGACTCGACCATTAATAGAGTACAATACCAAAAAAGTTTTTTAGTGTCATTGTTTGGAAATAAAATAGTAAATTTTAGAATATTCAGTGTATTAACACTTCATAGTTAGGATACATTAAGAGAGTAAACAATTGGAATAAATAATTGGAAGGAAATTAATGCATTAAATAATTAATCACAGTCATATTTGAAAAGAGTAAACAGTTGGAAGTTACTAGTCGGTAGCTGTTGATGAGAGTAAAATCATCAAAAACAATGACTATAAAAGGATATATAGTAGAGAAGATGAAAGATACACTCAAATTCTCAATGACCCTTGATTTGGGTATTGTGAGGTTTAGTTTTAGATTTGTTTAGGAAACAGTTAGTACTGTAATTAAAGTTGTTTATTTAGTCTTTCTGTAACTAAAGCCATTTTGATTGCACTAATAAAAGAGTCTTCTTGTATTAGTGCATTGTATTGTGTGTTTGTTCATTATTTTTCATCTAAGAAAATTATGAAATGAGACATTTGAACTCCTTATAACAATTGCCTAAAAATTGTCTGTTGATTGCAATATATTTATTAATCCAAACAAAGTTTGAAGCAACAATAATATAAAGTTAGTCATGATCATAAATTTTCAGTTGATTCATTTGTACCTATTGATCATAAAAGTAATAACATACACGCAAAAAAAAAAAGAGAGGGATAGAGTATAGAACTATTATTATCGATACTATAATTAAATCCCAATCCTTAAATTTAGACCTCGTCTTATCTTTTTTCCCTATGATTTTTGGGTCACTATTACAAAGTTTATAGACGAGCGATTGATAAAATTCAAACCCGCAACTTATAGTCCAAACGGGCTGCAAAGTCATTAGGACACAGCTGACTTCTTCCCCACATCAATGTTACTGAAAATGAGTCGTTGCAAATTGCAATGCCCTGACTCACTGGTACCTTGTGCATTGGACCACAACCAGGACTGCCCATTTTGGTTGGTAATTTGTGCATCACAAGGTAGAATTATAAAAGCATGCGCATCAACCATGGAAGGATTATCAAAATAATATAAATAGTAGTAAATTATTATCAAAATATTACATTACTTTTTGACATGCCAAAATACTAATTGAATTTTTTGAAGCAAATGTAAAATTAAAATTTTTAGTGCATTGTCTAATATTGCATAGAACCAAAATTATGATTAAAAAGGAAAACTTTATCGAGACAAATGTGGTTACAATTAGTTTGGAATAGCGAGACCTACTCACACTATTTTTAAGTCATTTTGAGCGCTTTAAAAAATAATTAATAAAAAATCTAACCCAGATTATAAGTGACTTTAATTTAATCTATATCTATATTTATATATTACTAATAAAAGTACCTTACATGAAAATTTTTTGATTAACTATTTTTCCCTAATAAAAAATTATAAAGACTAACTTGATCTTTTATATTTAAATATACAGATTATCATTATATCTTTTTATATTTATATAACAAATTAATTTAACATATCATGTAAATCTCTATCTTTGCAAAACTTTTAAATGATCATGTTACTTTTAATAGCGTATATAAAAATATTATTCATTTTTTGTCTAAAACCTCAATATTAATAAACATCGATAACTTCATTGATACAATAATATCTCCAGTGCTAAAAAATCGATATAGGTTTTTTTTTTCTCTTCAATCATAATACAAACAATTTAAATATGATAAATATAAGATAATATCAAATTTAACTATATAATTAAATTTTTATGCACTTTATCAAATATTTTAACGAAAACTTTCACGTGTGACGCATGTATTGCATTGATAGTCTAAAAAATGTATAAAGATGAAAAATTATAACTAAAAATAATAAATTTACAAATTATAAATATTAGCTAATAGACAATTAGTTAGATAATTGATTTTGATAATAAGACAATAAAAATATGTTATTAGGTGATAGTACATGATCTCCATAAAATTAAAAACCCCTAAAATTCAATTTTTTGAAAAAAAAAAGTTAAAAGTAAAACTAACAATACAAAAAATTTCAATTTGAGTGTATTGGGCCTATTAATTAATTCAGCCCACAAAATTAAAAGGCTCTAAAATTCAATTTTTTGAAAAAAAAAAGTTAATAGTAAAACTAACAATACTAAAAATTTCAACTTTAGTGTATTAGACCTATTAATTCAGTCCATAAAAATAAAAAACTCTAAAATTCAATTTTTTGAAAAAAAAAAAAAGTTAATAGTAAAACTAACACCACTTAAAATCAAGTCTTAACCAACCCCCTCCCCCAAAAAAAAAAATTAAAATTAAAATTTTCCATCATACACTCTCCCTCTCTCACCATCAAGTTCAAAAGATTAAATATAACAATCGTTTGAATATAAAAACTTAAAATTTTTATATTTAAAAAAATAAAAATTATTTAAATAAATTAACTATTCATATTAAAAAAAGTCTAATTTATTAATTGTGCTTTAGGCCCAAAATTATTTGGGGTCGCCCTGGATTTAGGACCCCAAAAAAATGATCATCTATTTTTATAAAATTATAGAGTTATCTATATTCCCTCTGTCTTGAAATATAAAAAAAAATAAAGAAAATAGAAAATCAATATATATATAAGTTCATCTGACGATCTCAAATAAATTCATTCAGCGACAACCAAATTGATAACAAATGGTGCGTTTGGATAACTACCAAGGATAAGAAAGAATATGATTTTTTATTTTCTAACCCATCCCACCCAAATCCAATAAATCACATAATTGGATGAGTTTTACTTGTTATCCAATCCAAACCATTGCTTGGGAAGGAACAATTCAATTTTATGGAGCCCACGGAGGCCTAAGCGGGCTTCATCCTTTTGCCAACCACCTCTGACGAATCACTCCTTATACTACAATCAACAACACCGGAGTAAGGTGGAGATCGCCGGAGGTTGGGTGTCCTCTTCGACAATAAAGCAAGAGAGAGGTGGGGTGGGGGGGGGGGATTGATGGCTAATCCCGTCTTCTTCGTCGTCTCTGTGCACCAGCCACAGTGATGTTGGACGAGAATGACAAAAGAAAGAGGGGCAAATATGTCTGTAGGGGAGTAACCCATTGAATGGGTTTGTAATCGATGGATGGGTGGGTTAATTATAACCGGTGTAGGGGAGTATGAACCACTAAAACAACTGGGTCAAGGCTTGACCCGAAATTGTTATCATACCTCCAAAAATTCCCAAACAAAGAATAAATGTAATCCACTACCTTATTTACCTATTATTATGCGTATTAACCCTCTTTATCCCACTATCCAAATACACTCAAAGGGTTTGATAATAAGCCCCCTTCATCCTTAAAATGCCATGTCACTACTTTGTTGGGAAAATAGGCTTTCTCACAAGTGTAAATCAATGGAAGCAATATAAATAAAATAACAGAAAATAAATAAGCACACAAGATTTACGTGGTTCCCTCAAATAACTCGAGGTACATCCACGACGACCGGTAGGTCAGTTTCTTCCACTATCACCAAATCAGATTACAAAGTGGCCAAAAGGCATAAGCCTTACAAACACACCAAGGTGTAAATCACAAGAGGAAAATACCTCACAAAATAAGTGAACCAAATCTCCAAGAACAAACCGCAAGAAACCCAAATATCAAGTGAAGAAATGTTACCCACTTGAAGAACAAATTTGCAGATTTTTCTGGCACCAAAAAGGAGAAAAAGAAGGCTGAATTTTTGTTGAACCAAAGACTGCAGAAAATATGTCTTCTTGCCAAACCAACAGAGAAGAGATGAACCAAAGAAAAGGACAAAACTTATAGTCTTTGGTGGCTGCCAAATTCCTTTTAACTTGAAGACTCCAAATCAAGTCTTGGATAAGAGTCATACACGGGTAAACCACCAAAAAATTAGCAAATTGATGAGTCCCACAAAGGAGGGAAACCCAACAATTCTCCCCCTCCCGACTTATGTGGAGGATTCGACCATTCCCGCCAAAAGTCGACACTTCTCATGCTTGTCCTTAGTCAATGTCTTAGTTAACATATCCGAAGTGTTATCATCAGTGTGAATTTTTTCAAGTTGTAACAACTTATCATTGAAGACATCACGAATCCAATGATATCTAACATCAATATGTTTCGATCTCGAATGAAATGAAGAATTCTTGCTCAAGTGGATTGCACTCTGACTATCACAATGAAGGACATACCTTTCTTGTTTCAAACCCAACTCTTGTAAGAATTCCTTCAACCACAATAATTCTTTGCAAGCTTCAGTGATGGCGATGAACTCAGCTTCTGTGGTGGAGAGAGCAACACATTTCTGTAATCTTGATTGCCATGCCACTGCTCCCCCTGCAAAAGTAATCAAATAACCAGAAGTAGATTTTCGACTATCAACATCACCAGCCATATCAGAGTCTGTGAACCCATCAAGAATAGGCTCGCCTTTACCAAAACACAAACTCATCTTTGAAGTGCCCTGAAGATACCTCATAATCCATTTCACTGCTGCCCAGTGTTCTTTCCCTGGATTAGACAAAAATCGACTGACAACCCCAACTGCGTGAGCAATATCCGGTCGAGTACAAACCATGGCGTACATCAAAGAACCAACTGCTGAAGCATAGGGAATTTTCTACATCTCATTTTTCTTTTCATCACTTGTAGGACACTGACTTGAGCTTAGTTTGAGTGGCCTGCAAGTGGACAACTAACAGGCTTTGCTTTGTCCATATTGAACCTCTCAAGAACCTTTTTAATATAATTCTCTTGAGATAACCAAATCAGCCCATGTGATCTGTCACGAACAATTCTCATCCCAAGAATTTGCTTTGCTGGACCCAAATCCTTCATGGCAAAGGACTTACTCAACTCTGACTTCAACTTGCTAATCTTACTTGTGTCTTGGCCCACAATAAGCATATCATCAACGTAAAGCAAGAGAATAATAAAATTACCATCTTTATATTTCTTCACAAACACACAATGGTCTGAAGTGGTTCTTGAATACCCATTCTCATTCATGAAAGCATCGAATTTTCTGTACCACTGCCTCGGTGCTTGCTTCAATCCATACAAGCTCTTCTTCAATTTGCAAACTAACTGATCATTACCCTTATCTTTGAAGCCCTCAGGTTGCTCCATATAAATTTCCTCTTCTAAGTCACCATGCAAAAATGCGGTCTTCACATCAAGCTGCTCAACTTCTAAATTCATACTCGCAGCTATACCAAGCACAGTTCGAATGGAGGACATCTTCACAACTGGTGAGAATATCTCATCAAAATCAACTCCCTTTCTCTGATCAAAACCTTTCACGACAAGTCGTGCCTTGAATCTCGGTTAAGAACTGTTCCCATCATTCTTTCGTTTGAAGACCCATTTATTTTTCAAAATTTTCTTCCCTTTAGGCGGCTTCACCAAATCATAGGTGTGATTCTCATGCAAAGACTTCATTTCCTCTTTCATGCCTTGAACCATTCAGTTTTGTTCTCATGCTTCAAGACTTCTTGATAAGTCCCTGGCTCCCCCTGATCTGATATCATCACATACTCATTTGAAGAATATTTTCTGGATGACTGTTTTTCTCTAGTAGATCTCCTTAACGGTGTCTGTGGTAGTGGCTCTTGGGGTGGTTGCTCCCCCTCAATCTCTGGCTCAACATCATCTTCTGCTGCATCATCATGAGGTGTTTGCACTTCCTCATCAATATCATGAACAGCAGAGGGATTGAGAGGATCTAAATCAACAAGATCATCAGTACTAGACTCAGCTGACTCAAGCTTGTCGATGTCTTCAATAGTCTGATCTTCCAAGAAAACAACATCTCGGCTTCTGACAACTTTCTTGTCAACTGTATCATACAACCTGTATCCAAATTCTTCATGCCCATAGCCAAGAAATATGCATTGCTTTGCTTTTGGATCAAGCTTGGACCTTTCATCTTTTGGAATATGAACAAAAGCTCTGCAGCCGAATACCCTCAAGTGATCATAGGAGACTTCCTTCCCTGTCCAAACTTTCTCTGGCACATCACCATTCAACGGAACTGAAGGAGACAAATTGATAAGATCAACTGCGGTCCTCATTGCCTCACCCCAAAAGGATCTTGGCAATTTAGAATGTGAGAGCAAACATCTGACTCTCTCAAGAATGGTGCGATTCATTCTCTCTGCAACCCCGTTCTGTTGAGGTGTCTTTTTAACTGTCTTTTCATGCCTGATACCATGATTTGTGCAATACTGATCAAATGGTCCAATATATTCACCACCATTATCCGAGCGAACACATTTCAACTGTCTACCTGTTTCTCTTTCAACCTTGGCCTGAAAAATCTTAAACACATCTAGAACTTGATCTTTAGTTTTCAGTGTATAAGCCCAAACTTTTCTAGAGTGATCATCAATAAAAGTGACAAAGTATAGAGCACCACCAAGTGTCCTAACTTTCAAAGGACCACATACATCAGAATGTACCAAATCTAAAACATGAGATTTTCTAGATGCAATGTTTCTACGGAATGATATTCTGTTTTGTTTACCATGGAAACAATGAACACAAGTTTTCAAAGGCGTACCTTTTATCCCCACTAGAAGCTCTTTCTTGGACAAAACTTGCAATCCTTTTTCACTCATATGTCCAAGCCTTCTATGCCATAAATCAGTGGATGAGTCATTCTCTAAGGTATTCACAACACCCTTGCAGATTTTTGCTTGCATAGTGTAAAGAGAACAAGTCTTCTTTCCTTTTGCTACCACTAGAGAACCTTTGGAGAGCTTCCATTTTCCATTACTGAAATTGTTGATGTAGCCTTCATCATCTAACTTTCCAGCAGAGATTAAATTGAGTCGAATATCTGGTACATGCCTCACATCTCTAAGCAGCAATTTGCATCCAATATTTGTTTCCAAGCAAATGTCACCCATGCCGACAATTTTTGACACATCTTCATTTCCCATACGGACATTCCCAAAATCACCTTGTGAGTAAGAAGTAAAGAAATCAGCCCGCGAAGTAACATGAAATGAAGCTCCAGAATCAATTACCCAATCCGTCTCTTGGCCAATCAAATTAACGCTAACATCATCACGGATAATCATGAGTTCATCATCGGTAACTACAGCTGTATCAATTTACTTTTTCTCTGAATTTTTCTCTTTGTTCTGCTCCTTGAACTTGAGTTTTCTACATTCCCGCTTCATGTGCCCTTTCTTGTGACAATAATAGCATTCAACATCCTTTTTTGACATCGAGCTTGAACGACCTCTAGATTTATCACGGTTGTGCGGAACCCTACTCTTACACCTGCCTCTCCCCGGTTTTCCATTACAAGTGCCTCGGAGTGAGAAGAACCTGATGATTTTCTTCTAGTTTCTTCATTCAACAAACTGCTGGTAACTTGACTCATTGTTACCACTCCATCAGGTGCGGAGTTACTAACTGTGACCACCAAAGTTTCCCAGCTTTCAGGAAGTGAACTAAGAAGTAACAAAGCTTGCAACTCATCATCAAAAGTAATTTTCATGGCGGCCAACTGATTCACAATGCTCTTAATCTCATTCAAATGCTCTGCAATAGAAGTACCCTCCTTATATTTAGAGTTCACAAGCTTTTGAAATAAAAAGGCTTTATTCACTGCCGTCTTTCTATCATACAAACTCTCCAATTTGGTCCAAAGACCATGTGCAGATTTTTCTGTAGAGACATGATAAAAGACACTATCATCAATCCATTGCCGAATAAAACCGACAGCATTCCGGTCTAGCTTTTTCCACTCGTCATCTTTCATCCCTTCCAGTTTGCCACTATCACCCTCTATGGGTCCATTCAAATCTTTACAAAATAAAAGATCTTCCATTTTAGTTTTCCAAGTCACCCAATTTGTGCCATTGAAACTAACCATACGTCCAACGTTGCCGTCCATAATTCGCACACAGAAATATAACGAATCGGAACCGAATTAACCAATTGCTCTGATACCAGATGTTGGGAAAATAGGCTTTCCCACAAGTATAAATCAATGGAAGCAATATAAATAAAATAACAGAAAATAAATAAGCACACAAGATTTACGTGGTTCCCTCAAATAACTTGAGGTACATCCACGACGACCGGTAGATCAGTTTCTTCCACTATCACCAAATCAGATTATAAAGTGGCCAAAAGGCATAAGCCTTACAAACACACCAAGGTGTAAATCACAAGAGGAAAATACCTCACAAAATAAGTGAACCAAATCTCCAAGAACAAACCGCAAGAAACCCAAATATCAAGTGAAGAAATGTTACCCACTTGAAGAACAAATTTGCAGATTTTTCTGGCACCAAAAAGGAGAAGAAGAAGGCTGAATTTTTGTTGAACCAAAGACTGCCGAAAATATGTCTTCTTGCCAAACCAACAGAGAAGAGATGAACCAAAGAAAAGGACAAAACTTATAGTCTTTGGTGGCTGCCAAATTCCTTTTAACTTGAAGACTCCAAACCAAGTCTTGGATAAGAGTCATACACGGGTAAACCACCAAAAAATTAGCAAATTGATGAGTCCCACAAAGGAGGGAAACCCAACATACTTAACTATTAGATTCAATATATCTGAAATATGGGAAGTTTTATTCATCATTTCCTTGATACAGACATATATTTGGCACCAAATTACTATTTTGGTAAGCCAAACTATGCATATTTATTACTGCTTCATTATATTACAAGCATGTATGAAGCATCTTATTCCTGTAAGTAACTCTGGAGACGGCTCGAGCGGTCCCTTTAAATGCCTAAGCAAAAGGCCTCTGGTTGTAGCAATCCAGATTGTTGCCATAGCCTACTCCTAGTATGTCACAGTATCTTTTGTAGAAACCGATCCGATCCTCCACCTGTGGGTTAGAACCTTTACCACATTCAATTCCACCGTTGATGATATTGGTGATCACACCATAGCCAGGGACACGACCGGCTGCTGTATCTGCTGCCGATGGCCTCCATGTTCCGGTGATGACGTCGTGGCATGAAGGTTTTGGCGATTGGGGTGTCATCCAAAACCAAAACGCTGTCTTGAAAGAAACTACTGGATCGTTTGCAACAGTTTCGGGGCTGTTTAGCAGATTCATTCCGATGGCTCTTCCTGCTGGACCATAGTTGTAGTTGCTGGCAAATCATGGTAGACGTCCGAGTACAAAGTTAAGGTTTTTGTGATCGATGCAATTTAGAAGAAGAGGACAAAACATGTTCTAATCTGTTGATTATCTAACCAAAAGTAAAAAAGACAAACACTTACTGTGTGATTTGAATGGGTCCTCGACCATAGTACTTCTTACCAGGAACGCATGGCCATTGTTGATTTGGAGTACAATAATCTGGTGGGTTGCCTCGTTCTTCTTTGAAGCAGTATCCCCATGCATATGGACCATCTGGGGCTGTAGGCCACCCACCTATGTTAATCCATCCAAAACTTATAAGTAATCATGTTATCATTATTCTTTTTTGTTTCACAGAAATAGCCTCCCCATACACGAGTATGAATACATAAACCAGATCCTCTATCTACAAACCCCAAAGTGACAAGAACGTTTTTTCGTTTTCTTTTTCATTTGTATCATTTTCGAGTTAACTAATACTCCGTTCAGTAGGAATGATGAAAAGTAGGAAAGATACACTTTCAATTATTCAATGATGAAAAGTAGGAATAATACGTTTTCCTTCTTTTGTGTTTGGTTAGATAGATGAAAAATAAAAATAATCATTTTTTTTGTCTCATATTTAAGGTGACAATCGAGTCATGTCGTATCAGATTCGTGTTATTATAAATTTTTTATATTTCTTACTCGCGTAACAAGTCAATTTCAAATTCGTTTCGAGTTATTATCAAATTCGTGTCATAAAATTCGTGTCCAATTCCAATCGTGTCATCGTGTTGAATAGAAATTTTTCATCCCTAAAATATGAAAAAAAAAAAATTTAATTTAAAAATTTTTTTTTTTAAAATTTTTTAAAAAGTATATATATATACATATTTTATTATTGTATTTTTATATGAAATTAATGTATACATTATATATAAACAAATAAGATATATCTAAATACAAATAATTAACTTTCTATCCATTTTCCTTTTGATTTTGGAGAGAATGATTTTGGTAAGTTGAAAGAAAAGTTAATTCATCAACTTTTTCATCCTTACTATTTTCTTTCCTTACAAAACATGATATTTTATTTATTCATCTAATTTTCTATCCTTCTAACTTTTCATCCTTTCATTTTTTCATCATACCAAACAGGGCATTAAGGTTTAACTCCTTTATATGTATCACTACACATTCCAATCTTAATTAGTGGTCGCGAAAAGATGCCATAAGGAAGACTTGGGTTTGGGTTTGCATGTGGGGTGGGGGAAGGGAGACTTTTCTTCTGATATAGACATTTTAATCATTGATTATCGATTTTCAATTTCTAACGATGTGGAGCCATCACTACATGTATCAATCTTAATTAGGGGTCGTGAACAAACGCCGTAAGCAAGACTCTAACCACTGATATTTTTAAGTAGGACAATGAAAGTTCATATTCGATACATTTCTTTTCTTCTTCAATTGATCATAGTTATGTTATTTCATGACTCCCACTACACTTTTCTTTTGATAATATTAATGTTGGGATATTTTAACCATTGATTGACAGATTTTAAAAGTTGTATTAACCGCAATCTCTAATTATGTCCTAAAAAATATGTGTGTTTTTGAGTTATCACTACATGCATCCATCTTGATTTGCTTGAATCGGGGAAGATGGGATTTGAGCAATCTTACCAATACAAACAAATTTTGGGGTCCAAACTTCAAGACACGAAAAATGGGTACAATCTAATTCTTTACAAGAAAACTTGATACAACCTTAATTACAATACTAAAATCTATCCTAAACTAATATAAAAACCACTACTAATGATGCCCAAGTCATGAGAACTGTTATTTCTTGAATTTCAAGAGTCGTATTAACTGATCCTAATTCTTTCTTTGATTACTGATATCCCTTATAATAACTTAATCATCCTTTCGTAAATAGCTCCAATCTTAAAACTATTACTCTTCAAATTTCAAACGTCATACCGACTGGCCTATCTCTTCCACATTACTCAGAATGCCAATCACGTGACAAGTTCTTTGCAGATTTTTTCGTGACATGTGTCTTTCCTTGTACATCCCAAAGTAACATATTTACCAAATATTGTAGCGCATGAGCCATCTCTGGATTTTTTGAATTTTCTCATGAGCTTAATCCAGAGAATGTACCTTGGACCCGAAAAGAATGTACCATTTGGACGAGTTAGGCAGGACTATAAGGGTATTTGTCGCCTTGCGTGTTGAATAAGACACCTGTATTACAGTCAAGATTCCCAGTCGGTGTCTAGAGACCTTTCCATCAAATCTTTCTCGTACCATCAGTTAAAATCACCCCAAGTACTATGGTAAAAAAAAGGGTTGATAAGTATTTTTGGTTCTTCAAGAATGTATTTTTTGTTAATTTAATTTTTATTGTATTAAATTTTTTTAATTTGGTCCTTATAATATTTAAATTCGTGTCATTTTGGTCATTAATCACACAATTTTTTAATTCTTTTATGGAAGAGATCATGTGTTATTTTTTTAGACGGGATCATATTTTCAACACATGATCATTCAATCAAAAATTTAATAGTTCTTTTCTATACAAGCGTAACATAGTAATTTCTGACACAACACAAAAACACGACTTGAAATAAACACAAAATTTTGAGTTAGGTTAGTTATTTCTCAACACAAATTCGTATATAACACGATCCCTTAACACGAACAACAAATAGGTTGAATTAGTATCAAATACGATCAATACATTTAAATATTATTATAAGAATAAAATATTAATTTTTATTATATTTTATCAAGTAGTGACCTAATTTGTGTACAAAAAAAATTATTTTTACTTATTATTATTATTATATTTATTGAATTAATTTTTAATTTAGAGAAAAAATATGAGCAAAAGTTTGATCAAGAGATAAAAAAATTTTATACATAAAACAGAGGGTTAAATTTTTTATTGACGGGTTATATCGGCTAACACAAAGATAACATGAAAATACATAAATCAACACGACACTATTAATTAAATAAGTTGAATTAAAATTAATTAATATTCAACATAAAATTAAAATAACCTGATACGAACGCGACGGACGAACTATGGAAGTGTAGTCTAGCTAAAAGACTGATGGGTACGTGTGATTTTGCAAATACCTAATCAACCCAACCTATTAGCTTTGACCATATCTTCTGGTTACCTTCCTACTAGAAACTTCTTTTTTTATTTTTATTTTTCAATTGCCAATCACAAAAGGATTGGTAAGTGTTCGATTGAATAGTTTATTTGATTAAAGGGGCATACAAATAGTCATTATATAAGTAAAGAAGATTTATATTGAAGATTTACCCCAAAAAAAATATTCTATTAGGGGTCCATTTCTATACTAAGGTATCTTCAACCCTAACTCAAATTTAAATTTGAGTAAAAAAATTTTAAAAATTTGCTCTAATTTTTATTCAAACTTATACCAAATCAAGGGAGACTATTTTTTTTTTACTCAACATCTCAAACTATGACTTAAATTTTTACTCAAATTTAAGTTAGCATTTGAGTAAAAAGTTTGATTTGATACGAAGGACTTCAATTGACAAACTCAAATTTAAAGAATGAGACACTTAAATTTAAATGAGAACAAACTCAAAATTAAATGAGAGTAAAGATGACCATTAGATCTTTAAAATATGGTAAAATCTCATCATTAAAGATGTGAGTAAGGATTTGAGTCTCCCTTAATTTGAGTAAAAAAAAAGTCTCTTGATTTGGTATAAGTTTGAGTAAGGGTTGGAACAAGTTTTTAAAATTTTTTTATTTAAATTTAAATTAATATTTGAGTAAAAAGCTTGATTTGATATAAAGGACTTCGATGGACAAACTCAAATTTAAAAAATGAGAGATCCAAATTTAAATGAGGGCAAACACAAATTAAAAGAGAGTAAAGATGACTATTGGATTTTTAAAAAATTCTGAAATTTTACCATTAAAGATTTGAGTCTCTCTTACTTTGAATAAAAAAATGAGTTTCCTTGATTTTGTATATGTTTGAGTCAAGGATTGAAACAAGTTTTTTAGACTTTTTTACTCAAATTTAAATTTGAGTAAGGGTCGGAGATGCCCTTAGAAAGACTCAAATTCTTACCCAAATCTTTAATGGTGAGATTTCACCATCTTTTAAAAATTCAATTGTCATCTTTACTCTCATTTAATTTTGGGTTTGCCCTTATTTAAATTTTAATTTTTTCTTCTTGAAATTTGAGTTTATCCATTGAAACTCTTTGTATCAAATTAATCTTTTTACTTAAATACTAATTTAAATTTGATTCATAGTTGAAAATGCTAAACAAGCTTTTAAGAGAACTAAAATAATCCTACTCTAAGGGTTCTAAAAATTCTAGGGGGGAGCCGTGGCCCCCTTAGGCCATGGTGTAGCTCCGCCATGCTTTTAAGAGAACTAAAATAATCCTACTCTAAGGGTTCTAAAATTCTAGGGGGGAGCCGTGGCCCGCTTAGGCCATGGTGTAACTCTGCCATGGCTCGTGCTACAATATTTGGTAAATAAAATTTCAAAAGCATGGTGTTACATTTCGATTCTTTTGGGATGTACAAGAGAGAAGAAACAAGTCAAGTATAAATCATCAGCGAACTTGCCACGTGGTTGGCATTCGAGTAATGTGGAAAACATAGGCCACTTGGTATGACGTTGACAGTAATCAAAGAAAGAATCAGGATAAGTTAACATGACTTGGAGTTCAAGAAAATATTAGTTGTCAGGATTTTGACATCATTAATTGTAATTTTCTAATTAGTTTAGGATGGAATTTAGTAATGCAATTAAGACTGTTTCACTAAAACTATTTCGTAAATGAGTCCCTTTTAAGATTAATAAATAAAAATATTACCTTTTGTTAATCTTTCTTAAATCATTCTCTTTTACTTAAATTAGGTCAATTATTTTTATACAAAAAAGTTCTGAAATAAAACAATTTATCATTTAAACAATTACTTGAAGTACGTCGTCCGTAGAAGGAGAACTACCAGGCAATCGCGAGAGATTTGGACCAACACAATGCGACAACCTTCCCTCAGATTGGCAACAACAATTCGTAATTTAATTTAAGCTTACACAACACATTCGATTTCAGATCAAAGCTTTGGAAGCCTTTGAGTCGCCTCCAATCCTTTGATCAAAATTAAGCCTCTCCGACCATCTTAAAAAGTTGGAGTTGTCTACGATATTGAATTTTTTTTTTTTTTTGTGTCTTATTGATATTTTTCACATTTGTGAGTACTTTTAGTACTATTGTGATAATTATAAATAATAATAAAAATAATTTTCACAACAATGAAAAAAACATACACAAAATAGTAAATTACTCGCAAAAGTGATAATTGTTTTTTTATAGAAGAAAAGTAATAAAAATAGTTACAACAACATTGGTAAAATTGTTGGACTAAGGCAAATTTTGGCAATTAAAATTTGATTTTTAGTCGACTTTGAGTCGAAATTAAAGTGAGAACTACTTGTTGTTTCTAGTAAATTTTCATGGGTTTGTGTTTTACTTCGGGAGAAAAATAATATAGTGTATTCACTTGCTCAAATCGCATATAAAATGAATGAGAAAATATGTTCTAAAATAACTCATTTGGATTGTGAAAATAGAGATTGTGTAATGTAGGATTTGACACTAATCTCATATTGATTGACGAAAATTTTTACTTATACATACATATGTCAAGTTTGTTCTCTATGAGATACCACACTTTTATGAGAAGAACGAACGCCTACATATCATCGATTTCGACCACACACAAGTCACCCCGTTGGGTTCAAGTGTGAGTATGGTCTGATGGGATGTCCACTGTCTTCTACAAAATGTATTGTCATGTCATAAGGAATGACCTTATAGATGTGATAAGAGCTTTTTTCGCAGGGGCTACATATCATCGATTTCGACCACACACAAGTCACCCCGCTGGGTTCAAGTGTGAGTATGGTCTTGATGGGATGTCCACTGTCTTCTACAAAATGTATTGTCATGTCATAAGGAATGACCTTATAGATGTGATAAGAGCTTTTTTCGCAGGGGCCACATGCTACATGCTCATAGAATTGAATAAAACATTTATCTGTCTCATCCCTAAATCTCCTAATCCTACCACTGTCCACCAATATAGACCCATTAATTTGTGTAATGTGACCAATAAGATTATCTCCAAAATCCTAGCTAATAGGATTAGGCCATTCCTTGACTAGATCATCTCCCCCACCCAAACAGCTTTTGTGTCTGACAAAAATATAGCTGAAAACCTAGTCCTCGCCCTAGAAGTCATCCATCAGTTGAAGAGGAAAAAAGGAAAAGGTGCATTAATGGTTTTAAAACTAGATATGTCCAAGGTTTTTGATAGGATTGAGTGGTCACTCCTTGTCAAAATTCTATCGTTGATTGGTTTCCCTTTGCAGTTCATCCAATTAGTTGAACAGCGTGTTTTCACCCCACCTTCTCTGTCCTCGTTAACGATGGTCTACTAGGAAACTTTACAGGGAACAGTGCATTTAATTTTGGTATCCGTTTGATTTAAATTCGCTCTAGTTCAAATTTTTGCTTCTCTCCTTTTTGAATTTTTGAGTTGTATCTATTTAAATTTTTGAGTTCTCTTCAGTCCGAATGTAATTGTTTCGTTCTTACCTGTTCCTATTTCGTTCTTAATTATTACCGTTTTATTCTATATTGCATGATGCAAATCAAAAAATTTAATAAATGATTTTTTTTTCTGGTAAAGAATTGGATTGTATCCTGATTTTCATATCTTGACTTTTGAACTCCAAAAATTTGTCTGTATAGAGTTAAGATAAGATAAGATTGAAGTAATAAAAGTCCGTCGGATCTTTCGCAATTCAAGCAAATCAGGATGGACGCTATAGGAGAAACCACGGTGTACTCTGTATAGAACAAGCAAATCTTAAGAAGCAGACGCCACGAACTACTAGTTGGAGAGGAAGTCCATTACACGTTAGCTAATTCTAGAATAGCTAGACATTCTTGACTATGTTTCAGAATGGAAGAGAAGCCATGGAAGGAATTGAATTAACTATGTTGGATGAATGGAATGAATGGGAAAAAGCCCCCAATTTTCCTGAAGATTAAAAATATACATTTTTATTTAAGATCTAATTAGGTATCTAAGTCATGTGGTTTTAAAAACGTCGTTTGAACATTTGTTTTTATCATAAAAGACGTTAGTTCAACTAACGTAAAAACGTCATTTCAACCAACGTCTTCAAAATACCTTTTTTTTATTTAAAAAGCCACATAAATAAAAAAGAAAATCAAAAACAAATCTAAGGTAGTGGTAATAGAGACAAATTATAAATTCAGATATCTTGAGTTTGCATTTGAGTAATATCTCGAGGTTATATCATGAAAGATTTATTCCTCATAAATATTTTAATCTTCATGTGATGGTCTACCTTTAATTGGTCTAAAATGAAATTAGTCGAGTTACGCATAAATTAATCCAAACAACCGTCGAACCAAAAACAAAAATCAAAAACACAATTTTTTTAAGAGCTAATTAGGGATCTTAGGTCAATACAACAGTTAAAAACTGTCGGTTAAAATATTCCTACAACACTATCAGAAGAAAAGTCTTAACTCCCCCACCCTTCCCCCCAAACCTAAGTAGGATGGGTACATGTAGTGATGGCTCAAAACACTCGTTAATGTCCCTACTAGGGCTACTGGCCCGGATGTTCCATTTGCTTGGGGATACTGCTTCAAAGAAGAACAAGGCAACCCACCAGATTATTGTGTTGCAAATCAACAATGGCCATGCGTTCCGGGTAAGAAGTACTATGGTCGAGGCCCCATCCAAATCTCATAGTAAGTGTTTTCTTTTTCACTTTGGTTAGATAATCAACAGATTAGAACATGTTTTGCCCTCTTCTTATGAATTGCATCCATCACAAAACCTTAACTTTATAATTGGATATGTACCATGACTTGCCAGCAACTACAACTATGGTCCAGCAGGAAGACCCATTGGATTGAATCTGCTAAACAGCCCCGAAACCGTTGCAAACTATCCAGTAGTTTCTTTCAAGACAGCGTTGTGGTTTTGGATGACACCCCAATCGCCAAAACCTTCATGCCACGACGTCATCACCGGAACATGGAGGCCATCGGCAGCAGATACAGCAGCCTATTAATTAATTTCAACTCGAGTATATTGGGCCTATTAATTAATTCAGCCTATAAAATTAAAAAGCCCAAAAATTCAATTATTTGAAAAAAAAAGTTAATAGTAAAACTAACGCTACTAAAAATCAAGCCTTAAACAACCCCCCAAAAAAAAATCAAATTAAAATTTACCATTATACACTCTCTCTGTCTCTCCATCAAGTTCAAAAGATTAAATATATCAATCGTTTGAATATAAAAACTTAATATTTTTATATTATAAAAAAATAAATAAATAAATTAACAACTCATATTAAAAAAAAGTCTAATTTATTAATTCTGCTTTAGGCCCTAAAATATTTGGGACCGCCTTGGTTTTGGGACCCCTAAAAATGATCATCTATTTTTATAAAATTATAGGGTTATATATATTCCTTCATTCTTGAAATATAAAAAAAATGATAAAGAGAATAGAAAGTCCAGATATATATATATATATATATATATATATATATATATATATATATATACACGATCTCAAATAAATTTATCAAAAGACCACCTTCATCCTTAAAATGTCATCACCTGAAATATGGGAAGTTTTATTGATCATTTCCTTGATACAGACATATATTTGGCACCAAATTTACTATTTTGGTAAGCTAAACTATGCATATTTATTACTGCTTCATTACATTACAAGCATGTATGAAACATCTTATTCTCCTATCAGTGACTCTCAAGACAGCCCGATCGGTCCTTTAAATGCCTAAGCAAAAGGCCTTTGGTTGTAGCAATTCTTTGCAAGAAAATTCAATTCTTTGCAAGAAAACTTGATACAACCTTAATTATAATACTAAAATCAATCCTAAGCTAATACAAAAACTACTACTACTGATGCCCAAGTCATGAGAACTGTTATTTCTTGAATTTCAAAAGTCATATTTACTGATCATAATAACTTAATCATCCTTTCGCATCTTTGAATTTTCTCACGAGCTTAATCAATAGTGATATTTGTAGGATATTTGTGGAGATGATTGCGGTAAAGAGAATGCACCTTTTGGATAAGTTAGGCGGGACGATAAGGGTTTTTGTCGCCTTACGTGTTGAATAAGACACATGTATTACTGTTTAAAAACAGTCAAGATCCCAATCGGTGTCTAGAGGCTGCTTCTCAAGCTTTCCATCAAATCGTTCTTGTATTACCAGTTAAAAACACCCCGAGTACTATGGTAAAGAAAAGGATTGATAAGTATTTTTGGTTCCATAAATTTTTTGTTAATTTAATTTTTATTATATTAATTTTATTAATTTGATTCTTAAAATATTCAAATTCGTGTCACTTTAGTTTTTAATCAGACAATCTATCAAGTTTTTTTACGAAAATGATCACGTCTCATTTTTTTAGACGGTATCATGTGCTCAACACGTGATCATTCAGTCAAAAATTTAATGGTTCGTCTCTGCACAAGTATAGAGTGACAATTTCTGACACAACACGAAAACATGACTTGAAATTGACACAAAATTAACATGTTAAGGTTAACTATTTCTCGATACGAACCCGTATATGACACGAGTCGTTAATACGAATAATAAATGAGTTGGATTAGTATCAAATACGATCAATACATTTAAATAGTATTATAAGAATAAAATGTTAATTTTTATTATATTTTATCAAGTAGAGACCTAATTTGTGTACCAAAAAATATATATTTTTATTCATTTTTAATATTATATTTATTAAATTAATTTTTAATTTAGAGAAAAAATATGATCAAAAGTTTGATTAAGCGATAATAAAATTTTATACATATTTAAGGTGACAATCGAGTCATGTCGTGTCAGATTTGTGTTATTATAAGTTTTTTATATTTCTTACTCGCGTAACAAGTCAATTTCAAATTCGTGTCGAGTTATTATCAAATTCGTGTCATAAAATTCGTGTCCAATTCCAATCATGTCATCGTGTTGAATAGAAAATTTTCATCCCTAAAATATGAAAAAAAAATATTTTTTTTAATTTAAAATATTTTTTTATTTTTAAATTTTTAAAAAGTATATATATATACATATTTTATTATTGTATTTTTATATGAAATTAATGTATACATTATATATAGACAAATAAGATACATCTAAATACAAATAATTAACTTTCTATCCATTTTCTTTCCGATTTTGGAGGGAATGATTTGGTAAGTTGAAAGAAAAGTTAATTCATCAACCTTTTCATCCTTACTATTTTCTTTCCTTACAAAACATGATATTTTATTTATTCATCTAATTTTCTATCCTTCTAATTTTTCATTCTTCCATTTTGTCATCATACCAAACGGGGCATTAAGGTTTAACTCCTTTATATGTATCACTAATTATCTCCTCCCCTGGTGCATTGTGGCCTTGCATGTCATTTTTCGAACATACAGGAGAGCCTAAGTAGCATAGAGTAATACTGGACTGATCAAACACGATATCAAAAACAAAGACCGGGTTAATTAAATTAGAATTTTAAGGAAAATAAAAGTTGAATCAGAAGCAAAAAATCATTATGGTAGCAAATTATAGGTCCCAATAGCATTACTCCTAT
The DNA here is from genome assembly GCA_963454935.2 of Ilex paraguariensis. Lineage (NCBI taxonomy): Eukaryota > Viridiplantae > Streptophyta > Magnoliopsida > Aquifoliales > Aquifoliaceae > Ilex > Ilex paraguariensis. The sequence goes on along the minus strand of CAUOFW020002959.1, from coordinate 543,066 downwards.
CTTATTAACATGTGGGTCAGCACATGGTTGCGAACATTACTGTAAGAAACATTATACCTGTGGTTTCATGGGATGTTTGTGCCAAAAGGCAGCAATTTCTCTCTTACGAATGTCTGTAGCACCAGTTGTTCCAAAAGCTCCAAATGACTTGGCTGCAGATACGAAAGCATCATAAGTGTAGAACCCTTTCGCAAGGCAAGCCGCATCATTCCGATGCTTCAACATCTGATCAAATTGGGTTCTACTGATGATCGAACCGACATCGCCTTGGGACAAGGCTTCTATGATAGACAAGAAACAGAACAACGCCACACCCCAAAACCTCATTTTTTCTCTCTCCCGCTTTATTTTGGCTTAATTGGTGTCTCTTAATATGTGGGTTTTAGCGTAGAAGAGGTGGGGTATATATAGGAATGGTTTTGATGGGTTGGGTTTGGGTTTGCATTTTTTTTTGGGGGGGTGGGGGGAGAGAGACTTTTCTTTTAATAGGATATTTTAACCATTGATTATCAGTTTTTAATTTCTAACGATGTCGAGTCATCACTACACATACCAATCTTAATTAGTGGTCGCGAATAGATGCCATAAGGAAGACTTGGGTTTGGGTTTGCATGTGGGGTGGGGGGAGAGAGACTTTTCTTTTAATAGACATTTTAACCATTGATTATCGATTTTCAATTTCTAACGATGTGGAGCCATCACTACATGTATCAATCTTAATTAGGGGTCGTGAACAAACGTCGTAAGCAAGACTCTAACCACTGATATTTTTAAGTAGGACAATGAAAGTTCATATTCGATACATTTCTTTTCTTCTTCAATTGATCATAGTTATGTTATTCCATGACTCCCACTACACTTTTCTTTTGATAATATTAATGTTGGGATATTTTAACCATTGATTGACAGATTTTAAAAGTTGTATTAACCGCAATCTCTAATTATGTCCTAAAAAATACGTGTGTTTTTGAGTTATCACTACATGCATCCATCTTGATTTGCTTGAATCGGGGAAGATGGGATTTGAGCAATCTTACCAATACAAACAAATTTTGGGGTCCAAACTTCAAGACACGAAAAATGGGTACAATCTAATTCTTTACAAGAAAACTTGATACAACCTTAATTACAACACTAAAATCTATCCTAAACTAATATAAAAACCACTACTAATGATGCCCAAGTCATGAGAACTGTTATTTTTGAATTTCAAGAGTCATATTAACTGATCCTAATTCTTTCTTTGATTACTGATATCCCTTATAAAAACTTAATCATCTTTTCGTAAATAGCTCCAATCTTAAAACTATTACTCTTCAAATTTCAAACGTCATACCGACTGGCCTATCTTTTCCACATTACTCAGAATGCCAACCACGTGGCAAGTTCTTTGCAGATTTTTTCGTGACATGTGTCTTTCCTTGTACATCCCAAAGTAACATATTTACCGTCCCTGGATGTTTTGAATTTTCTCATGAGCTTAATCAAGAGAATGTACCTTGGACCCGAAAAGAATGTACCATTTGGACAAGTTAGGCAGGACTATAAGGGTATTTGTCGCCTTGCGTGTTGAATAAGACACCTGTATTACAGTCAAGATTCTCAGTCGGTGTCTAGAGACCTTTCCATCAAATCTTTCTCGTACCATCAGTTAAAAACACCCCAAGTACTATGGTAAAGAAAAGGATTGATAAGTATTTTTGGTTCTTCAAGAATGTATTTTTTGTTAATTTAATTTTTATTGTATTAATTTTTTTAATTTGGTCCTTATAATATTTAAATTCGTGTCATTTTGGTCATTAATCACACAATTTTTTAATTTTTTTATGGAAGAGATCATTTGTTATTTTTTTAGACGGGATCATATTTTCAACACATGATCATTCAATCAAAAATTTAATAGTTCTTTTCTATACAAGTGTAACATGGTAATTTCTGACACAACACAAAAACAGGACTTGAAATAAACACAAAATTATGAGTTAGGTTAGCAACACAAATTCGTATATAACACGATCCCTTAACACGAACAATAAATAGGTTGAATTAGTATCAAATACGATCAATACATTTAAATATTATTATAAGAATAAAATATCAATTTTTATTATATTTTATCAAGTAGTGACCTAATTTGTGTACAAAAAAAAATATTTTTACTCATTATTATTATTATATTTATTGAATTAATTTTTAATTTAGAGAAAAAATATGAGCAAAAGTTTGATTAAGAGATAAAAAAATTTTATACATAAAATAGAGGGTTAAATTTTTTATTGACGGGTTATATCGGCTAACACAAAGATAACATGAAAATACATAAATCAACACGACACTATTAATTAAATAAGTTGAATTAAAATTAATTAATATTCAACATAAAATTAAAATAACCTGATACGAACGCGACGGACGAACTATGGAAGTGTAGTCTAGCTAAATGACTGATGGGTACGTGTGATTTTGCAAATACCTAATCAACCCAACCTATTAGCTTTGACCATATCTTCTGGTTCCCTTCCTACACGAAACTTCTTTTTTTATTTTATTTTTCAATTGCCAATCACAAAAGGATTGGTAAGTGTTCGATTGAATAGTTTATTTGATTAAAGGGGCTTACAAATAGTCATTATATAAGTAAAGAAGATTTATATTGAAGATTTACCCCAAAAAAAATATTCTATTAGGGGTCCATTTCTATACTAAGGGTATCTTCAACCCTAACTCAAATTTAAATTTGAGTAAAAAAATTTTAAAAATTTGCTCTAATTTTTATTCAAATTTATACCAAATCAAGGGAGACTATTTTTTTTTACTCAACATCTCAAACTATGACTTAAATTTTTACTCAAATTTAAGTTAGCATTTGAGTAAAAAGTTTGATTTGATACGAAGGACTTCAATTGACAAACTCAAATTTAAAGAATGAGACACTTTAATTTAAATGAGAACAAACTCAAAATTAAATGAGAGTAAAGATGACCATTAGATCTTTAAAATATGGTAAAATCTCATCATTAAAGATGTGAGTAAGGATTTGAGTCTCCCTTAATTTGAATAAAAAAAAAGTCTCTTGATTTGGTATAAGTTTGAGTAAGGGTTGGAACAAGTTTTTAAATTTTTTTTATTTAAATTTAAATTAATATTTGAGTAAAAAACTTGATTTGATATAAAGGACTTCGATGGACAAACTCAAATTTAAAAAATGAGAGATCCAAATTTAAATGAGGGCAAACACAAATTAAAAGAGAGTAAAGATGACTATTGGATCTTTAAAAAATTCTGAAATTTTACCATTAAAGATTTGAGTAAAGATTTGAGTCTCTCTTACTTTGAATAAAAAAATGAGTTTCCTTGATTTTGTATATGTTTGAGTCAAGGATTGAAACAAGTTTTTTAGACTTTTTTACTCAAATTTAAATTTGAGTAAGGGTTGGAGATGCCCTTAGAGAGACTCAAATTCTTACTCAAATCTTTAATGGTGAGATTTCACCATCTTTTAAAAATTCAATTGTCATCTTTACTCTCATTTAATTTTGGGTTTGCCCTTTTTTAAATTTTAATTTTTTATTCTTAAATTTGAGTTTGTCCATTGAAACTCTTTGTATCAAATTAATCTTTTTACTTAAATACTAATTTAAATTTGAATCATAGTTGAAAATGCTAAACAGACTTTTAAGAGAACTAAAATAATCCTACTCGAAGGGTTCTAAAAATTTTAGGGGGGAGCCGTGGCCCCCTTAGGCCATGGTGTAGCTCCGCCATGCTTTTAAGAGAACTAAAATAATCCTACTCCAAGGGTTCTAAAAATTCTAGGGGGGAGCCGTGGCCCCCTTAGGCCATGGTGTAGCTCCGCCATGCTTTTAAGAGAACTAAAATAATCCTACTCTAAGGGTTCTAAAAATTCTAGGGGGGAGCCGTGGCCCCCTTAGGCCATGGTGTAGCTCCGCCATGCTTTTAAGCGAACTAAAATAATCCTACTCTAAGGGTTCTAAAATTCTAGGGGGGAGCCGTGGCCCCCTTGGGCCATGGTGTAGCTCTGCCATGGCTCGTGCTACAATATTTGGTAAATAAAATTTCAAAAGCATGGTGTTACATTTCGATTCTTTTGGGATGTACAAGAGAGAAGAAACAAGTCAAGTATAAATCATCAGCGAACTTGCCACGTGGTTGGCATTCGAGTAATGTGGAAAACATAGGCCACTTGGTATGACGTTGACAGTAATCAAAGAAAGAATCAGGATAAGTTAACATGACTTGGAGTTCAAGAAAATATTAGTTGTCAGGATTTTGACATCATTAATTGTAATTTTCTAATTAGTTTAGGATGGAATTTAGTAATGCAATTAAGACTGTTTCACTAAAAATATTTCGTAAATGAGTCCCTTTTAAGATTAATAAATAAAAATATTACCTTTTGTTAATCTTTCTTAAATCATTCTCTTTTACTTAAATTATGTCAATTATTTTTATACAAAAAAGTTCTGAAATAAAACAATTTATCATTTAAACAATTACTTGAAGTACGTCGTCCGTCGAAGGAGAACTACCAGGCAATCGCGAGAGATTTGGACCAACACAATGCGACAACCTTCCCTCAGATTGGCAACAACAATTCGTAATTTAATTTAAGCTTACACAACACATTCGATTTCAGATCAAAGCTTTGGAAGCTTTGAGTCGCCTCCAATCCTTTGATCAAAATTAAGCCTCTCCGACCATCTTAAAAAGTTGGAGTTGTCTACGATATTGAATTTTTTTTTTTTTTGTGTCTTATTGATATTTTTCACATTTGTGAGTACTTTTAGTACTATTGTGATAATTATAAATAATAATAAAAATAATTTTCACAACAATGAAAAAAACATACACAAAATAGTAAATTACTCGCAAAAGTGATAATTGTTTTTGTATAGAAGAAAAGTAATAAAAATAGTTACAACAACATTGGTAAAATTGTTGGACTAAGGCAAATTTTGGCAATTAAAATTTGATTTTTAGTCGACTTTGAGTCGAAATTAAAGTGAGACTTACTTGTTGTTTCTAGTAAATTTTCATGGGTTTGTGTTCTACTTCGGGAGAAAAATAATATAGTGTATTCACTTGCTCAAATCGCATATAAAATGAATGAGAAAATATGTTCTAAAGTAACTCATTTGGATTGTGAAAATAAAAATTGTGTAATGTAGGATTTGACACTAATCTCATATTGATTGACGAAAAATTTTTACTTATATATATATATGTCAAGTTTATTCTCTATGAGATACCACACTTTTATGAGAAGAACGAGCGCCTACGTGTCATCGGTTTCGACCACACACAAGTCACCCCGCCGGGTTCAAGTGTGAGTGTGGTCTTGATGGGATGTCCACTGTCTTCTACAAAATGTATTGTCATGTCATAGGGAATGACCTTATAGATGTGATAAGAGCTTTTTTCACAGGGGCCACATGTTACATGCTCATAGAATTGAATAAAACATTTATCTGTCTCATCCCTAAATCTCCTAACCCTACCACTGTCCACCAATATAGACCCATTAATTTTTGTAATGTGACCAATAAGATTATCTCCAAAATCCTAGCTAATAGGATTAGGCCATTCCTTGACTAGATCATCTCCCCCACCCAAACAGCTTTTGTGTCTGACAAAAATATAGCTGAAAACCTAGTCCTCGCCATAGAAGTCATCCATCAGTTGAAGAGGAAAAAAGGAAAAGGTGCATTAATGGTTTTAAAACTAGATATGTCCAAGGCTTTTGATAGGATTGAGTGGTCACTCCTTGTCAAAATTCTATCGTTGATTGGTTACCCGTTACAGTTCATCCAATTAGTTGAACAGCGCGTTTTCACCCCTCCTTCTCTGTCCTCGTTAACGGTGGTCTACTAGGAAACTTTACAGGGAACAGTGCATTTAATTTTTGGTATCCGTTTGATTTAAATTCGCTCTAGTTCAAATTTTTGCTTCTCTCCTTTCTGAATTTTTGAGTTGTATCTATTTAAATTTTGAGTTCTCTTCAGTCCGAATGTAATTGTTTCGTTCTTACCTGTTCCTATTTCGTTCTTAATTATTACCGTTTTATTCTATATTGCATGATGCAAATCAAAAATTTTAATAAATAATTTTTTTTTCTGGTAAAGAATTGGATTGTATCCTGATTTTCATATCTTGACTTTTGAACTCCAAAAATTTGTCTGTATAGAGTTAAGATAAGATAAGATTGAAGTAATAAAAGTCCGTCGGATCTTTCGCAATTCAAGCAAATCAGGATGGACGCTATAGGAGAAACCACAGTGTACTCTGTATAGAACAAGCAAATCTTAAGAAGCAGACGCCACGAACTACTAGTTGGAGAGGAAGTCCATTACACGTTAGCTACTTCTAGAATAGCTAGACATTCTTGACTATGTTTCAGAATGGAAGAGAAGCCATGGAAGGAATTGAATTAACTATGTTGGATGAATGGAATGAATGGGAAAAAGCCCCCAATTTTCCTGAAGATTAAAATATACATTTTTATTTTAAGATCTAATTAGGTATCTAAGTCATGTGTTTTAAAAACGTCGTTTGAACATTTGTTTTTATCATAAAAGACGTTAGTTCAACTAACGTTTTTACGTAAAAACGTCATTCCAATTAACGTCTTCAAAATACTTTTTTTTTATTTAAAAAGCCACATAAATAAAAAAGAAAATCAAAAACAAATCTAAGGTAGTGGTAATAGAGACAAATTATAAATTCAGATATCTTGAGTTTGCATTTGAGTAATATCTCGAGGTTATATCATGAAAGATTTATTCCTCATAAATATTTTAATCTTGATGTGATGGTCTACCTTTAATTGGCCTAAAAATGAAATTAATCGAGTTACGCATAAATTAATCCAAACAACCGTCGAACCAAAAACAAAAATCAAAAACACAATTTTTTTTAAGAGCTAATTAGGGATCTTAGGTCAATACAACAGTTAAAAACTGTCGGTTAAAATATTCCTACAACACTATCAGAAGAAAAGTCTTAACTCCCCCACCCTTCCCCCCAAACCTAAGTAGGATGGGTACATGTAGTGATGGCTCAAAACACTCGTTAATGTCCCTACTAGGGCTACTGGCCCGGATGTTCCATTTGCTTGGGGATACTGCTTCAAAGAAGAACAAGGCAACCCACCAGATTATTGTGTTGCAAATCAACAATGGCCATGCGTTCCTGGTAAGAAGTACTATGGTCGAGGCCCCATCCAAATCTCATAGTAAGTGTTTTCTTTTTCACTTCGGTTAGATAATCAACAGATTAGAACATGTTTTGCCCTCTTCTTATGAATTGCATCCATCACAAAACCTTAACTTTATAATTGGATATGTACCATGACTTGCCAGCAACTACAACTATGGTCCAGCAGGAAGAGCCATTGGATTGAATCTGCTAAACAGCCCCGAAACCGTTGCAAACTATCCAGTAGTTTCTTTCAAGACAGCGTTGTGGTTTTGGATGACACCCCAATCGCCAAAACCTTCATGCCACGACGTCATCACCGGAACATGGAGGCCATCGGCAGCAGATACAGCAACCTATTAATTAATTTCAACTCGAGTATATTGGGCCTATTAATTAATTCAGCCTATAAAATTAAAAAGCCCAAAAATTCAATTATTTGAAAAAAAAAAGTTAATAGTAAAACTAACACTACTAAAAATCAAGCCTTAAACAACCCCCCAAAAAAAAAAATCAAATTAAAATTTACCATTATACACTCTCTCTCTCTCTCCATCAAGTTCAAAAGATTAAATATATCAATGTTTGAATATAAAAACTTAATATTTTTATATTATAAAAAAATAAATAAATAAATTAACAACTCATATTAAAAAAAAGTCTAATTTATTAATTCTGCTTTAGGCCCTAAAATATTTGGGACCGCCTTGGTTTTGGGACCCCTAAAAATGATCATCTATTTTTATAAAATTATAGGGTTATATATATTCCTTCATTCTTGAAATATAAAAAAAATGATAAAGAGAATAGAAAGTCCATATATATATATATATATATATATATATATATATATATATATATATACACGATCTCAAATAAATTTATCAAAAGACCACCAAAATCCTTAAAATGTCATCACCTGAAATATGGGAAGTTTTATTGATCATTTCCTTGATACAGACATATATTTGGCACCAAATTTACTATTTTGGTAAGCTAAACTATGCATATTTATTACTGCTTCATTACATTACAAGCATGTATGAAACATCTTATTCTCCTATCAGTGACTCTCAAGACAGCCCGATCGGTCCTTTAAATGCCTAAGCAAAAGGCCTTTGGTTGTAGCAATTCTTTGCAAGAAAATTCAATTCTTTGCAAGAAAACTTGATACAACCTTAATTATAATACTAAAATCAATCCTAAGCTAATACAAAAACTACTACTACTGATGCCCAAGTCATGAGAACTGTTATTTCTTGAATTTCAAAAGTCATATTTACTGATCATAATAACTTAATCATCCTTTCGCATCTTTGAATTTTCTCACGAGCTTAATCAATAGTGATATTTGTAGGATATTTGTGGAGATGATTGCGGTAAAGAGAATGCACCTTTTGGATAAGTTAGGCGGGACGATAAGGGTTTTTGTCGCCTTACGTGTTGAATAAGACACATGTATTACTGTTTAAAAACAGTCAAGATCCCAATCGGTGTCTAGAGGCTGCTTCTCAAGCTTTCCATCAAATCGTTCTTGTATTACCAGTTAAAAACACCCCGAGTACTATGGTAAAGAAAAGGATTGATAAGTATTTTTGGTTCCATAAATTTTTTGTTAATTTAATTTTTATTATATTAATTTTATTAATTTGATTCTTAAAATATTCAAATTCGTGTCACTTTAGTTTTTAATCAGACAATCTATCAAGTTTTTTTACGAAAATGATCACGTCTCATTTTTTTAGACGGTATCATGTGCTCAACACGTGATCATTCAGTCAAAAATTTAATGGTTCGTCTCTGCACAAGTATAGAGTGACAATTTCTGACACAACACGAAAACATGACTTGAAATTGACACAAAATTAACATGTTAAGGTTAACTATTTCTCGATACGAACCCGTATATGACACGAGTCGTTAATACGAATAATAAATGAGTTGGATTAGTATCAAATACGATCAATACATTTAAATAGTATTATAAGAATAAAATGTTAATTTTTATTATATTTTATCAAGTAGAGACCTAATTTGTGTACCAAAAAAATATATATTTTTATTCATTTTTAATATTATATTTATTAAATTAATTTTTAATTTAGAGAAAAAATATGATCAAAAGTTTGATTAAGCGATAATAAAATTTTATACATAAAACTAAGGATTAATTTTTTATTGACATCGGCTAACCCGAACATAACATGAAAATACATAAGTCAACACGATACTATTAATTAAATAAGTTGAATTAAAATTAATTAATACTTAACATAAACCTAAAATAACCCGATACTAACCCGACCCGACAAAACACCATTACGAACTACGGGAGTCTAGTCTAGCTAAAAGACTGATGGGTATGTGTGATTTCGTCAAATACCTAATCAACCCAACTTATTAGCTTTGACCACATCTTCTGGTTACCCTCCTACACGAAACTTCTTTTTTTGTTTTTATTTTTTAATATTAAGATTTAGGGGTATTGTGTCAATTTTCACACGATTCAATTAATTTTCCTAGTCCGATTAAATGTAGGTAATCAATTCTAAAATTAAAGAATTTATAAACAATAAATCTCTTACGATTTAACTTTAAAAGAATTACTAATTTGTAAATTTAAGATTTTTTTAGTTTATAGCGAATGCTTTTCTTCACAATTAACAACCAAATTAATGATTTGCCGATAATGTTGTCCAATAATATTATTGAGACGGTAACTCTTAAAATTTTTTGGGGGACTCTAACTAGCTCTGCGGCCCTCGGGTTGACACGTGAAATAATGAAGCCGTTGGAATGTCTAAAAGGTGTCAAAGAGGTAAGCTGAGGTGTGATGACCAGGAGCCGCCGAGTATTACAGCTGGCAATGTATTTAATGGGATGTAACCCCACATTAATGGCGAAATGAGTGATAGTGACAAGACAAATAAATACGTGTCTGCTAGCACCTGCTCTCTGGAAGTCTAAGCCTACTGTCATGGTGGCTAAGCATTAATGGCTGATGCGCCTAAACGACGAGATCGGCTCTCTCGAGAAACTATTCCCCCCGAGTATTCAATGATCAGTCGATGTCAGATGCCGATTTGGGGGATTTGGGTACTCGGGAGTGGCATAAATGCTCGGCATTTGACCGAGCATGTACCCCGTTTTTCTAGAATTCAATAGGAGGAGACGTGAGTGGAAAACACTCATTGCACGAGAAATGGTGTGTCAGATGTAAAATATCCAGATAGGACATAAGATCTTTAGCAATCATTACTAATTCATGTATAAATACTCATCACAAAAATAGACAAAAGTATGTAAACTTGAACTAGAAAAATAGTTCATTAAGCAAAACCTTTCGATCTTATATTGATTTAAGCTTCGGAAGAGATTAGCCGGACACACGTCTGACCCCTTTTTTTTTTATCCTGTTGTTTCAGGTTTGTCAACGTAAAGATCGTTGTCTCGTACTATTTCAAGTATTATCCCGTGCATTTTTCATTGAAATTCCATCGATAACTATCTCGTGCATAAAAAGAAGTGGTAGAAATCTTTTTATTTATTTATTTTTTTCAAATTAAATAATGATATTATCTAACGATAATAATAAAATATCACTATTACATTCGAGATTTACTCCCGCCGACAGATTTGATGGAAAGCTTAAGAGGCAGCCTCTGGAAGCCGACTTGGATCTTGACTGTTTTTAACTGGTAATACACGTCTTCTTATTCACCATGTGTAGGGCCACAAAGACCCTTATCGTCTTGCCTAACTTGTCCATGGTCATTCTCTTCCAGTCCAAGGTACATCCTCTACCAAAATCATCTCCGCAAATGTCCTACTAATATCACTGTTGATTAAGCTCCTGAGAAAATTCAAAACATCCACAGATGGCTTGTGCTCAAGGGTGACGCTAGGATTTTATCTTTGAGGGAATCAAACATTAGACACGAAAATGTTGGTTTAAGATATTATTTTATTCTTAAATATATCGCATAAATCAACACATAGATATCGCATTTCTTCAAATTGAAAAATTCGTCAAAATTTGAGAGTCCCAAAGAGACCCATCAAACTTTTGATCAATCCCTTGCCGAAATTCAATCGATCGTGAGCAAAAAGATAGATGACTTCTTCGTAAGAGTAGTTCAATCAGAAAAAACAACTGAATTTTTAAAGAATATGTTTTTGATGGAGTTAGACTTACAACCGTATAAAAGGAAAAAAAGTCTTTGAAAGGAATAATAATTAGGAAACTTTTCAATGGCCAATCATAAAAGGATTGGTAAGTGTTCGGTTGAATAGTTTATTAGATTAAAGGGGCTCACAAATAGTCATTGCATAAGTAAAGAAGATTTCTATTGGAGATTTACCCAAAAAAAACTTTCTATTGGGGGTTCATTTCTATACCAACAGACTTCTAAGAGAACTAAAATAATCCTACTCTAAGGGTTATAAAAATTCTAGGGGGGGGCCATGGCCCCCTTAGACCATGGTGAAGCTCCGCCACTGCTCGTGCTACAATATTTGGTAAATAAATTTTAAAAGTATGATTTTATCTTTTGATTATTTTGGAATGAACAAGAAAGAAACATGTCAAGAATAAATCATCAACGAACTTGCCACGTGGTTGGCATTCGAGTAATGTGGAAAAGATAGGCCACTTGGTGTGGCATTTGAAATTTGAAGAGTAATGTGGAAAACATAGGCCACTTGGGATGACATTTGACAGTAATCAAAAAAAGAATCAAGATGAGTTAGTATGACTTTTGAAATTCAAGAAAATAACCGTTTTCACGACTTGGACATCATTAATAGTAGTTTTCTAATTAGTGCGGGATGAAATTTAGTAGTGCAACTAAGACTGTTTCATCAAAAAAAATTTCTTTAAAGAGTTACTTTTAAGATTAATAAACAAAAATATTACCTTTTGTTAATCTTTCTTAAATCATTCTCTTTTACTTAAATTAGATTAATTACTTTCATGCAAAGAAGTTCTGAAATAAAACAATTGAACTTCATTTAAGCAATAACTTGTCCTTCGATGGAGAATTATCGGTCAATCATGAGATATTTGGACCAACACAATTGTAATGTAAATGGTGTTTCAAATTAGCAACAACAATTCGTAATTTAATTTAAGCTTTCCAAATTTTTTGAGCTGCTCAAACGGAGACTTGGGAGAAAATGCACAACACATTCTATTTCAGATCAAAGCTATCGAAGCCTTTGAGTCGCCTCCAATCCTTTGATCAAAATTAAGCCACTCCGACCATCTTAAAAAGCTGCAGTTGTCTACGATATCGAATTTTTATTTTTTTTTCTGTTTCGTATCGATATTTATCATATTTGTGAGTACTTTTAGTATTATTGTGATAACTAAAAAAAATAGTAAAAATAATTTTCACAACAGTGATAAAAACATATACAAAAATAGTAAATTACTCATAAAAGTGATAATTGTTTTTTTATAGAAGAAAAGTAATAACAACAACATTGGTAAAATTGTTGGAATAAGGCAGATTTTGGAAATTAAAATCTGATTTTTAGTCAATTTTGAGGCAACATTAAAGTGGGACCTGCTTGTCGTTTCTAGTAAATTTTTGTGGGTTTGTGTTCTACTTCATGAGAAGAATAACGTAGTGTATTCACTTCCTCAAATCAAGTAAGAAATAAATGAGAAAATATGCTCAAAAATAATTCATTTGAATTGTGAAAATAGAGGTTGTGTAATGTGAGATTTGATCCCACATTGATTAAGGAAGAAATTCTAGTTATGCATATATATGTCAAGTTTGTCCTCTATGGGATACCACACTTTTATGAGAGAAACAAGCATCTACATTTCATCGATTCCGACCACACACAAGCCACCCATCCAGGCTCAAGTGTGAGAGTTGGTCCTAATGGGTTGTCCACTGTCTTCTACAAAACATACTGGCATGTCATAGAAAATAACCTTATAAATATGATAAGAGCTTTTTTCACAGGAGACCACATGCTCTTTCCTAAATCTTCTAACCCTGTCCACCAATATAGACATATTAGTTTGTGTAATGTGACCTATAAGATTATCTCAAAAATCTTGGCTAACAGGATTAGGCCATTCCTTGACCAGATCATCTCCCCCACTCAAACAGCTTTTGTGCCTGACAGAAATATAGCTGAAAACCTAGTCCTTGTCCAAGAAGTCATCCATCAATTGAAGAGGAAGAAAGGAAAAGGCACACTAATGGTTTTAAAACTAGATATGTTCAAGGCTTTTGATAGGGTTGAGTGGTCGCCCCTTGTCAAAATTCTATTGCTGATTAGTTTCCCTTTGCAATTCATCCAGTTAGTTGAACAATACATTTCCACCCCCTCCTTCTCCGTCCTTATTTGTGGTGGACACCAAGAAACTTTACAGGGACAGTGCATTTAATTTCTGATATCCATTTGATTTAAATTCGCACTAGTTTAAATTTTTGTTTCTCTCCGGTCCGAATTTTTAAGTTGTGTCTATTCAAATTTTTGAGTTTTTCTGGTCCGAATATAATTGTTTCGTTCTTACCTGTTCCTGTTTCGTTCTTGACTGTTACTATTTTATTCTAAATTGTATTATACAAATTAAAATTTTCAATAAGTGATTTTACTATATTTAGAAAACCATAAACAACAAAAATTATCCACAAAAATGATAATTTTTTCTTATTGAACAAAAAATAATAAAAATAAGTACCACAACAATAGCAAACTCATCTACGAAAATGGTAAAAATATCTACAAAAATGATAAATCATCCATAAAAATAATAAATTTTTTTATTATAAAAATATCCATAAATTATAAAATTACCCAACAAAATAATAAATTTTAGAGTTACCATTGGACACTATAGGAGGAACCACGGTACACTCCGAGCAAGAAAGTCTCAAGGAGCAGACGCCATGAACTACCAGTTGTCTTTTCAAAAAAAAAAACTACTAGTTGGAGTGGAAGGTCCATTACACGTTAACCACTACTAGAATAGCTAGATATTCTTGACTATGTCCACGATTTTCTCAAAGATTAAAAATATACATTCTTATTTTAAGAGCTAATTAGGTATCTTAGTCAATACAACTGTTAAAAACTGTCAACTAATAATTAAAATATCCCTATAGCACTATTAAAAGAAAAGTCTTAACCTCCCCCCAACCTAATTTGGATGGATACGTGCAGTGGTGGCTCAAAAAATTCTTTATTTATTATAAGTGTTCAGGTTTGTGTCGACTATTCTCTCAAACCCTGAACGAGCACATGGTTAAAAATTGAGAACTACTAACCAATATCCCTATCAAGAGAAAAGTCTTCCCCAACCCATCAAAACCATGCCTATATATACCCCACCTTTTCTCTACTAAACATCTTCAGAGACACTAAGCCAAAGAGAGAGAGAGAGAGAGAGAGAGAGAGAGAAATGACGGTTTGGACAGTGGTGTTGCTCAGTTTCTTGTTTATTGTAGGAGCCTTGTCTCAAGGCGATGTCGGTTCGATTATCAGTAAAACTCAGTTTGATCAGATGTTGAAGCATCGAGATGATGCGGCTTGCCCTGGGAAAGGATTCTACACTTACGATGCTTTCGTAGCAGCAGCCAAGTCATTTGGAGCTTTTGGAACAACTGGTGCCACAGACATTCGTAAGAGAGAAATTGCCGCCTTTTTGGCACAAACATCCCATGAAACCACAGGTATAATGTTTCTTACAGTAATGTTTGCAACCATGTCTGGATCCATATATGTCAATGAGATAGTGGTGCTTTTGATTCGAGTTTTATTTTGTTTGAAGTTCATGTTTAATTAATCCGGTCTTTGTTTTTGGTATCGTGTTTGGTAGTGGTGCTCTCCTGTATGTTCGAAAAATGACATGCATGGCCACAATGCACCAGGGGAGGAGATAATTAGTGATACATATAAAGGAGCAAAACCCCAAGTTAACTAGCAAATGAAAAAAGAAAAAAAAAAGGTTCTTGTCGCTTTAGGTTTGTAGAGGATCTTGATCGTTTATGTATTCATATCCCGTATATGTCGAGGTTATTTCTGTGAAATGAAAAAGAATAATGCATGATAACATGATTACTTATATATTTTTGATGGATTAACATAGGTGGGTGGGCTACTGCCCCGGATGGTCCATATGCTTGGGGATACTGCTTCAAAGAAGAACAAGGCAACCCACCAGATTATTGTGTTGCAAATCAACAATGGCCATGCGTTCCTGGTAAGAAGTACTATGGTCGAGGCCCCATCCAAATCTCATAGTAAGTGTTTTCTTTTTTACTTTGGTTAGATAATCAACAGATTAGAGCATGTTTTGCCCTCTTCTTCTGAATTGCATCCTTCACAAAACCTTAACTTTGTACTTGGGTGTGTACCATGACTTGCCAGCAACTACAACTATGGTCCAGCAGGAAGTGCCATCGGATTGAATCTGCTAAACAGCCCCGAAACCGTTGCAAACGATCCAGTAGTTTCTTTCAAGACAGCGTTCTGGTTTTGGATGACACCCCAATCGCCAAAACCTTCATGCCACGACGTCATCACCGGAACATGGAGGCCATCGGCAGCAGATACAGCAGCCGGTCGTGTCCCTGGCTATGGTGTGATCACCAATATCATCAACGGTGGAATTGAATGTGGTAAAGGTTCTAACCCGCAGGTGGAGGATCGGATCGGTTTCTACAAGAGATACTGTGACATACTGGGAGTCGGCTATGGCAACAATCTGGATTGCTACAACCAGAGGCCTTTTGCTTAGGCACTTAAAGGGAGCGCTCGAACCTGTCTCCAGAGTTACTTATAGGAATAAGATGTTTCATACATGCTTGTAATGTAATGAAGCAGTAATTAATCAGCATAGTTTGGCTTGCCAAAATAGTAATTTGGTGCCAAATATCTGTTTGTATCAAGGAAATAATCAATCAACAAAACTTTCTATATTTCAGATATATTAAATCTTTAAATACTGACATGACATTTTAAGGATAGAGCCGGCATATAGGGCTGTTCACCTGAGCCGACGGGTAAAAATTTTTAATTTCATGTTCTATACTTGTGAGTTAGGGAAAACTATTTCTTTGGTCAAATCTATATGATTGAGGGTAATGTTTCAAGCCAAATTTTATCCAAAAAATCGGCTCAGAAAGTCACGTCAAAATGCGGAATGTTTCACAAATTTTAAAACTTTAACTTTTTAAATTTTGAGACATTTATACAACTCAATTATCAATTTTTATGGTTACTTTTACAGCTAGACTATTAAAATATTTATATTCAGACCCCCAAAATTTATAATTTAATCACACTTTTAGACCCCTTGACATTTAAATATTATAGACAGATCCCCCAGATTTATACACGTATAACACTTAAATCTCTACCGTCAATGTCCGTCAAAATATCCATTAGTAAAATGTTATAATCAAAAATAGAATATCAAATATTATAAATTTTTGAACCAAAATTTATGTTATATAATGTCATTTATTGATATAAATTAAAAATAAAAATCTTTTTTTTCTTAAAAAATCATAATTAGTATACAATTATACTATCTATTAGAATAAAATTAAAAAAAAAATAAAGGGTCAAACTGTAATAAACACAATATCTTCTATCTTTAATTGGAATAGTTTGGTCGTTTAATAGATAGTATAATTGTATACTAATTATATTTTTTTTTTAAAATTAAATTTTTATTTTTGATTTTATTTCAATAAATGACATAATAGAATAATAATTTTGGTTACCAAATTTTTTTAAATTTGATATTCTTTCTTTGATTGGATTATTTTTTATTTAAGTATAACATTTTAAACTTGAGGGGTACAAATATTATACGCTTATAAACTTCAGAAGTCTGAGTATAATTTATTAACAGATATTCTAATAGACATTGATGACAGGAATCTGAGTGTTATCCGCGTACAAACTTTAGAGGTCTATGTATAATATTTTAGATATATCCTTAATATACCGAATCATTAGGTACTTTACCTAAATATTTCAAATTGGTTGGATTACACTGGACCCATGAGTAAAACTGCTTATATCATCATAACTGATGCTTAATTGATTATTGTAATTTGATTGTCTGATATGATTGTTGAGTTTATTGTTGAATTGGTCAAAATTTATTGGGGTTAATTTTCACTACACTTCTTCAACCCTCTGGGGTCCCAGGTCTTTTGAGATCTAACCAATGCTCCCACTAAACATTTAAACAACATACTCAGGGAACAAATCTTTTTCACTTCACTAGGCAGTAAGGTGGTAGTTGACATACAAAGTCTGGTTCTTGTATCAAGGACAGCAAAACACGCAATTGTTGAAGCTGGAACCTTTGATGCAAACTCTGGAGTGTTTTAGAGAATATACTGGGCCAGCACAAACTAGAAACTGAACTCACTTTCCTCGCCCTATATCTGGTTAGGAAACAGCTGGACCTCCAGCAACTTTTCCATTCACAGAGAAGTATCTCACCATATAATCCCTTGCCCAACTACACCATTTCAGAAAGAGCATCAAAGCTAGCATGTCTCCACCATCGCAGTTGCTGGAATCAAGCAGCAGCTTACTAGATGGTAGCTAAACTGAAGCACCAAAAGTCAAGTCAAAAGTGAATTCACTTCAGGTGAGACTAGCTACCAAGCGAAGATTTAGAAACGTGAAGGCTGGCCACAAGGGAAGAGTATACAGTGTCATCAGGTGTAAGGCCTGCCTCTATCATCTCATCATACAACCTAAAAGCTTCATCTGATCTTCCCTCCTTTGACAAGCCTGAAATCAATGCAGTGTAAGTTACTATGTTTGGGACTAAACCTCTCCAAGCTATCTGCTTAATAAATAGTTTCAGAGCCTCATCCATCTTTCCAAATACACATTCTCCATGTAGAAGTGATGTGTATGTATATATGTCAGGCAAAAGCCCTTTACTTTCCATCTCATCTCTTAGCTTTTGAGCTTCCTTCATCTTTCCTTTCTTGCAATATCCATCTATCAGGGCATTGTATGTCACAACATTAGGTCTCTCTCCGTTATTCTCCATCTCTCTGAACACTCTTTGAGCTTCAACAAGATTTCCTTCTTTGCAATATAAATCTATCAAAGTTGTGAACGTGACTGTGTTTGGAGCCACACCCCTATCAACCATTGAGAACAGCAACCCCTTTGCTTCCTCATGCCGATTCAGTTTACACATCCCAGTAGCAATGATATTATAAACAAATACATCAGCCTCAAGCCCTTTTTTCTCCATGATAACCTTCAATCTCATCGCTTCATCTAGCATCCCCCACTTACAATATCCATCCATCAATGTGTTAAATATCACCCGATTTGCATCAAGGCCTTTGCTTTGCATCTCGTTGAGCAAACTTTCCGCCGCCTTTATCTCCCCAGCTTTGCACACACCATTTATCAAAGCCCCATAAGTGTGGGCATTTGGAACAAGGCCCCTCTCTGTCAATCCATCAAACAATTTAAATGCCCTCTTTATATTCCCTAACTTACAGTTCCAACTAATGAGTGAAGTGTAGACATGAACATCAGCCTCTATACCCTTCTCATGCATTTCCTCAAATAGTTTCTCTGCTTGTTCAATATTGCCAGAGCTCGAATACCCCTCAATCAAAGAAGTATATGTCGCCACATTGCGTGATACTCCTTCCTTCTCCATTGCAGTCAACATTTCTTTGACTTTCTCAAAATCCATTTTTCTCATATACGCATCTACTAATGTATTATATGTATAAGCATTGGGTTTAGTCCCTCTACCAATCATTTCATTCATTAATTCTCTTGCATTATCAACCTCTCCTCTTTTACACAATCCATCAATCACTATTGTCATTGAATAAACCGTAATTCTCACCCCCGACTCAACCATCATACGAAAGAACCCAAACAAAGACTCCAGTTGATCACTTCTCTTGAGTGCAAGTAAATAAACCATGCAAGACCTCTCATCAATCTCAAACCCATTATTTTTCATGTACTCAAAAACCTCTAGACCTTCTTTAAACCTTCTATTGTCAACGTACACCCTAAATAGCATATCAAATAGCTTCACAACAATTTTGGGTTCTTTATAATCAACCGCTACAAAAGAAGCTATGTCTGAGACTGGACGGATGAGATCATCATCAAGAGCAACATGGTTCAATACATTCTTGGCTTCAGCAAATTTTCGGGCTTTGAATAAGCGGCAGACTACAGTTATGTGGGCTTGAAGATCGGGTTTTTGCGAAGACAGAAATGGGTTGGTCTGGAGGAATTTGAAAAAGTGTAAGCAAGATTGGGTAGATACATGTGGGTTTGATAGAACAAGGTTCGTTACTTCGGAATTATAATTGGAAATGAGAGACTGTGAGAATTGGAGGTGTTTAGAGGATGACGTAATTAGGGTTTTGGAAATGAAATTGGAAATTTCAAGATTTGATTTTGAGGTGGAGTTTGCTGGGAAAACTTGTTTGACAGTATTGAAGAATCTTTGAGTTGACATTTCCCCAGAGAAAATAAAAGAAGCAACTATAAGCTTTGAATATCAGAAACCCGATTGTACCTGCTGAGGGAGTAAAATAGTAGAGAGAAAGAGAGAGAGACGGGTGATCAGTGATGTACCTGCTAAGGGAGTGAAGCAAATCGTGAAGAAGTGTAGAAAATCGTCAAGGCAGTAAGATCGATCTGATTATGGTGGTGGAGGACTCCGACAGTCGACCACACTTCGCCGATTTGTCAATTGTTTGATTCCTTCGAGGCTTCGACAGTCGACACTTCGACTGAGAGAGAGAAAGGCTTCGACAGTCGGCATCATCAATTACAAAGTTGAGCAACTTATCAATTTTGGTTCCCTGCTTCTCAAGCATTTCATCAAGCTGTATGCGGATACTTTGAGAGAGAGAGAGTCGCCTGAGCTGCTCGCCGGACTCGAGGGAGGCAGAAGAGGCGCAGCACATCAGAAGTTGCAAAACGATTAGGGCAAAACTGCCCAAAACTCCAAAAGCTTGGATTTTTATTCCCTTTTAAATACCCCGCCCAGGTTGTAAAAAACCGAACGGTTTAGCGGGGTTGAGACAAGAACCGGACGATTCATCGAATTTTATCTAGCTTTTATTCTTAAACTATCTAATAAGTGAACCGTCCCGGTTTAATTCCGGTTCACGGGTCAATCCATCGGACCGAACCGGGGTTTAGACTGTTAATAAAACTGGTCCTGTACAAAACTTGAACTCAAAAATTCTTTTTTTTTTTTTTTAAACATTTTTTTTTGGGGGGAGGAGAAGGGAGAAGGAGAAGTTGAACATTTAACCTCAATAAAACAAAGTCTTTACAATACAAGAAATACTATTGGACCAAAGGCCCACCGGTGAACTCAAAAATTCAAGTAGTAGGTTTGCATGTCAAAAGGTAATGTAATTTTTTGATAATTATTTAGTACTATTTATATTATTATGGTAAATATTAATAAAGCTTAATTTAACATTTTCATCTAGGGCCATGCTATCCACGGGGTCAGGTTAATGGCATAGCAATTGAAGCCGCGATTTTAGGTCCCTAAATCATTAGGGCCCCATTTTGTAAAGTTTAATCAAGTCTAACACTTAAATAAAATTTTTAGATACATATTCAGTTCAATTTTATTTTATTACCTTAAAAAAATAAAATTTAGAGTTTTTTCAGATTTGATTTGTTTTTTTTCATTGATTATATTAACATTAAATTTAGTAAAATTATATTTTACCAATACACCAAGCATCATACTTTTTTTGAATTAATTATACCTTCTATTCAGAAAACCACCTTAACAAAATTTTAATATAAAAATCTAATAAATATTTTTGCATCTCAAAAAATAATAATATAAATAATATTGTATAATTATTTAAATTTTAAAATTAATAAGACTTCATTTAAATTTTTACTTTAGACCTCATTTTGTGTTGGGACGCTCCTGAGAATCCTTTTTTTTTTTTTCAGGGTGTCCGAATTATGGGTGTTAATCGAGATGAGTTACTCAAACTCGACTTAAATAGGGTTCAACTCAAGCTCAACTAGTGTTTTAAACGAACAAAGCATAAATAATTTTTTAGGTTCGTTTTTTTAAACACAACTCATTTATATGTAAAATAATTAAATTCTTAGAATTCGCCTCCAGCTTGGACTCAACTCATCTTTTAAATAAATTGAGTTTGAATAATTTTTTAGGTTCGTTTAGAAAAATGAATTCGTCAGACTCATGTTTAAGCTCGCAAATCTCTCGATTCAATTAACACCCCTAGTTCGGACTAATTTACGCACGTATCGATTAATCTCCAATCCAATCAAAAATTTATGAGGAATAAATCCTGATACCCAGAATTGCACTAAAATTCAAACTCTACTGAATTTCTAACTTGCTGTAAATTATCCAACAATCCTTCCATGGTTGGTGCGCATGCTTTATAATTCTACCTTGTCATGCTCAAATTACCAACCAAAATGTGCAGTCCGGGTTGTGGTCCAACGCACAAGGTACCAGTGAGTCAGGACAGTGCAATTTGCAACGAATCATGTTCAGTAACATTGACAGCCTCTTTTCATCCAACTTGTGAATCTACTCAATGCACCATTCCATCGGTTTTTTTTAAGTTATAAGAGTGTCTAAGTTTGCAAATTGCAATGACTATCTCCTTGAACCAATTTTATATAATTTTTTAAATTCTTTGTAAAAACGAGCCTTAAAAAATTTTTGAGTGTATAAAAGAAAAGTAATACTATGTATCTCAAATTTATAATTTAAATTGTATCTCAAATCAAGACTAAGATCTCATCAATTTTTTTAAATAAAATTTATTGATCTAATAATCTTTCTTAATTTAAAATATAAATTTAAGATACATGTCGTTACTCGTAAACAGAGACAGAGAAGGGACCAGAGCAACGTTGTTTTCGCAGTACTTCAATTTGCTTCTCTCATATCCATTACACCAATCTTTTCTTTCACCGACGGAAAATAGAAACAGACCATTGAATCTCTACCTTTTATGAAACTCTGCACAGAACAGAGAATAGAAACTCTCTCTTTCTCTCTCATTGGAAAGATTAAAGCACTGTTTGGCTCTTGCTTCGTCGTCGTCGTCTCTCCGGTGCTCGCTCGTTTACTTCAAATTCAGCATCTTCAATTATCGAAAATTTGGGTTCTGAAGCTCTGAACCCTTCACGCCATTGCTCATAAAGTAGTCCAATTTTGGTCTTCTATCAATGCTGTGGTTAATTTGATCATTTTCTTAAAGCTGAGCTTCTAATTCTGCTTAGCGGTGGGATTGGATTGAACCTGTTCTAGTTTTTTGTCCGGTTTTAGTAATTTGATAGTTAATCTGAGTAAATCACTATTTTAATGGAGCAAATGGAAGGAACTGAGGTTAGATCCGCGAGTTGCGGAGCCAAATCCGAAGAAATTGAAGTTGATTCGTTTCGATTCCGCGAAGAAATTCAACGATTAATGCCCATACCACCACCGGAGACTGGTAGTTCCTTCACCGCTCTTCTTGAACTTCCGGCGAATCAAGCCATGCAGATCCTAGACTCCCCGGAAACTGATGATGCGCCGCCAACACTTTACGGCTGCCGAATTGAACATCCCAAACCTTGTATGACTATTTTCCCGTCGTGCACGGCTTTAGTAGATCAAACTTCGAAGCCCTCCGTCTTTGCAACGGCCGAAAAGTGTTGGCGAATTCGAGCTCAAAATTGGATAAGGTGAAGCAAGAACCGATAGATTGGGGGTTAAACCCTAATTCACTGGGTTTGAAGCATAATCAGAGATCATCAGCAAAGAGAAAGGAGCGAGAAAAGAAGGTAATTCTCCGAATTCCAAATTAGGGTTCCTGGTGATCCATTTATAGCATTTGATCATTTTTTTTTGGTTAAATTAGGTTAAAGGATCGAACGACAAGAGCAAAACTGTAGCAAATGAGAAAATCGAAGATGGCGAAAAGCTTCCGTACGTTCACGTTCGAGCTCGTCGTGGTCAAGCAACAGATAGCCATAGCTTAGCTGAAAGAGTAACTTCATAATTATCAGAGTTCATTAACTTTATAATCAGGCATTAACATAAGTATGATTAGTTGTTGATTAGTTTCGTGTTTATATGTATAGGCGAGGAGAGAAAAGATTAATGCAAGGATAAAGCAACTGCAAGAACTGATCCCGGGATGTAAAAAGGTTAGCTGTCGTTTTCTTCATCTTTTTCTTGATGAGATTTCGGATTAGGATATCTGTCTCGATTATGCCTTGGCATTAGGCTTTAGTTAAAAGGCTAATGTCTTTTCGGAAAGTATACGAGGCTAATGTTGTCACACCCCCACCCCCGATCACATAAGGTGAGCAGCGGGCCGGTCACTAAAGTCTTAACCAACTAACTTTGTACATAATAAATG
This sequence comes from Ilex paraguariensis, assembly GCA_963454935.2. NCBI lineage: Eukaryota > Viridiplantae > Streptophyta > Magnoliopsida > Aquifoliales > Aquifoliaceae > Ilex > Ilex paraguariensis. The sequence continues at coordinate 519,427 of CAUOFW020002959.1, read as the reverse complement.
CAAAATATTGCAGAAGACAAATAATAAAGTGATTCATTCTACTAACCTAATGAATACCAGATGAATAAACTAAACATCATTACTAAACTCATATGAAATAATAATCAAATAATAAGGTTTACTATTCCAAATACGAGTAACATTGTTCTCAAAATAATTAAATATTTATTAAAAACTACAAAAGACATTTATTCTTGAAGACATACAATAAAATAAATCTTCAAGTCTTCTAATCTCTTGTCATCTGTGGACTTACTCCTCACCTTGATCCCCACTTAGAAAATATTAAGTGTTTATATGAACACAACGATCTGTGAATAGCAATCACGTCTAATGAGGTGTGAAAATAAGTCTCACAGTTTATATACAAAAATAAATTTTGATACATACATAAGTACAAAAAATTATACTCCCAACCCCTCTCACTTAATCATTTAACAAAATGATCTCATATTCACCAATAACTTTAAAAATAAAAAGACATTTATAACCTAAAACACCCACTTATTTTCACAAATAACTTTATAAATGAAAAAAACAGTTATAACCTAAAACACTCACACACACATTCAATTTTAAATATATTTGTCATATCATGTTTATTACCACTGGCCTGGTAATTGGCCCCGTCTCTTTTCACCACTAACCTAGTAATTGGTTTCGTCTCTTGCCATTACTAGCATGATAACTGACTCTTATGTGTACATCCGTATACAGATCACACCGGTATACTTTTAATCTCGTAACCATTTAGACCTGTTAACACAATCCCCGTTTTATAAAACATGATTTTTACACACACCAAAACTGTTGTTTTAATCTCAACGCACACAAAATTTTTCTTCTATCACCAAAAAATATTTAAACAATGATATAAAATCATCCCACAAGTTTTCAAAATTCACATGTACCACAATTTAAAATTGCAAAACATTTAATTACAAACCCAAATATCAACACATATATCATATATACAAAATATCTACACACACACACACCCTCAAATTTAATATAAAAATTCCTTCTAAAAGAAGTAATAAACTACTCACCTTGATTCCCAAAATCCAATTCAAAACTCTATTTTTCAATCTCAACGCAATCACTACCTAATCCAAAATAACATATAACGATCAATCTTTATTTTTAACTTCGTCATTTTGCGATTCTATATTTAATTTACATACTTCCTACCTATTAATATATATTTAATATATCTTTTACATAAAAATAACATTCTTAATGTGAGCTAATACGGTATGGAAGTAACGAGGGCAGTTTATAAAAAGTTCATCCACTGAAAGTTACACGACCTATAACTTTCTTCCTTCTTCCCCTTTGCTTTCTTTTTACTTCCTTTTTTTTTTTAACACATTAAATAAATTCTTTAAAAACTTCGAGACCAACCAATCTATAAAAACACCTAGCCACTTTCAATAAAACTTATTTACATATTCATCAATATTCTTCATCATATATATATATATATATGTATTCATTATCACTATTTATAATAAACTTAATACTATGTAATTGAATAAATTACAAAATCCACCAAATAATTAATAAATTTATACCTTCAAGGGTCCAATTCCTTTTTCTTTTTCGTTCGTCTTTTCTTTCTTTTATCTCTCTCTCTCTCTCTCGTATATATATATTTTTTTTGTTTGCTGCCACTTACTTTGGTCTTCTAAGGTTTTACCTATCCAACAATACTACTTTATTTAAAGCACATGTAGAATAGTTCTAATAGGTCTCTTCAGAGGCAAGACTTTCCTTAAAATTCATCCCTTCCCCTTTAGTTATTATTATTATTATTTTATAATTACTCTTAGTATCCAATACACTAAATAAATTTTTTTCTTATCTATTTATTTATTAGAAAGGTCCAAACACATACCGATATTGGATATTACAAATGTTATTCTCACCTTTTTAACAAAAACTAGTCCGCTTTTGCTCGCAGTAAAGTGTTTTGGCTGGTTGTTGATATGGCTCTTTCGTGGTACATTCCAATACCAGTACCTTTCTTTCAACTTTTCAACTTCCACCTTTACATACGAATGTTAAGACATAGACACTTTTTTTTTTTTTTTTTTTTTTGGGGTGGGGGGTTAGAATCCTTTTTAAGTCTAATTGATGAAGGGAAGAACGGATTTCTGAGCCCTATTATCGTGAAAATGAGGAAAGAAAGATAAAGATATCTCCTAGTGATATTTGATTTTAGTTTGTAATGAAGTGTTTAACAGCCATTTGAGAGATGCATGGTACAAGGAAATGGTCAAAGTTACTAAGTTTGGCTTCCACCTCAACTATGATGACCCAAAAACAATTCTAGAACACATCTGTTGGCGGCCTAACCCGAACTTTGTATAATATGTGATAGTTCGTGAGTCTTAATTGATGTATGCGAGTAGAAGAGGATTTATGTTTTATACTCCATTTGTTTCTATAAAAATGGAAAAAGAAACAAAATGGCAAAGCAGCTCAAATAGTTCGACGTAATGCATAATTCTCTGTTGGACCACCAATTATTATGGTTTGTAACTTTAAAAGTCTGCTGGAGCTTCCATGACTGAGAAATTGTTGATTTAAATGCTGTCAGATCTCGCCTACCTTTTAAAAGAAACGGTGTCAGGTCTGAGTTGCACCAACATGATGGCTCTCTGTTTCTTGATTAATTGAGCATGTACCACACTAGGGTAGGATCTAACTGTATATTTATGGGTAGTGAGACTTAGGAGGCAATACTCCCTAAATATAGGGTACTACCTTTGAAGTAAGATTTTTGGACAAAAGGTTGATTTGGAAACCACCTTACTTGCTTACTTTCTTCTGTGCCCACAATTATTTCAGTGTTTGGTTCATTTTTGGCCAGTTAAGGGGAATCATTTGTGGCATACCTTAAGCAGTCATTCTTGCCTGATTTGGTTTCCATTATTTACAGATGTGTGCACTCCAGTTCTATTCACATTCTGATATCTTGTTATAATTTTTCTTTTATCATATTTGTGATCGTTTGAACCTGAAAACTTGCTGATTGGACCCGTATGTGGTCCTTTGTAAATTTTTTGTATAACAATTGGAGATGAATCACTGGGCTTGTTGGCACTCCTGCTCTTAAGTTGATAGTGCAGTCTTTCATTGCCCAGCCAAACTACACTGAAAAAAATAATGTATCTCTTAATGTGAAGGAACTACAGTACAATTGCAAATGTCTTTTCAACAAAAAGTATCAATAAACACAAACTGCATGAGCTTCCATTGTTTTTCAATTTAAGGAACTGACATATAGATCTTATCGAAAACTTAAAAAAAATAGAGCTCATATATGGCAGCATGGCAGAAGCTTGCAGTGGGCATTTTTTATTTTACATGCTATGTATTAAAGGAAGTTAACATCTTCGTTTTAGTCGGGTGGTTAATTGCCAAATACGGTCGACTAGTTGATTACCAAGAAAAAATTCACACTTAGTGAACAGTTTTGAGATTATAAAGCATCTCCTATTTGTTTGGTAAATTTACAACGGATATTGGTTGATTTATTAAAAAATTAAATGGATTATTTAATTGCAGATTTCAGGTACAGTAATGGTGCTGGATGAGATTATCAACCATGTACAGTCCTACAACGTCAAGTGGAGGTCAGAGTCATACATTCATTGCATCTGATGTATAAATGTTACATTATAGGTGTCATTTTACTAATGAACAGCGATGCAAGACATGTTGATCTATTTGTTCTGAAGAATGTTGGTCAATGAAAAATTGTCATGGTTTATGTAATTTTTTAAAATTTGATCTCAAACCTTTTATTTATTTCATGTTTCTTTTTGCTTTTGGTGCCTTGGGGGGTGGGAGAAAGGTTCTTCTTAAATCTGCACCTGGTGAATAAACAGAAAAGTAACAACAACCATTAGATGGTCTAAAATCCATTTCTTAATCTATTTAAATAGTTTAAGTGAACTGCAGATATGTACATGTAGGCCTATATATCTAAATCTTCTTCCATGTGAAACATAGACTGCTGAGACTGAATACCCATAATGGTTCACTTTCTTTGAATTGCTTGTAGACGTTTGGTTCCCAAATAAGAGGTAAATAACTCTGTGGTCTACCCAGATTCAGAATACATTTTTACCTCCCAAAAATGTCAAAATCACGTTGTTGAACAGCCCTAAAAATCGATTAACTCCACACTATCACTTGAAAATTGTGTTATAGTTGGTTTCCTTGGTTATTTTTCTGATTATGTATTTGTGTTTACTTCAGCTCTTATCAATGAGACTTGCTGCTGTAAACCCAAGAATTGATCTCAATCTTGACAGTCTCTTGGCTGCAGAAGTAAGTATTAGAGAACCATTTCTCTTAGCTGTCCATTGCGTGAAATGTTAATGTTAATGTAAGGTTCTCTAGGCTGTATTTCTTTCAGTTGATCTGACGTAACACTTCTCCTTATAGATTTGATGTTGCTTAGCTGTGACCAATGGTTTGGCATTAACTAAGCACCTTCCTTGCTTATATTCAAAGAAATACCAGCATAGGTCAGCAAATGTTTGTAGACTTTTTTAGGCAATTGGACTGGGAAATAATATTTTTTCTGGGAAATTTATTGTGGCTCTGTTTTTCAGACCCCTACTCAAGATCTCAAAAGGACAGTCTGCCACAACCAATGTGGGCAGACCGGGGGGGATCAGACTTGGACCACCTGTGCTATCTGCCACGTATGCACATTTACAACTTCAAAACTGTTCATAAGATTACAATCTGTTAACATGGTAAAAATCACAATACAATAATTTTATTTGTCATAGGGCTTAATTTTGTGGGACTCCTGGACTAATGGGTCCCCTCTTAAAAGCCACAACATGGAAGAATGGGCATGGGCAGAATTCATTTGATATCAATGTATGTGCAATCCTTGTAGTTTCTAACCAGTCTATACCCTGGTAAGATGAGGAATGTATAGACAAATTAAGGAAGGTATTAAAGTGGTGTTGTTTTCTTGTTTTGGATACCGTGTCACAAGCTCAACTTTTCTCCCCTAGCGCCATTGCTTGCTGCAATGGAACTGATAATTATGTGAAACTGGCAATGGAGCACGATTCATTCCATTTGATTGCTGTAAATCATTCACTAAAGTTACAGTATGTGGCCTTTGATTTTTTTCAGTCATGGTTGACTTCCAATGATTGGTATTTAGTGATGCAGTTATCAGGAAAGCAAGAGATGAAATTCAGTAGAAAAGTTAAGACATCGATCAAATTCGTTCTCATCTTGGTTCATATAATAATAGTTGGGGGGATTGTTGAATTCATTTTGAACATCAATGTTACATATTCCATTTAATCGTTTGCAAACTTTGCAGGGTGGATCTGCAATGGACACTGACTTCCCGGGGATGGTGATGCCATTGATGTGGCCAGAAGGACAAGTAAATGGAAACAGACAACAATATCAACTACTACAGCATTGTGATGGACTACATGAATCAGCCTGGGGTAGGGGAATAGACTACTCTTGCTTTGTTACTCCGGAGAACTCAATTTTAAGTTTCGACTCTTCTGCAAATTCAGGTAAACACATTTCGATAGTGCTCCATGAGCTGTTCATTTTCCCCTTTCCAAATTCACGTGTAGGTTTAGAATATGAACCCAAGCTGTGCATGTAGATGGTTTATTATTCATGGAGCAATGCTATAGAGACCTAAACAGGGACATAATTCAATGCACCCATTCGATTAGTTATGAGTTCCAATGTCGGATGGAGGCCACTCCTAATCCAATGGTTACATTGAATTAGGCCTCCAAATTAAGTCCGAATAGCATTTTTCATATTCAGGAGAGTTTCAAGAGAACATAACATTGAGTTCCATCCATTATTTGTAATTATTTTTGTACAACTACAAAGACCCAAAAAAGAAGAGGGAAAAAAACAGTTAAATGAAATGAATTCACCTTTTTCTGGGTTCTCCCAAGTACCTTCATTAACAATTTGTTGTTAGCATCAACGTTGGTCATGCATATTGTTTCCACAGTCCACCCCCCAAAAGAAGGTGCTGCCGATTGAAAAACAAAAACAAGGACAGAGGATATGAGTTATTCTCTTAAAAGCAAGCACTTTGAAGCAGTGAGGTTAATTCCAAATTGTCATGTCACGCAGCCCCTTTCCACTCAAATCAGCTGAAATGCAGATATGAAGGCATACTGAAGCTCCAGTTGTAGTTAGAAGTGCATATGTTGGACATGATATTAGCAGACAGCCCGTGCGGAAGTAGAGAGGAGGTATTAGCATTTGACTTTGGTTTACATTCGACAGTTAGCTGGAAATCCAGATTTATTTCAGCTAGGGATGAGAAAATTTGGTATGTAGTACTAACTTAAGAGGGTCATTCAATCTAATACTTTATGTATGAGATGATTGGTTGATTTCATTATGTAAAACCAAGAACAAGCAGGGCTTATTCTATTTATGTTATTGAGATCGACTTTTTGGTCATCCTTTGCTTGCTTTCTAATACTGGCACCTCTTCCTGAAATGGCTGGCGATGCTATATTGCTATTGATGGTGAATTGGTGATGAATACGATATGTACTCCTATATTTTCCTAGTATTTTCCTCTTCCTCGAATGAGCATGATTCTCAACTTGTTCATTCGTTGAGACATTTCATATTGATTGTTTCGTCTGCATTTTTGTTCAGCTGGCTGTAGCATGTTCTTACACCCTTTTCATTGGTAATTCAGAGGACTAGATTTATGTTGAGAAACAGGATTTCCTTTTCATCTCCATTGGATTAATACTTTTAGGATGGTTCTTCTTGCTATCGCGTTCCTGTGGATAATACTTGAAACCCTTGGCCGAGTGAAGATGTTCTCTCGATACTTCGTTCATGTTCTTGGTTGCAAGCCATCCAGATAGTTTCTCTAGTTCTTGGGAGTATACAAGTACCCTGGAGAGCATTAGGATCAGCTTGAAAACCGCTTGCATCTATCCAATTAGCCACATTATTTTGTCTGCCTTGTTAGTTCTATTTGCCCTGCTCAACGGTGATGGCCTGTATTAAGCTCTTGAGTTCCCAGTCTGCCTTGCTTCTGGGGTCCTGAATTGCCTTGATCACACCATGTACATTAGACTTTTAAGATAAAAATTGCATACAAAGTGCACAAAGCTTCCATCTATAGCGGAATTTAGGAGAGGTGCTAATCCATTAAAGCAAAAAATCACAAGTTCGAGTTCAAAAATCAATCTTTCTAGAATGGGGAAATAACTGCTGTACCAAATCACTTGACTCTCACCTCATCTGAATCGCCTCCATGTATCAATTATTCAGTCAATGATGGATGACACAAGTGGCAACAGGGGAGGGTGGTTCCTGTATTGTCACAAAGAAAGCTTCTTTGTCGTAATGTTATTAGCTATGAGCATCTTTAAACGGAATAGGGATTCAAATTTTCTCTAATTCTTTCTTCCTATAGTTATCTCCATGGTAAAATAGAGGTCGGGTATTAGTAAAGAACTCACTTATATATAACGTTCTAACTTGAATTGGCTATAAATGATAAAAATATATATATCGAATGGATCTCACTCTAAATTGTTTCTTCTTCCCAACTCTTTCCAACATTTAATAGCCTGACTCCATATACTCTAGCCGCCCTCTCGAACATTGTTTCTTCTTCCCAACTCTCTCCATGATTCAAGGCTATGCTCCTTCAACCAGTTTATGTCGGGATTGCATTAAAACATCTTATTCCCTCTACACTGATCAAACAATAATGGGTGACCAAATTTATGCATCGAATTTCTTGTACTAAATGATGTGGCAACATCTTATTCATCGGATGTGTTGCCGGTATTAATGTGACCCATCAATCTAACAGCCCACGTCTTGTTTGAGGTATAAGAGTGATATAAGGGGGTGGTATAAGAAAAATAGTACGTGGGGCCTAACTTAAACCTTGTTTATTTGACATTTTTTATTAGATACTAATTTATGGGTCATAGTACCAACCCGGTGTGAACAGTAACACTAATGTCTTCTACACGGTGGTATTATATTCTCGGTATAAATGAATAGAGGTATAATAAACTAAAAATACCGAAATGCCCTCGTGTACAATGCTCATGTAAAAGCATAGTTGCAATTTTTGACTTTTTCAGATTAAAATTATCTTTTTACATTGGTTAGCTGCAATTGTTGATTTTTTTAAGTAGGGTATTACACAGATAATGTTTATGACAAACAAACAAGGGGAAGGATGAGATTATAGTTTAAAATCGGGTATAATATACCATCTATATCTTATACCGAGAATATAGTTTAGGATCAGAGTGGAATGAATATAAAATCTTATACCACTTAAATCTTATAGTCAAAACAAATGACCCCTTGGTGAGTAAATTTGATCACCACAGTATTATTACTGATCAAAATATTAGAGGAGTAATATTATTGTAACTTAAAAAATTAACTTAATTTGGTGATCAATCAAGTGATAGAATCTCAATAAAGAAATCAGTTATAATCACAACACACTATTGAACACACTATTGGACTATGTCACTGTGAATAAATTATGACAGTTTTTTAAATTTCAATAGAATTACTCATATTAGAACGGAATTTCATTTCTTTTTATAATTAATATTTTTTATTTATTTTCTAGGGTAAAAATTTTATTGATAGAACTAGGATAATGCAACCTCTCAACTTTCCTTCTCTCTCCTTTGTTTTTTCAGTATACAAAGAAAAATACCAACATGGTAAGATTGCACTGCCAAGTTTGTACCCCTTGTGATAATAAATAAATAAATTGTATTAAAAAAAAACCATTATTTAATAACAGAGTATAGTGGCGTCAGTCCCCGTAACAGATCTGTCTTGGATTCCTTCACATACACCTTCATTTCAATGTCACCCAATGCAATCATCTGCTTTGTAAGTCTATTAAATGTTTGCGTCAATTATACTTTCAAACTTTAATATTGGTAATAATAGTTTAAACGAGTTTAGAATATATTTTTTAAAAATAAGGGTGATTGACATTTAAGAAATATGTGAAATATTAAATAAAAGATAACTAAATTACTAAAAAGTAAGCTTAGTCACTGAATCACTCTTAAATGTTCAAAAATTATCTTTTGATACTAAGGGTTTCATCGAATCTGTGGTAAATAATCGATTGTTAAAAGAATTAAAAATAAAATATATGAGAAGAAATATACATACAAAAAATTGAGCAAGTTGAAAAAGATAATGCAATAGAAAGTTAAGATAATCTTTAAATAAATATTATAATTAATTTTAAAATATTAAAAATCGATCTAAAATAATCTCATTTTAGTATAGTCTCAAAGAAAATGAATTTACAATCTCAACCCTTATTCTATGATAATTTTAATATAAAAATACTTTTCCATCCCATAATCTTATCCCAAATTGATAAGTAACCAGTCAATCAAGCAGATCATGAATGACAACAGCTTTAAGCCTTTAAAACCCAACCCAACCCACCAACCACAAACCATTCCCCACCACCGCAAAATGGCAGAAACTGTCCCATTTCGCAGCCAATTATTACCCAGCTTAACCCTCATTCTCTTGTCCATCCTCCAATCAGATTCTGCCACGTCACGAATAATCCACCTTCCCAACCAATCCGACTCCAAGAACTTCACCATCTCCGTCGTGGACTTTGGCGCCGTAGGCGACGGCGTCCACTACGACACCGTTCCGATCCAGACCGCCATCGACTCCTGCCCTCCCACGACCCACTGCCGCGTCACGTTCCCACCCGGGACCTACCTAACTGCCACGCTCCGCCTCAAATCCGGCGTCGTTTTGGACGTACAAAGAAACGCCACCATTTTGGGAGGTACGAAATTGGAAGACTACCCAGAAGAGAGTGATAAGTGGTACGTGGTATTGGCGGAGGAGGCAGAGAACGTGGGTATTACTGGTGGAGGAGAGATAAACGGGCAAGGGTTGAGGTTTGTGAAGAGGTTTGATGAGAGGAAGAATGTGATGGTGAGTTGGAATCGGACTGGGGCGTGTTTGGGTGATGAGTGCAGACCCAGGTTGGTTGGGTTCATTGGGTGTAGGAATGTGAAGGTTTGGGATGTCAAGTTGACTGAGCCGGCCTACTGGTGGTGCGTATGCCCCCTCCCCCCCCTCTCTCTCTCTCTCACACACATACACACACACATTGATAATTGATTGAGTTTGCTTTGCTTGTGCTTGAGCTAAACTTTTATGGGAATTTGCAGTGATAACCTCAGTTTTCTATATATTTGTACTAGCATCCCTTATGTGCTGACTTATAATTCCTTCCCCTTTTTCCCAATTACCCTTTTTTTTTTAACTGTCCAATTCCCTTCTTCACCATAGTCTTTTTCCATCTTATCATTTAAGAAGTTGGAAAAATAATTATATGAAAACACGATTATAAAAACTAATTCTTCAAAAAATTTAAAAAGGTAGTGTGATTAGTTATGATTTATGAAGTAGTTTATGGATAATTATTCATATTAATTTATTTAAATAAATGGGTTTCATTAATTTTTTTGAATGAGATCCATTGATTTGCTTTAGTAAATTTTTTTGGTAAACACATCTTTGCCCTTCTAGAAAAGAATGAGACTCTTGCCTGACAAGTGTGGCTCTTCTCCAAGTGTTTAATGATTGGGATTATCATTTCTAATTCTGTTTAAAGAGTGAGGATTTATTCATGCCCATAAATTTTATTTTATTCAAAAAATATTTGAATATTTAAAAGAAATTGAATTTGTTTACGGGAATAATATTCGCTATTTAAAAAGAGTTAGAGCATCCTCCAATTATTTCCAAATTGAAGAGGTGCCTAACCCCTTGTAGTCACCAATTCAGCTCCATTCCAATTTAATAGGAATTGTGAAATTGGAGAGGAGTCTAACCCTACAATCACAATGTGCACACCAAAACATGGAATAAAACGGAATTGGAATGATATTTCTATTCCACCCTTAATTTTGCTCTTTAAATTGGGTCTTTAAAGTCTTTTTTAACTTACTTCCACTCATGAAAAAAAATAATAATAAAGAGAAAGGAGGAAGAAGAAAGAGTAAAGTTAAACTATCTCCCACCCAAATATTGATGGATAAGTATAGAATAAACACTAACAAGTAACAGTGATATTCATGAGGATGGTTAGCATATGCTTCGTCCTTGGCCAACTTTTATTGAAGATGTGAAATTGCAGCCTATTAGGAATGTGTTTATAACCACTTTTAATATTCATTATTTTTAGAAAGAAGAAGTATCAAACGATTAAGGAAATTGCTATTTGAAATTCTTTCTTAATGCCTGTTTGAGGTATAATATGTTATCAACCCATAAGCTTTCAATCTTAAATGATTGAAATCCAGATAGAACATGCTCTTGGATTTTGAAACTTGAATTTTGTCAATCACTTTTGACTGAAATTGTCTAAAATTTTTGGGGCACTAATGAATTGCTAGAAATGTTATTGGTTCATCCATTCATTTAATTGAACTGGATTTATTATTCTTCTTTTCTTAAACTTTGCTTTTGAAGCCTGGCTACTGATATAGTCTTGCGGGTCTGGAAGAGCTAAGTGATTCATTGACAAGAATATTCCTATTGTGCTGAGTCTGATTCCTAAACTTAAACCCGCAACATATCATGAGTATTTGTCATGGCTTTGGCATTGATTAAGTGAAAAACTTATATTTTTCTTGTTTTGCAGCCCTTGTTTTCTTCTCCTCTGTTTAAAGTTCTATCCATTCTTTGAACAACTGCAGCTTGCACGTAGTACGGTGTGTCAACACATCCATTCTTGATGTTTCTATCTATGGGAATTTCGACAGTCCTAACAACGATGGTATAGATATAGAGGACTCCAACAATACAGTCATTACAAGATGCAAAATCAATACAGGAGATGATGCCATTTGCCCAAAGACATCTACAGGTCCCCTCTACAATCTAACAGCGACAGACTGTTGGATTCGAACAAAATCTTCAGCAATTAAACTCGGCAGTGCTAGTTGGTTTGATTTCAAGGGTCTGGTGTTTGACAATATCACCATTGTGGAGTCTCATAGAGGGCTTGGACTGCAGATACGTGATGGAGGTAACAGCATTTTGGTTTTCATGAATTCCTCCTTATTAAATTAAGGACTGCCTAAGATGCTTGATGCAGGAATGACAAAAAAAATACTTGTATTTTGATATTTGGATCACTTGAATAATCACTAGCTGCCAGCTGCTTATTCATGCCTGCCCATCTTAAAGATGTTTGCTGTTGCTAGTATGGCATAGTAAATAGGCTGTACAATGAACTGATCCACTTGAGATTGGCTCAGTTTTGACTTGTTCGAGTTTATTCAGATTAAGGTATGAGTCAAATGATGAAAATTTGAGGCTCAATTCACATCCAAGCCAAGTCCAAGCAAATGCAGCCGAGCTGGAACCAGTTTTATCTAGACCAAGCCAAGGTTGAGCAGTTATTTATTTGGCTCGGCTTGGCTCATTTTCGGCCTTAGTTCAAATAAAATAACAGGTGAAACAACTGCTGAAGGGATCCATTGCATTTCGGGTGCACTTGAACTTCCATTGAACAGAATATCCTTGAACATCAAATTTTACTTGTTTGTTGACAGTTATATCCTCCTCTATCATACTGTAGTATAGTGAGAATTATTCAGTCTGGAGACTTTATAGCTTACTTTAGCTTCTTCATTGGTGATTTGATTTCATGAATATTCACGCAGATCCAAAGTATTAGAAATTGAACTGAACAGAACTCAGTTCAACTCTGCAAAGCCTTGTCCCGATCACGTGGGCTTGGCAGCCTGAATTTTGTTTTGTTATTATGCTTTGTTAAGGACTATATGCAGTTAGTTTTGAAATTCACATGAATGTTAAACATTGTTTATAAAACTGTGAATGAGATTACCAATAGATTACCTATATGACTGATGCTTGTGCTATGTATTATGATTGTTTTGCTTTACAATTTGCTTGTGCTGAGATTCTTTGGTGCGAATGTCTTTTCAATTGTATGTCTGTGTGATGTTATATCCTTTGGGTCTGTAATCTTGATAATCTTTCATGGCTTTGGTTCATTATTTTGAACTTAGGCGAACGAGCAACACAAAAACATGTGATGAAAGTGGGCCTAGTCTATCATCAATCTGACACTTGAACTATTGAACTAATTCTAAGCTGAATGCATTCTACCTATATCATGCATCACTAGATTGACATCAACCCTATTTTTCTGAAATTCAAACTGATAATTCTGATGTTACAAATTCTTCAATATTTCGCAGGAAATGTGAGTGACATAACTTTCTCAAACATAAATATAAGCACAAGATACTATGATCCGTCCTGGTGGGGGAGAGCAGAACCTATCTATGTGACTACTTGTCCAAGGGATAGTAACACCAAAGCTGGTTCTATCTCCAATATACAATTTGTTAACATCACAGCAACTTCTGAAAATGGTGTCTTCTTGTCGGGATCCAAAGGTGGAGTCTTGAGCCATTTGAAATTCGTTAATGTGAATCTTACCTACAGAAGATGGACAAATTATGCAGACGGGTTGCTCGATTACAGACCAGGATGCCAAGGACTTGTTAATCACAGCACAGCTGGGATTATGATGGAACACATTGAAGGTTTGGAGGTTGAAAACATAAACATGAGATGGTCTGAAGATAGGACTGGAAGATGGAATAATCCTTTGTATTTCAGGCCTTCCACTGTAAACAACATTTCTTTTCTTAATTTCCACTCAGGTTTGTACAAACTATAAGGGATGAGCTTGGAATCGAGATGAAACAATTTTTCTTTGGCGGAAATAAAATTTGAGTCAGATTCAAGATTTATTATCGAGTTTTTTCTTTTTCTTTTTCTTCTCTTTCTTATTCTTTTTTGGTGTTCGTTATAGATCAATGAGTTCTTGTAAAAAAGTAACTTATTTCTTTTCAAATGCATTAGTAAAGGATGCTTCCATGTTAAATTTTTTTAGTGAGAATGTTTTAGTTAGTGATGTGGCCTATTAGAGGTTTATCGTCATATTTTATCATTCCATCAACCAACTGTGTAATATTTTAAATTTAAAGAAGTGGAAGTGTTACACGCCTAAAAATTTCAGAGGGTCTAAATATAATTTATTAATAGATATATGACAAGAATCTAGTTGTATAGTAAATGTCTATCTATAACCAGTGTTCTAATATATATATTTCCATCTTATTATCTCATATATGTAAATTGTGTATGAAACAGGACTAAAATAGATATTTAATTATATAAATTAAGACTAATTTTGAAAAGTAAGGTGAAATTAAAAATTAGTTCTTAAAAGTGTGAAAAAGAGGGTTTTGAGAAGCTCCCCAATGAGACTTTCCTGCATCAAACATTCTCATTTGTAACTGAAGCACTAGCATCTTCGGAATGGAATTATTATTTATTTTAGGAAGAATTACACTCATACTCTTCAAGATTTATCGCTTAATCAATTATATCATTTGACATTTAAAATATTACACAGACCCTCAGAAGTTTGTGCAGACCCTTGTCGTCAATATCTATTAGAATATTCGTTAGTAAATTATATTTAGACCCTTATTTAATTTTTAATTTTTATTCCAATAGATAATATAATTGTATATTAATTACGATTTTTGAAGAAAATTTGATTTTTGATTTTGATTTTTGATTTTATTTCAATAAATGATACAATAGAATTTTAATTTTAATTTTAAAATTTAAAATATTTTATATTTTATATTTGTTTAAAATATTTTTTGTCTAAATATAATATTTTAAATTTAAGGAGATTAAATATTATACGCCTATAAACTTCAGAGAGTCTGAATATAATTTATTAACAGATATCGAGTGCGACAACATCTCTGCTTTGGCTCTTGCATCCAACCTTCTGTTTTATGCTCATACTAAACATGTTCCAACCTTCTGTTTTATGCTCGCACTAAATATGTGGAGATGGATTATCACTTCATCAGAGAATGGGTTATACGCAAATATATTGATGTCCAGTACATGTCTTGCGAATATCAAATTGCAAATGCTTTTACCAAGGGATTGACCACTGCTTGCTTTATCAAGCTCAGGGACTAACTGATGCTCGGTTCCCCTCCATCTCAGCATATTAACCCAACTGATCTCAACTAATCTAGCGTAGTTAACAACACTAACATAATTAGTTGTACAGCTGTGTTACTCTTAACAAGTTAGGTTAAATTTGTTATATTTTGGTTATAGGACATGTGGATCATCAGTTGTGCCCCTACTTTTGTATATATATATATATATATATATATATACTGTAAAATATCTGTATAATAAGAGTAGACTATTCTGATTCTTTTATCGGCGGGGTTTAAGTGTAATATTTTATCGCGGGACACGTTCAAATTAAGAGATTTATATGTAATATTTCAAATGTTAAGGTCAAAGTAATTAAGTGACAAATTTTAAGGGGTCTGAGTGTAATTCTCTTTTTATGTTATATATAAGAGTTAATCACAAATTATATCCCGAAAGAACAACCGTCACTTTATTGCGTAAAACTAAATACATAAATTATATTTAGACCCCTTTATATATGTCACTTAATTATTTAAACCCTTTATATTTAAAATATTACACCTACATCGTTTGAGAATTCAAATATAACTAAAACTATTTTCCAATTGGACATGAAAATAATTCTGTTTAAGTGATGTATTACATTGAATATAAAAAAATATTATATAAACACCTGCATTATATTGAGCATTCAAATAAAAAACTTAATTTTAAACTTTATAGTGTGACTAGGCCACAAAATAAAAATAATATGAAATTATAATTTTTTATTATGATAAAATCATATTTTTTAACGATTATATTAACAGATATCAATAATAAAGGGTTATATAATATATATGCACAAATGTTAGAAAATGTAAAAATAATATTTTAAATATGAAGAGGTCTAAATAATTAAGTAATAAACATATAGAATGTAAATATAATTTATCTATTTGGTTTTGAACGACAAATAAAGACGATTAGTTTGAGAAGTGCATTGACAAAAATTTTTATCTTTGAAATTGTAAATTAAAATTCTTGAAATTGTAATTTAAAATTCTTGATATTTAAATTAAAATTCCAGCAATCTTTCCGATATAATTTGCAATTAACCCTACATATAAACACTCTAGTTCCGCACAGCATCCCTCTATCCGTTGAAAAATGCCGTCCCCGAAACCCCTGGCGACCGCCGCTGGCATGCTCCAAAACCGCCTGAGCACCACCCTCCGTACACGAGGCGGTGGCGGCGATGGCCCGAGCCGGTGGGCCACAGCCGGCCACCAAGAACGCCCCAACGGTTATTTTTTGAACCGGACACCTCCACCGCCGGGTCAGTCGAGGAAGTGGGAGGACTGGGAACTTCCATGCTACATTACCAGCTTCCTCACTATCGTCATCCTCGGCGTTGGGCTCAACGCCAAGCCCGATCTCACCATCGAGACGTGGGCACACCAGAAAGCCCTCGAACGCCTCGAATCGGCCCAACAGATGGCGACCCTTTCTGATGATTCCGAGTGATTTACCAATTTTGGTAAGATTAATTTGGATATCGAATTAGAATGATCTGTTGATATTATGGTGTTTTTTAGGTGTACTTGGGAGAATAAGGGTTCTTAATTGTTGAATTGGGCACTTCACTTCTTTGTTTACAAGGACGATTAATTATTGGAAAGTTGACTGTTCCTTTTCCGTTGTTGCAATTACAATGTATCAAACTTCGAGAGAAATTTCTGATTTTCTTAACTGAGTTATGTGTTTCCGTGTTGATCACCAGTTTCTACCTTCTAGATTGATTAGAAAATTATTCAATTGGATGCGTTTGGATGCTAATAGGTTCACCACTGAGGTATGATAGTTTTCAGAAGTTAGGTCCCACATTATATCGATATATGCTGTATTTGACTTTATTGTTGCATAGTCGGAATTATGTGCTGTCAAATGTGTTCGATCCCCTGCTGAAGCTTATAACTTGGAGTGCTGTGTTTGTCTTGTTTCCTTTCTTTCTTTCTTTCTTTCTTTTTTTTCTTTCAATTGAACAATAGCTCCTTATCCTTAATACTTAATATTAATAACCATGTTGTTAGCAGATGTTTTGCATTATGAAACCTCCATGGATTCAGTTTGTACCCAAATCCTCAAGTTTTACACCCACTGTGAACTTTGGGAAACAAAAACTCCATGCTTCTATGTTTGTTCAATCATTTTATTTGCAGGTAGAGCAAACCACTGATGACTTAATGTTAACTTTGATTGAAACCGACTCTTTGAAACCTAGCCTTCTCTACCCTAATGGTTCTTACTTCTGTTGTAGCTCGATCATACTTATTTTCAATGTTGTATGTTAGTCTATGCTACACATCACTCCTTTAAATCAAAGGTATCATTCTAGATCACTCGTAGAAAATCATGAAGATGATATGGAAGATTTTTTCTCCTGTACTTTTCACAACTTGTATGGCCAAGGAAAATATATTCTGGTTATCCTTTTCCTAAAAAGAAAAAAATTTACTCTCCCTTGAGACACACACGATCCTACATACGCCAGCAAATTGTAGCATGTGAGTTTATCAATATAATAAGGAGACACTCTAAAATTGATAAATTGTACTAGACGGATCCCTCCTCTATGACGGACATTTGTAAAACTAACGGTTAAAGTTGACATCATAAAAGAATCTCTATAATATTAAGAATACTCCTTTGAACTCAACTTGAGAATTCAGGTAGTTTTGTCCCCACAATTATATGGAAAAGACGAATTCCCCCCCCCCCCCCCCCAAAAAAAAAAAAATTATATTTCTTTCTCATCTAGCCCGCACACTCTTTTCTCTCTTATTGAAAAATGTCAACATTAATTACAATTTTGATGATCAATTTCATGATAATATAGCAAAGTTCGAAATTTGATAATTAATTACACAACCCCCTCCATGTCATCTGAACCTTCAACCTTCACTTCGTCACTGACACCACCACCCAAAACTCGCACATCCTTCCCATTGTCTCAATCTCCACACACAACATTACTGTTACCAAACACATACACACTCAACCACTACCACCACTCGCATAAACACCCAAACTTACACCCAAATTCAAACACACACCTTCCACAACACACATATTTTTGAATTGTGGCAACAACTTAAATTCTAAATATGCATAACCTTCACAAATTGCATACATATGACAAATCAAGATTGAGGTTGAACTTTAGAAGAACTAGAGATAATGATACTTGGCATTACTCTATCTAAATTATCTCAGATTCTCAATTAATTATATCTTTTGTTGTCAATATCTTCCTTGTCGGTGTCCTTATTTAAAGTTTTTACCTCTGGGAGCAGTTGGGTACCTGACCGGATGTAGGACAATGCCATTGAATGATGATACAGGTGCCCAAACAAATACTAATTGATGAATTTAAAGAAAGGTATGCTATATAGTAAGTAGTACATCAAAAAATTCATGTGGTTATTATGGGAACTACCATGTATTAGATTTTTCCATACAGCCTACCATATACTAGAATTTTGACTAGGCCTTGATGCAGTTACCAATTGAGGAAGAAGCTTCCTATATACCTTCATTGGATATTAAGGGAAAAGTGAAATTTGTGCATCTATTCAATAATATTTCTCACGTGTGACTACTCATCCGTGGCATCCATAGTATATGTCGGAAGCAGTTTTGTTTGGTCACCTAGAGGCAGTGAACATGGTTCGAAACTCACTTTAGAAAGCTGAAGGTTCTCATTTAAAGTTTTCCTTGTAGCATCTTCCACAGCTTTATTGTGATAAATACTAGATCTGTGTGAGACAACTAATTACATGTGTCTTTAATTCATATTAAGTGTATATGAGACTCGAGTACATCATTATTAGCCCAGTGTGTTAATAAATAAGAAAGGTTTTGTTGGTATGACTTGGACCTTCCAACTTAATTGGACGTAGTTAACACAATTTTAAACATCTGTTATTGGTTGGAATATTTAAATTCAACTTGGAAACTTTAAGGATATAATTTATAAAATTGATAATTGAGAAATAAAAGTGACATTTGGTGCAGACTTTAGGGACAAAAAATACATTTAGTCCGTAGTTTAACTTTTCTGGAATTTGACTAAATAAGTTAACAAGTTCAATCTTTAGATCATATTGAAAATGTACTGCTCGTTGAACAGTTGATTAATAGTACTGGAAGAGATGTTGAAAGTTTTATGTGATTTGCAATGCAAGCAGCATTATCATTTAAGTCATCTTGAGTTCAAGCCCTGTGAATTCCAGAAAAGTTAAACTTAGGACTAAATCAAGTAGCATTATCATGCAAGTCATCTTGAGTTCAAGCCCTGTGAATTCCACCACCAAGACCTATAAATGACTAGAGAATCTGCTGGAATGAAATTTCTGAGCTTACAGCAACTAAAAGGGTGCATAATAGTCAAAGTGAAAACCATAAAATCAGTTTATATTGAGGTTCAAACTAGTTTTGTCTTTTGGAGTAGGGCTTAAAGCAACTTGAGGTTGAATGTCGAAATCCGGTGCCTTGTGCCCTTGCCTTCTGTTCTCCAATGGAGTCGGTATCGGGGAACTGTAAACTATAGCTCAGCCTTGCAACTGTCCCATTCTGCATGATGCAGGACTCATCAGCATTTGCAGGTTTGCATTGAAAAACATTAGTTGCAAGATGAAAGTTTGAGGTTGAGGGTTCATTCAAGGCCGTTGAGGCCTTCAAGGGGAGCATTTCCTTGAAGGGACTGTTATCATGTATAGCTCTCAAGTCTGAGACCATTTGAGAGCCAATCTCATCTTCTTCTATTAAAAGACTCTCTTTCTTGTCTCCTCCACTGAGTTCATCCGAGCTGCTTCCTCCCTTATTATTTGAAGGCCCAAGTGCGGTTGCCTCCTTAAGTAGCTTTGCTATTTTTAAATCAACCTGCACATTATTGCCTGCCAGAATTCCCTTGACATCATACAGTTTTAAGTCGAAGTTTGTCATGGCGTCAAAACCTTTCAGCTTTATTGATGCAATGTCAAATGCCATTGCTGCTTCCTCTTGGGTATCTGTTAATGTTTAGATAGATTATTGAATGAACCCATTTTAGTTAGAATAATATATAAAGACAAGTATGCATGTCAATTACCAAAAGTTCCTAAGATCAATCGTCCTTTCTTTTTGCCCTTGACCGCTAACCATCGTCCATATTTGCTTTGCCTATTTCAGAGATTAAAATATTAGTGGATGTATGTGTGTGTAAGAAAGAAAGAGAATTTGAGTACTTTGTAACTCCACGGTAAAAGGAGCTGCCCCTTGCAAATCTGCTACTGGACCTGAAAGTTGAGACATAAACAAAAAGTCGTGGGAAATCACATTGTAAGGTTGCTGATCATCAACCATGAAATTTATGAAGTGTGTGGGTGTGGGTGTGGGTGTGTTTGTGTTGTGGGCGGGGGAGGAGGGGATTGGATAGCATTCTTTACCTTCTAATGTAAGCTAGTACTTCTTGTTCTGTCATGTGTGCTATGGCTTTCACTTCTTTCCCATACATACTTATCTGCAACAAGAATACAAATTATAATGCACAAAACAAATCGTCTCATCCCAGTTGGGTTGAGACTCAAAAAACCGATATTAATTATTTTATTCCATCTTCACTCCGACACCATATTCAATGCCCCAAACCCAAAAAGGGAAACTGAAAAATCGTTTTTGTATGTTATGTTGGAAAGAGTAGATAGATGGTTCGTATACACTAGGTCCAACAGTTCAATGGTCTGTGCGATATGAAAATAATGGGTAGTTCCAATGTATATTGGGTAATATATACTGAACAAGGACTAGGATTCTCAATTGCCAGTACATAAGCTACAACCCTATTAGGATTCTGTATGGTGAAGAACAACCGCTTCCGTGGACGTAGGCACTAGGCTGTAATTTTGCCACACCAAGTATATTAGTGTATTCTTTGTTGATTGTTTTTTCTTTCTCACTAATGATTCACTACACTGCGTGTTTACAAACATGTTATGCTTCCCTAAAGAAACAAAATATGGTCTCTCTCTCTCTCTCTCTCTCTCTTTTCAAGGAACTTGGTGATAGTCATACTGGGAAATTTGTTTTTGCTTCATCTCCCCAGTACTTCAGGGAGAGTAAATCATGAGCTCTTGCTGCTTCAACTTCGTTGCTAAATCTACCTGCTTGAACAAAGAACATGAAAGTGTATAAGTAACTGCTCAAAATTACAGCATACTTCAAAAATAATACAAATGGGAAATGATTACACTCTATACTTATTGCAAAGTGGACGTAGCTTTCACTCACCCAAATATACTGCAAGAAATAACAGCATGAAATCACAATAAGAAAACTACTGGTCCTTTCAACAATCATTTTTTTAAAATCATAACATATTAGAAGCTGAAGGAACACATCTTGGAATTGTAAACTCTACCTGAGCGGCCTTTTGGTTTCATAAGTCCATTATGATATACAAATGCTGTATAAACATTCTTGTTTTTTGTCCTACAATATGAACAGATACTGTTTAGCCTTTTCCTGAAAGTTGCACACATACACAAACGCAAACATACGAAAAAGTTAACACTTTATCAAGCAGGGTTAAAGAAATAATACTTAATTACTCCTCGATATTGTGAACTTCGTTCTCTATTTGATGCAATGGAAGTCATTTGGACTGGATTGTCAGTATAAGTGGATTCTGCAGCCTTATTTGCCAATGCCATGAGCCCTGAATTTTCAGACATTTTATATGCTTCCTTGTATTATTGGTTGAATGAGAGTAGAATTGCCTGTGTAAGTGCACAAAAAAATGAGATCATTTTACCTTAATAATTGACATAGCGCCCTAGGAATTTATTCTCATAAGTTTTCCTTATGTCACTTTACAGTATTTGGGAATCTAAGGACTGCTGTAATACACTCTGAGTTTAACAATATTGATGGTAAGAAATTTAAACTAGTGTAGCAAAGTTGACCGAGAATAGTGGAACTCCTTTTTAGACAGATGAGAAGAATGTGGACTTATTGGGGAAAACAAACTTGGATCAAAATGCTAAATTGAAAGACAAATTGTTGACATTAGATTTTAATCTAGGTAACAGTTTTCGATAGAGTAAAAGTAATGGAATAGTCAATATTAATTTATATATGAGCAGCGGATGGTGACTGTAAATTGCCAAAAGCTGAGTCTCAATAAATTCAAACAAAGATGGAAATAGTGAACT
The DNA here is from genome assembly GCA_963454935.2 of Ilex paraguariensis. Lineage (NCBI taxonomy): Eukaryota > Viridiplantae > Streptophyta > Magnoliopsida > Aquifoliales > Aquifoliaceae > Ilex > Ilex paraguariensis. Next base: position 497,075 of record CAUOFW020002959.1, on the reverse strand, counting down.
AAAAATAGAAACTAGTTGAAATTTTATAGACCCAAAATTAAAGGAACATATGTTTTGATGATGGAAGAAAAAGAGGATAAACCTCTTATGACTACATATATGCATGCATTTATCTCTGTTTAGTTATAAGATTCGGCTCCTTAAATGTTTTTAACGGTCACAAGGAACTGGTTGATAACGACATCTGAAAAATTAATAGTCATAGATGAGGCAATGCAAGAATTACATGCACGTAAATGAAGCAAAATCAATATTTTATTACACCTGAGAAATGCAAAATACTTTGTTGAAAAAGAGAGATATGATGCTGGAAGTGTATGTATTTATGCCTCATGTAAACTTCTTACAGTGTGAAAATTGTCATGTAACCAAGTAAATACTTAGAAGAAAACTTCTTATCAACTTACTGAATGCAAAGATCTACAAAAACTAAAAGCTTTTTGTAAGGATCCCACATGTTTAGAAATTTTATTTGAATGATTCGAAAGAATGTGTATGTGTGCATTTGTTTTATGTTTTCTAAGTGTTTCTACTCGGTTAGAATATATCGAAAAACAATAGAAACTAGACGATATTTGACCATCTTTGTTTCTACATAATCATTCATCCATTTTTTCTTTATATGCTTAGTCAATCCTTTGTATATAGATCAACCTAACCATCTGTTACCTATTACTAGAAGATTATTCCTGCCTGCTCCTTTTGCTAATTGCACTTTCGTTAACTGCTCTGAATTGATCTGAAGGCAGTTTGCTTCCAAATCCTTGGAAAACCTGAAATTGTTATTGAACCAAAATTAAAAGTTGAGTCTTTTGAAGAAATTAAAACACCTCAAAATCACAATGGCGAGGAAAATAGTGGGAAAGATGAAAGAAATGAAAAAAAATAAAAACCAAAACGGAGGAAGATTAAGTATACAATGCAGCTTCTAATGAGACACTTCTGCCTGGAACTCTCTTTTTTGCATGTGTGTGCGTGTCTGGTTTTTTACCTTAAATCTCAGATACTCATACTGGTAAATACGATGATAAATCTTAATGTCTCTTCTGCTTTTATACAACTAATATCTCAATTCTTTGGTAAGAGAGTCCAAAAACATTTGCCAATTCGTGCAGTAATTATTGCTAGGGGATTTTGTTTACCACTTCAGTCCTCTAAGCATTTATGTTTGCACTCAGACAGTTTGGCCAAGAATATGGATTAGGAAAAGCATTTAATTAGTTTCCCTAGTCCCTACCATGAAAAAGTTTGTATTCAACAAATTTTGCTATCTATCACCACTTGAAAAGTCAAAAATTAGTACTAGTAATTACTAATCTTCTTGTTTTTTTGAGTAAATTGTATTGCACTTTGTTGGGGCAACCTTCTCCTCACAGCTAAGCTTGACGCCATTTCTCGATTTGTGTGTTTATAACGGTCATGCTAATCTTCTTTTGTATTGTTCCAATTTATCGGAGCCATTGCATCCTCTCTTGACTGAATGGATCAGTTCTCACTTCTCTTGGTAAGGCCTAAACTTATGATCACATTGACGTGCTTTTGCATTAGAATATAATCCACCAGGTGATTGCCATAATATTTATAGCTTACACCATGGTTGACAAGGATGAGCACACTGTAAAGTCTTCATCCTTGTCGCCCATGGTGTAAGCTATACATATTATGGCAATCATCCTGGTGGATTATAGCATTTCAAAACTTACTTAAGATTTCACTCTTATATTTTTATTTTTATACAAAGAACATTCCTTTGTTGCTCACATAATAGTCATTGCTGTCGAAATACTGATTCAGAAGCTAATTAATGCAGGTTTGTAGCAATTAATGTCTCGCCCGTTTTAAGTCCATGGATTGTTTGAACTCATGTCTCATTTGTTGGTTGAATCCTCCAAGTCAATCGATAATGCTTTGGATTATTGACTAAATTTGTTGACCAATTCTACTGTTGTTGTTGGATTAGTAGACCAAATCTCTATATGGACTGTAAATTTGGTAGCATTACTCCTAAGCCGGATGTGGAAAGGTGTATTCCGTTTGGATAGCTTTGAAACACTTTGTGACCCAATTTGAACTGTTACGACTGTAGGACTACAAAGGCTAGGTGCAGTTACAATGAAAAAAGCATATAGTAGTGCATTGCCTCCAGGCTGGCAAGATTTCAAACATTATCAAAGACTTTGATGTAACATTGTGGAGCATATACGTTATTGTTCTCCGCTGGCTTGTTTGTAATTAGGACCGCCAACAGGTCGTGGTTCTAAATATGTAGGTCATGTTGTGTCAAATTTTGTTCAACCACCTGATCATTTATAACGTACAGACTCAAGTTTGTATATCCTGACAAGTATCGTGTCTGGCCCAGAAACTTGTCCGCCCATTTGGGTGATGAGTCCACTCGTTTGTCACCCAAACCAAATTAGCTTTTTGAGTCGATTTCTAATAATATAACAGTTATACAGAGTCCAAAAAGACAAACAAGCTAACGTATCCCTTCATTTAAAGAAAAAAAAAACTAGGGTGAAACAAGTTGAGAGGTTAATTCAAATTCAACTAAAATTACAGAAGGCTCCATCATAGAACTAGCAAGCTCCATCATCAAAATTCAAGTTAATATTTTCAACTGACCAAGGCATCATACGTTTAAGCCTCCCTGGTTTCTGCAATGAGAAAAGCCTCGTACATTGAACTACTCTTTCTTCTATATTTCGATTCAACAAGGAAATACATGTGTTAAATCTTGACATGGTTTCAATACTGTGCAAGACATGTATAGCTTCTTGTAAAAAGTACACATGCACTGAAAGCATAAAGAGTTCTTGGGGCTAAAGGTACGATATGAACACACCATCACCATCATGATACGAAACACTGGAATAATAAGCGCAAATTAGGCAGGACGACAAATTACAAATTTCCGCAGGAATGTCCATCAAGCCAGCACAAATAAAGACTTAACACACTGGAGCAAGCAAAGTACTATTGGCCAATTGAGGAGGATTGTCGAGTTCATTTGACTTGTAAAGTCGCCCTCCATTCTCGTGCCTTAAACCATTTATGTCAACTGAATGACACCTGATAAGACAAGTGACCAACTTATACGAAGACACGACGAGAAAGCATCATACTTCAGTACCTAATAAACCCCCACTGAATGGCTCCTAGAGCTTATCAAGCTTTTCTGATCTAATGACAGGATTGGCTTTGGCTATCGCATCCCGACCTGCAGTCTGATAATCAAATGGGCAATCGTGTTTATCAGAGTATCGATGAACAGCACAGAAGAGATTCCCACACCTGCAATTGAAACCTGTCAGACCCACACGCTTCTGGCAAGAGTTGCATCTATTCGGACCCTCTTTTGCCTTGACCTCTGAACTCTGGCTTGTGAATGAATCACAGGATGCTTGTGTAGGAGCAACCTTCAACTCCACAGGTCCATCTTGCATGTCCACAGTACCAGCAACCACAGGCTCCTTCCCGCTGCTGCAAGACCCTCCATTCACAATGTTCTCAATGGACGACGCTGCAAGCTTCGCCTGTTCCTGCTTCAAGATCATGTCTTTGTGGCACTTAGAACACATGTTCATAGTGGCTGCACTACCAAAGAAGCCACAATTGTTGATGCAAAGAATAGGGCCTTCCGGAGCTCGGCAGCCTGTCTCTTTGGAAGACTCCATTGATCCAAATATATCCTGCACAAAATTATCTCAAGAACTAGAAAAAAAAACCACCACCAACAGCCACCAGACCATATCATATGCATATGAAAATGCGTTCAAGAACAAAAACCAAGGAAATGCAAAATTCAAGTACTCATTATAACCAGTTTAAAAAAAAAGTGCACATTATAAATCATTTCAAGACAGCAAAAGGGATATCTTTAAGCAAAAACATACATAATTATTCACTTGGTAATCATAGCATTGATTACCATATGATCCCTCTTCTTGAGTTGATCCTTTAATGCCAACATCATCATGGTTAATACATTTTTCACCTGTATTTGAGTAGTCAATGCCATGCTTTTTTTCCTATAGATGAAAATAATGAACCTCATCAAAAATCTAAATGATGAGGATAGTTCAATTTGATGGCAACTTTCCTTGAATGACAGTAAACCCTTGAGAATATGCCAGTTGACCAACTAGTAAAAAAAATGCTGGCAGTTTTACAAAGACTTAAATCTATCATTGCCTTCATGTGAGACCATGGGGTTTATAAGACGAAAGTCTTGAGATTGCATAACCCCCAATGTATTTCAACTTCAAATTACAAAAAATTAGGCATACTACGCAACTTAGTAAAATAATGTAGTGTACATTTACCAAAGAATGTGTAGCATAGTAAGTGATAACATTTTTTATTATACAAACGTACTGGGCAAGAATAACGTCATGAAATATTGTATTGCAATTGGACATCATGAACTAATCAGTGGGAAGACGCACAGGATTCTAGTAAGAAAGCTGCTACATTGTACCCACTACTGAGCCACTACACGCAACAGCTAACAAAATCACCAACCTATTTGATGGCAAACGGTTTCCACTGCAACTGATAAGATTATGTACTCAGTTTATATTAAGCAACCATCTAGTTCTCTTTTTCTCCGTTTTTCTAAACATTTAAATTGCTTAGTACAACTAAGTTTATATTATAATGGAACATCTACTCCCACAAGACTTTGTTACCAATTGAAGTGTCTAAACCACAACATTATTTTTTGCCAAGACTATGCTTTAACTCACACCAAAGAGACCGGTTACAAGCAATGGAGAACAATACTAACCACACGCAGGTTATATGGACTCCTCAAAATGCATCACAAACACATCAGGCATTTGACACAAGGTAAACATATGTGATAGGTTGTACATCAAACACTTCAAATGCGAGAGTACTCAAAAAGAAATAATTGGCCAACAAGATACACAAATGTTATGGGTATCCTATATTTTCTATCGAATATACACCTAGGAAGTAAACATCCAACTATTCATGTTTGATACAATTTTGTACCAAAAAATTTAATTATGAGAGTACACCACAAAGAAATAATTTCCCAGTCAAAAATTCGATAGATAAAAACCAATTAACTTGAAGAATCTTTTTGATCGTTTAAATTTTGATGAACTTCTTTGCACTTTCAGCAAACTGGGGAAAAACATGACTGAACCACCAACAACAAATGGCCTCATGATAGTCAATATGGATCTAGTGTCCGCATTGCTGATCAATGCATGATATTCTCTAACTCATCAGTATTCTAGTTGGTGAAGATGGTTTTTTGTTGCACACTTATGAAGTAAGGATACTTCGTTAAGGTCTACGATCCGTATCGGATACGATACTCATCGAATAATCGAATATCGTATTGAATACACACCAAACGCATCCAATAATAAATAAAATATATAAATACTTCGCGGATACTTCTATATATAGAGAAGCATGTATAATTTTTAATTTTAATCTTTACCCCTTCCTTTTGATTTCATATACAATGCAATACATCAACAAGAATTCATATGAATTAAAAAATACATGGGTGTTTTTCAAGTATTATCCATTATTACATGTCCAAAAAGTATAAATGAGTAGATTACTCTACAATCTTAACAACAAATACGTCTAAAAAAAGTAATCTAATTAAATGTTGATTCTTATTCTTTAATTAATCATGTTCACTTTGTAAATGTACGATAGTGAGACAATAGGCCATTACATAATAGTCATTACATAATAGTACACAATATTATTATTAAAGAATCACTAAAAATTATAACTATAAAGTCATTACATAATAGTACAAATATAAAATATATATTTATGGACATATCTCTTCCGTATCCGTATCCTATTTTAGGATTTTGCTATATTGCCGTATCCGTATCTGTGTTTCCTAGTTGCACACCAACCTTGAGCTCTTCAAGTAACCAAGGTAATCATTTAATGTAGGAGATAAAGGATGCTTCTAAGAAATTCCAATGGAAAGGATTCCATCGAATGAAAAGTCTTCTTACACCTAATTAGCGAGTTCATATAATCTCCAAATCCAAGACTCCTACACATTTTCATGCAACATAGAAGCTTACTGAACAATGCATGTGATACTCAAATCGTTATCAAACATATTACATTATCAATTAATAATTGGGTTTAGAAGTCAATATAAATGTCATATGATGTTATTATCAATAAGATTACATTATAAAATCACCAAACAAGGAAGGAGAAAAAACAAACACACACACACTCAAAAAACAAAAAGGAAATTAATGGACTTCCTGATCCCTCTCAGTTGGGTAAAATAGGAGTATAGTAACATTAAAAAAGAAAATGTCAGTCTCTCCCTTTCAAAAAACTTAATCTCAAACTTCCTAAAGCAAATACTAAGTAATCAAAACAGCCAAAATTAAAATACAAAAAAAAAAAACATTAAGAAGAAAATAATCCTTGAGATAGACTAACCCATAATGACCACCATCTGTCTCATCCAATTTTGGAATGTAAGATGTAGTGACAAAGAGAGAATTTCAGCAAGAAAAACTCTACACCTAAAAGAACAGTAACAAACAAAAGAGAGAAAGTAATCAATTGATATAACGAAAAAAAAAAAAAAAGAGATCCGAGGCTTTAAACAAGCTGCAGGTATGCAAGCTTAGTTCACAACAAACAAAATTTATAAGAAGGGCAGAGAAAAACTAATTACGAATGCAAGAAAATCTTCAACTCATTTATTTTCATTATGTAGAGTTCTTGGTCCATGAAAACATTAAGCTTTAAAACAGAATTAGCAGTTAGTCCATTGACCAATCCCTCAAAAAGTAGATGCTCCAGAGACCACCTATGTCAAGAAAAACGAATTAAGTAATGCCAAATGTGCAATCCAGTAAGCAATCCCGTATCAAGGAATGGTAACAAATTTTTGACCCAACCACAAACTTCGGCCACAGCCGCGTAGTGCAAGGAGGAGCCCGTAGCTGTGAGTTTGCATTATAATGATTGTGCTTCATAACAGTAGCTTCCATGAGAACTCAAACAAAAATAATGGCAAGAATAACATTCAGATATCATTTAATGTGTATCTTAGCAAGGTGCCCCTATTAGAAGTATATTCACCGATATTGACCAAATCATAATTTTTTACCACACCCACAAACTGGAATTAAATTCGCAGCTCTAGATTGCATATAGGATGAGAATGCTCAACAAAACAGTAAATTTTCCACAATTAACATAAAAAGGTTGCATATTTTTTCAAAAAAGCTGATGTAGTGTTTCCAAACAACAGAAACCACTGCAGCACTTCGCTTAACTTCTTTTCCCTTTATCCTAATAAGTACCTAAGCATCACATGAGCATAAGAACAAAATTTCCCCATAAGTCACACACCAAACGAAAGGAATAAATCATCAAACTTTTCCAAAAGGGACACATGACAAACATTGGTTAAAATCCAGAATTCAACTTATAACAACTCAACAAAGGTAGTCCCAACTAATTGCGGTTCAACTCACGAATTTTATAAGTATAATATTCACCATATAACCATAACAATTCAATTACGTTACAACACGCAGCAAATCAAGAAAAATCTCCCAAATATCCGTTGGTCATGACTAACACTAACAAAATTTCGTAACACATGCCCAAAAAAATCCCAAATCCTCCCTTTGAAACCTACTCTATCAACCTATCATCAAGGAATTCAATCAAAAAATTTTGACATCAAACAGTATGTAAAATGAACAAGTACCCACCAACATATTTAAACACACAGGGCTAACAATATGCATATAGAATCAAGTATGCAACTGACACGCCTAATACAAAACATGAATTGAATTAATTCTCAAATATGACAAATAGAATGGTTAGGGAGCAAAAACCCCAATCAAGAGCGAGAAAATATCAAGGAAGCCCTCACCTGTATATCAAAATTAAGAGCTGTGGCCGATCTTGACTCAGCAAAACCGAACCAGACTATTCCCAACAACCCAATTACAACACATAAATATTCACAAAAACCCTTAAATCAAAACCAATAATAAATGAAAATTTGAACATCAAAATAGGATAAGAAGGGTGTATTGTAGTACGTTAAACGAAAGTAAGATTGTGAAAACAAATCGGAGAAATCGAGAGATGAGGATATAGAAAGATGGATATACAGAGAGAGAAATAGGGGTTTGATTTGTATTTATGACTTTTTTTAGATTTTATCCTATTTAATTACTACTTGTTTTTTATCTGCCAACGAAGGCTTTGTACCAATACGGTGATGCTGATGCCTTTTCTTTCTGCCCACACAAAACAATATTACTATCGTTTTGCCAATTTGAGGAAAATTCTTTGGCACTTCAATCTCGTGATTACTCGTTTTGTCGAGCGCCAATTCTGACATGTTGATATAATTTTGTACGATTAATTATTAAATATGTATAATAAATAATATAAACTAATATTTATTATTTAAAACACACAAAATAATTTTTTTTTTGTGAGTCTTTAACACAAATACGAAAAAAATAACACGACACGTGGATTACACAAACGCAACACGATTAACACTCCTTATTATAAGCTAATTCTATATAAGTGAATAAAATACAAAATTAAAAAATTATGTATTATATTTGGTGTTTCATACGATATTAAATTAAGAAGTGGATAATAGAGTACCAATTATATATTAGAAAAAATCATAAATTTTATTTAGTTATTAATATTTTTGTTTATTTGGTGGGTAAAATAATAAATTTATAATTTAATACGTTTGAACTGTATTATATATAATCGGTTCAATAATACGAACAAAATATATTATTTGAATAAATATTTAAAATGAGATTATACATAATACGGGCTATTTTTTGTAATCAAACACAATATAAGATTTAATTAATTAGATAATTTTTATCTGTAATCCAAACGTTACATACAAACATATGAGGTGTATATGTTGGAATTTTTCTTATATTGAACTACTATTAATTGATAGTTAATTTTAGTTCGTGAAAAAAAAATAAGTTGAATTTTATGGTCCAATGAGATGAGCTCAATATTATTAAGTGATCTATTTTGATGGGCTTATTTATATTTTTTAATTGATATGGTTGAGGCGGTTAAGTGTAGGTCTTAATCTAATTGTGGCCCGTAATAGAAGGACCCATTAGATTTCATTATAAATAGTAAGTTAGGTCTTCTTTCCATTTTATAACCCTAAATTGGCTTGACTAATTGAGAATCGTAGATTGTTTTGAAGAATGAGAGGAAGATCTTACCATTTCAAGAAATAATTCAGAAATCGAATATCATGGCTCATACAAGTATGTTCTAAACCTTGTAATTTAGGTGTTCTAAATTTCATATACAAATTATTAAAATTTCTTACATGTGATATCAGAGCTTATCGTATATGAATTTAGAACCCGATAAAATTCATGTATCATTAAACTGCTAATTTTCGTCGAATTTAGCATTCAATTTTTTACATTATTGTTCATGGTCTTATTGATTAAAAGTTACAGTATATATATATACTAGTCATAATTCGTGCATGAAGCAACGATAAAATATAAAATTCGAGCTTCAAAAAAATTGATTTCCACTATATTAAATTTTTTCAAAATATATTAATTATAAATTAATTAAATATTAAATAATTAAATATATGATAGAAATAAGTGATGTGATATTTTTAGGAAGAAATATATAAATGATTAAACATATGATAGAAATGAATGATGTGATTTGACGTTTGATTCTGACAAATAGATGATGGGTGAGATAAGTGATTAGTGATAGTTTTGAAGGAAAAATATGACTGAGATAAAATTCAAACATACTTCTATTTTATTATATAGATATATATATATATATATGACATCACCAGAAGGAAAAAAATAGCATTGTAAGACTATTGTTTTCGGTACGTCACAAAAAAAAAAAAAATGACGGTGGCATCGAATTTCTCATACAGTTGTCGCCAACAGTTGAATTCCTTCGAGTGTTGAATTCTTTTGGTTCAGAAATTTTAAGCCGCCATCTTATTGCCATGAATTTGGGCAATTATGGATTGACGGCTACACTTGATATATATATATATATATATATATATATATATATGTTGTATGTTAAATTTTTTTTTTTAAGATTAATATACATCATCTTCTTGTGGATAACTCGGGTTAATAACGTAGGGTCGTGTTAATAAATTGATGTACACTTTATTCACATAAATTATTTTCTCATGTTAATATAATTTTGATTGAATTGTTATAATTTGTACATAGTGTTTGTACAATTCTAATTTTAGTCTCTAGTGATTTATATGATGAATTTTTTTTATGATCTACGTATTATTTATTAATGTTGGTAGATTTGAATTTAAATTACTTAATTTTAATAGTAAAAATAGAATTGAAACCTGAATATAACGATTGATGATGAGTGATCTAAAGAGATACATATTGATTAGTACCTCATATTGATTGATCACATAATATTTAATTATAGACAATTTATTATAATATTTCAGTTTAAGAAATTCTATGAGTTAAGATGGGTGGTTGCCACAAAGTAGTCCATTCATTGAAATTTATAGTTTTTCTTATGTTTTTTTTATGGAATTATCTCTAAATTATAATATACAATTATCTGCCCAAAAGGGTTGCTGTGTATTGTAATTTAGAGATGTCATGAAATATTGTGGTAGATATGCAATAGTCTAGAAGGTTTATCTGTCCAAATGGGATAAATTTTTTAAAACTTGAGCATTCTCATTGTTTGTTTCGTGAAAGAGAGGACTTATAGCATATTACATTCTCTGCCCAAATGGGAGTTTGTAGTAATGTATTTAGACTCTCTTAATAAAATATGACTTATTATGTTCAAAGCATATTTTATTTTATTTATTGCCCAATTTTGCTAATTGTTTATATTCCGTTGCCTTGTACAGTTTATTTTGGTATGAATAGTAATAATGTCAACATTGAAGTCTTGACTGATTCTAATTATAAAAGTTGGAAACAAGATATTGAATTTGCCCTGCGAATTGCTGATATAGACTTTGCATTGAAAGAGAATGAACCTGCTAAACCTACTAGTGAGAGTTCTCCTGATGAAAAAGAACTTTATGCAAAGTGGGAGAAATCTAATAGACTGAGTATGATTGCTATGAAAAGGTTTATCTCTGAACACCTTATGAGTAACTTGCCTAAAACCAAGAATGTCAAAGAGTTCTTCACCGTTGTAAAAGAAAGATACAAGGTATTCAATAAGATTGAAGTTGAGGACTTAATGAATGAATTAATGAGTATGAAATATGACAATGTAGGTGGTATTAGGAAATATATCCTTAGAATGGTCCATGTTCAAACTAATCTCAAAGCCTTCAAAATTGTTATTCCTAATGATTTCATTGTTCATCACACTCTTAATTTTTGCTTCCTGAGTTTAGTCAAATCAAAACTGCCTACAATACCCAAAATAAGTCCTGGACAATAAATGACCTTATTTTCAAGTGTGATTTCAAGGAAAAAAAATTAGAAAAGAAAAGAGTGAAACTGTCTTATTTGTTTATTTAATTAATGAAAAATCTAATGCTCTTAAAAAGTTTAAAATTTTCAAGACTGAGGTAGAGAAACAATTAGGGAAATTCATCAAAATTGTTAGGTCTTACGTGGTGGTGATGGCAAATATGACGTGTCTGGGTAGCATTTGAAACCGTTTGCCAAGTACTTGTAAGATTGTGGGATTGTTGCCCAATATACCATGTCTGATAGTCCTGAGTAAAATGGTGTGGCTGAAGGACATAATCACACCTTTAAAGACATGATGTGTAGCAAGATGAGTAGGTGTAACTTACCTGATTATCTTTGGGGAGAAACCATTAAAATGACTTCATACATTCTTAATAGAGTTTCCTAGCAAATCTGTTCCAAAAATACCTTTTGAATTATGGACCAATAGGAAACCAAGCCTTAACCATTTTCGAGTCTAGGGTTGTCCTACTAAAGTCAAAATCTATAACTCTTTGAGAAAAAGACTGATTCTAAAACTACTCGTTGTTTCTTCATAGGTTACCTAGAACATTCTAAAGGATACCGATTTTATTGTCCTACACGTGGTACTAAAATTGTTGAGTCTTTAACAACAAATTTTCTGGAGCTTGATGTTATTGATATTTGTTGTTCACAGCCTACTAGTAAGCATGAACAAAATAAATTTATTTCTATTCATTTACCTGTTGTGCAAGAGAATATTATACCTGCTTCTATTATTAATTTTCCTGCTCCAGTTGTTGATCCCCTGTTCTTGCAATTGAACATTTTGTTCCTATTGAGGCTCCTCAACCTTTAGAGCCTACTACTAAAATTTCCTTAAGAAGATCTACAAGACCAAAAAGATCTGTTATTTCTGATTAATATTATGTATACCTTAGAGAAAGTAATTATGATATAGGTGATATTGTTGATCCTGTAACATACCATGATGCTATTACTTGTCCTCAGTCTGATATGTAAGTAGATGTCATGAAAGATTAGATGCATTCTATGACACATAATGAAATGTGGGAGCTTGTGGAACTTCCTGAGGGATGTAAACTCATTAGCTGCAAATGGGTGTTTAAAACTAAGATGGACTCCAAAGGTAAAATTGAAAGATTTAAGGCTGGATTGGTAGTAAAAGGGTATAGCTAGAGGGAATGTATAGATTTTAATGAAACTTTCTCATCTGTCTCTACTAAAGATTATTTCAGGATCATTATGACATTAGTGACTCATTTTAATCTAGAACTTCACCAAATGGATGCGAAAACAACTTTCCTGAATGGTGAGTTTAGTAAAGAAGTTTATATGATGTAACCTGAGGGTTTTAAGGAGAATAGAAATAACAGTTAGTGTGCAAGTTGAAGAAGTTTATATATGGTCTCAAACAGGTTTCTTGTCAGTGGTACTTGAAATTTGATGAGATAGTAAGTTCTCTTGATTTTGTTGAGAACAAGATGGATCAATGCATATATCTTAAGGTTAGTGAGAGTAAATTTATTTTCTTGTTCTTTATATTGATGATATTTTACTTGCAAGTAATAATTTGGACTTACTTCATGAGATTAAACAATTATTGTGCACAATATTTGACATGAAGATTTTGGGGAAGCATCTTTTATGTTAGGCATTCAGATTCATCGGGATAGGAGTCGTGGATTGTTGGATCTTTCTCAAAGGGCATATATATATCGTGTGCTTGAAAGATTTAATATGCATAATTGTAAGTTTGGGGATGTACCTGTTGTGAAAGGTGATAAATTCAGTCTAAGCCAATGTCCCAATAATGATCTTGAGGAGGAGTTTATGAAGAATATACCTTATGCGAGTGTTGTTGGCAGTTTAATGTATGCACAAGTTTGTGCCAGACTTGACATTGCTTTTGTAGTTAGTGTTTTTGGCAGATATCTTTCTAAACCAGGATTAGATCACTGGGTGGCAGCTAATAAAGTTATGAGATACTTGCGAAGAACAAAAAAATTCTATGCTTGTTTATAGGAGAGTTGATAGTCTTGAAGTGATTGATTAGACAGATTTAGATTTTGTTGGGTGTTAGGATGATTTAAAATCCACTTCAGGATATATTTTCATGTTTGCTGGAGGAGCAATATCATGGAAGAGTGTTAAACAAACTCTCATAGCTTCTTCCACTATGTAAGCTGAATTTGTAGCTTGTTATGGAACTGCAACACAAGCTATATGACTAAAGAATTTTATTTTAGGAGTTATGATTATTGATTCCATCTCTAGACCACTAACAATTTATTGTGATAATAGTGTAGTCGTGTTCTTCTCAAAGAACAACAAACATTTTAGTGGGTATAAACATATAAAATTAAATATCTTTCTGTTAGGGATCTTGTAAAGAAATGTGACATTGTGATTTAACATATTAATACAAAATAAATGCTTGCTGATCTTTAACCAAGGGACTGAGACCTGTAACTTTTAAGAAACATGTTGACAACATGTGTATTTTTTGGTCTTTTGATGTATTTGGTTAGTGAGAGTTTTTTTTTATGTGTTAAGAACTTTAGTGTTTATTTAATTCCATATGTGATATTTGATACTTATTATGGTTGAGATACATCTATTTGATAAATAATAAATAATTGATAATTATGCTTATTGTTAGCATGATATTCTTGCTATATTATATTTGTATATATTTATGACATGTCATTTTATATAAATCTTTAAGGCTTGGTGTATGTCTTAAGTATGACTGTTTTGTCAATTGAGTATGTCTCTAATTACACCATTTGAGAAAATTTTGTAATATTAAGTTTGGAGACATACTAGCTTATTGTTGAAACTAATGGATTTCTCTAGTTTATTGTTGAAGCATGTTGTTAAAGATAAATCATCTGGAGGACTAACAATGAAAATAACATGTTTATCAGATCACATATTAAGATGTTATTTATTGTTACACTACTACATCTTGATCTATGTCAATAAAATTATTATTTTTTATAATCATGGATTGGTCATATGTCAATAAAGGATATAAAGGCTACCATGGTTTGAAAATAGTAGTTTTATTGGACCGGTTGTGTTTGAGATGTTGTATCAGAACCATATTATTTTTTATTGTGGCCACATTGAGTTTTGTTTGATTAGTCCGAGAGTCGTTTTCAAAAATATGTATATAATTTTATTTTATTTCTAAATGACTACAATTAATGTTATTCAAGTGGGAGAATGTTGGAATTTTTTCTATATTGAACTACCATTAATTGATAGTTAATTTTAGTTTGTGAACAAAAAAATGGGCTGAATTTATGATCCAATGAGATGAACCCAATATTATTAAGTGATATATTTTGATGGACTTATGTACATCTTTTAATTGATGTGGTTGAGGTGGTTAAGTGTAGACCTTAATCTAATTGTAGTCAGTAATGTGAGGGCCCATTAGATTTCATTATAAATAGCAGGCTAGGTCCCCTTTTCACTTCATAACCCTAAATTGGTTTGTCCCATTGAGAGTTGACTATTGTTTTGAAAAAAAACAGGAAGACCTTGTCCTTTCAAGAAAGAAATTCGGAGATCGAGTATCATGACTCATACATGTATGTTCTAAACATTGTAATTTAGGTGTTCTAAATTTAATATACGAATCATTAAAATTTCTTACAGTATAATCGTAATTTATTATTTTTGAAATTGTTAATTATAAAATTATCTTTTTTATAAACAACGATGTATACAAAGTGACATATTCACACGTACAACCTGTGCGAATGTAATATTTATTTTAAAAATTTTAATAA
The DNA here is from genome assembly GCA_963454935.2 of Ilex paraguariensis. Taxonomy (NCBI): domain Eukaryota; kingdom Viridiplantae; phylum Streptophyta; class Magnoliopsida; order Aquifoliales; family Aquifoliaceae; genus Ilex; species Ilex paraguariensis. The sequence goes on along the minus strand of CAUOFW020002959.1, from coordinate 481,744 downwards.
TTATGAGTAATACTATTTGAATCTAAAAATCTGACATAATTTATTGACATAATGATGTGATTTCATATGAATCATTGGATCAACACTAAGTTCTAATGTTTGATGAAGTCTACAGTGAATCTAAATGTTAAATGAATTAAGTTAGTAAATTATGTGTCAATAACATTGCTCAATAATTATTATATTATTAGTTCAGCATCTTCAAAATTAAATCCTTGGAGTTCAACATGAGTATTACTATATTTGAATTTCTAAACTCGAGCTTATACAACGCTAGGTTGAAATTTTTGTTCAATTCTGATTGAAAATTTGGGTAAAAATTACGAGTTGGTCCAAGTCAAATTTGATTATCAATAACACAAATTAGGTCGAAAATTTCGTATTTAATTTAATTTTAGTCATAATTCGTCAATTTTGGTTGGAATTAGAATACCCAACACTTTTACATAAGTATTACTAGAATTCAAATTAATTTTAGATTTTTCCACGTAAACTTAACCAAAAATAATAAAATATTATATCCCAATTATTTTAATTAAATTTTAAATTTTAAATCTCTCTCTCACACACACACAGAAATTACACCCACTGTGGTCGCACACATACACACATAAATTACACGCACACATAGACAAAAAAAAGAGGGTTTCAAAGTGACAAAAGTAAAGGGTTTTGTGGATTCAATATTTGTCTTCACCTAGGTTCCATGGATTTGATCTTCGTCTTCGTCTAGGTTTCTGAGAGAACAATCTTCATCTTCGTTCTCGTCTCTTCATCTGGGTTTTTGTGAAAGAGAGAAAAGATAGGGAATGGGAAAGTGATGAAAAAAGAAAAATAAAAGAGGAGAAGGGTTTTTATGATAACCACAAAAAAAACCCTATTTTTGTTGTTAATGAGATTCAAATGGGGGATCTCATTAAATGAGGCTGTGCGCACAAGTGTTTTCAATTTTTCTTGTTTTTGAGATTTTTTTTTTGTTATTTGTTTTTGGGCATTGTTTGTCAAACAACTTATTTTATATAAAATAAAAACCCAAACCTAAACCCAACATGTTTTTATTTTTATTTTGCCCACAAAATAAAAATAAAAACAAAAACACGAGCCAAATGACTCAAACGTTCCTAATTTGAACTAACAAGAAGGTATATCAACGGATCGGATTCTGATTCGAATTCAATTAACTAGATATGAATTAATATTTTTTTATCAATAATCCAAATTAGAATTCATTATCTTATATTTTATGAGTTCAAATATAGATATACCTATATGTAATCCGATATGAATTATCTATATATATTTTATATAAAGATTTTAAAATTAAGTGGTTATATAAAGAAATTTAATTGAAATTTAGGGATAATTTGTTAAAAATTAATTAAATAAGTTATTCGGATTGTTAACTGATTTAAATATATACCAAAAAAATAAAAATTTATCAAATTATTAAATTCAAATTAAATTTTTGAAATCGAATTCAGATTCGAATTAACAAGAATCCGATCCAAACCGGATTGATTGAGAGGCCATTCTCTTACTGCCGTATAGGATGATGGTCTTTCCCTTCCGTGTTCCAAGTCTCAAGTCTCCTCCGAACTACCCAAAAGACCACGGGGGCTTTATGTGACGTGGGAAGATCACCACCCTCCATGAACCACCCCACTGGCCCAGATCATTTCACAGGGGCGGGAATACGTAAAATTTAGGCTTAATCTGGCGGGAAATTGTGGTCATCTATTACACAACCATTATTAATACAGAGCCCCTTCTCTCTCTCTCTTCTTTCTCTCTCTACACAACTCGATTTCGTCTTTTTTACGTAGTCAAATATCATCTTCTCTTGCTAAGATGGGGAAGAGAAAGAAAACTAGGGTTTCAGAAGAAAGTTTAGAGAAGGAAGAAGAAGAGCTTGGAAAACGGGATACTATGAACAGACCTCCCTCAGATGAGAAGAGCTTGTACGAGGTATTTTATAATTTTCGTGTGATTTAGGTATTTTATTAGACGCAGTTCTTGGTATGATTTTACAAATGATATTTGCGTAATTGGTAGCTTGTTTTGTAATGATTGCTTCAGCTTTGACATTTCTTTTTGGTATTTGATTAATACTAAAATTGTTTGAAAGTAAAATATGTTTTAATAATTTGGTAGATTGTGGAACTAATCCCCAAGTTTAGGTCTGGACAAACTGGCAATTCGCGTAAAGATTGACTGTTTGGGGGTGTTCGTGTGTGTTTTTTTTTTTTGGGGGGGGGGGTGGGGTATTGGGGAAATAATGAGATCAGGGTTGAAACGGCCTTGGGTTTCACGAGGCACTTAGTGTTCTTGTATCAAACAGTGGCGCCCATATGTAAAAATGCTCTAGTTTACCTGTCTTTGAATCCTTCTTGTAGGTAAAATAGGGTAGCTTAATTCAATGTTACCCAGACCGTGTGTCGATTTGGTACTTGGTACGTAGTGACACAGTGCTATGGGGTAGACTTAATTGGTATGATATTTTGGCTTGCGATTCATTTTGAATCTTTTATCTAGATTGCTTTCACTATGGATGAAATTATATATAGAGAAGTATATTCATACATACAAAGTCAGCTAATATATATTTAATATTTGTGATTGGTTTCTTATTTTCTAAATATACATATAATTGCACATTCACACATGCTATTAACAAATGTTTTTTTTACATTTATGACAAAAGTTTTGATTACTAATCAACATAAGGTTATGGTTATAGTTTGGGGTCAAAAATTTATGTGAACTGGGTCTTGAATGCACCCCTTCAGATCGTTGCATCCAGTTTGTGCTTCGTTTGGGATTTAGCGATTTCTGATTCCTGTGGCTTGATTACATATGAATTTATGTAAGCGAGTGTACCCATTGTTCTAGACATCAACCGAAGGATTTTCCATAATCATTTGAGCAAGATCATTGTGGAAAAAGTTGTCATAGTGATTGTCATTCTCAAGTGGCAGAAATATATTTTTCCGTGAAGATTTGGAAAATTCCATTCACAAAGTGATATGATAGTAAGAAGTGGTGGAATTATTTTATGCATGATGATTCTCGCCTTTGGGTTCCAGAGAGGATGGGGCGGGCTTCCCTCGGTCTACCCTGGGTTTTTGAAAGTAGGCATTAAGGTCTCCTACCCAATTGATGCTAATCTCCTAGAAGGAAATTAAGTTTTAGTGTTGAATTTTGTCATTTGACGGCCAACAATTCTTTGACGTTGACAACAAAGCTCTCTACCTTATAGCCCATAGAATTTTCTTTTTAGCTTACAGCAGCCGAAATTCACTCCATCAGTGCATATTATTATAACTCACCATAATTGTGGAAGAGTCAACATAATGGATTACCCAACGATTATTGTTCTAACTCATCTTTCATCCATTTTAAGCATTTTTTGACTCCTCTTCTAGGGTTGTGGATGATGGTGATGGTTGTGCGCATGGCGGTTGTGTTGTATAAGATTGAAAATAGGTCACTCATTTGGGTTTGGGATAGAAAGTGATAGAGAAAGATAGGAGGAGGATAAAAAGGGGGAGGTGATGGATGATGATTATAGTGGAAGAAAGTAGTGAGAAGTTGGTGATATATCTTTAAAAAGTGAAAGTGGAGATACCAAAGATCGATTTGTAAGTAAAAAAGAGGTGGTGATTATTGTTACAACTAGTGAAGTTGATGTGTTATTGGTGTTGCGTTAAATAGAGAAAAAAAGAGAGACAAAGTGACAGGTGCCATGATAATGGAGGATGATCCTCATGGTGAATGAAGATTGTGAGTAGAAAAATTACGCGTGTGAAGGGAGAAATTGAAAAAGAAATCAATTAGAAGTTGGTGTTGATGGGGAGTGGAAATTACCGTCAGAGGTGGTGGTCGGTTGATGTATTGGGTTAGAGGGAAAGATGCGTGAGCAGAATAAAGTGGAAGAGGAGCTGTTATCTCAGTTTCATTCAATTAGGGCTTTATGCATTCTTAGGGCCATGTCACAATATGCCAAGGCATGGCAGAAGTTTATGTATCCTTGTTGAGAATTCAAAAATATTTTGGAATGGGTTAATTACTATAAATAGGTGATACTATGATACAATTATTCTAATGGTTTGTTTTGGAAGATCACTAAGACACCAAACGATTACGTGTTGATTTGGCGACACAACTTATTAGGGGTTCATCTAAACGGTTTTAAATTAAGTACTACATGTATGTCATGGATGAGAAAGATATCAACTTTAAGAACTTTGTTGCTAACTTTTGCTAGAGTGATTGTGGTTAGTGATTTTTTTGTCAATTTAAAGGAAAAAGGTTTTACATTTGTAGGTTAATCTTCAGGTTTAGTAATTATTCTGTGACGATGAGAATCATAGTTCAAAGTTGCGGCATCGGCCATTAACTCGGAGAGCTTTAAGACATTTCGGTCGCGATGTCTCGCTGTGATATCAAGCGATATGATCTAAAAAAAAATGTTGAACATAACGAGAAATTCAAGTCACATCGCGGCGTCATGAAACCGTATTGATCAATTTGGTGATGATATTTTGGCAATTCGGGATTGACTCGAATACAACTCGGACAATTCGACTAAGTTGTGCGAGACTCGGGTTTATACGTATTGTGTAACGGTATCGACTTCGACGATGCTGAGATAGATACGACTCGGGCGACTCTAATGGTATCGGCTAATACTTTGATCCATGGATGAGATCTATTTGGAGGTAACTCATTTTGGTGGTTCACAGGTTTTTTGGGTCAAGTGATTTGTAGTTAAGTTGCCAGAACTTATACGACAGATTAACTAAATGTGTTGTAAATCCTTTGGTTTAGACAGAGAGAGTAAAGAGAGGAAAGCCTTGAATAAACAAGCTGTAAGGGGAACTATTGTTGGTACAAAGAAGGGGGGACCTAGTTTTATCCTTTAAAACAAAAATCCGATTTTCAATAGGCTATCATCATTCCTAGACACCCCCATTGGATCTACTGATTTGACTAATTGAGATACCATTTGAAACATAAGAATTCATTTGGTAAAAAAAATCCATTTAATGGTTCTCGCTTCTCGGTGCCTCAGCTAGACAAGGTTCTTGTAGTTACTGGTTCTGAAAGTGCTATTGGAATTTGTTTAGATATTCTTTAATGTTTGATATGTTAGTTATTTTGTGTGGGTAATTTCTTGCACAATAGTGAGGTAGCAACACTTTGGTGTTGACTCGAGAGTGGATACTCTAGTATGGGATACGACGAAAACTTGAGGATCACATAGAAAAGTTAGAAGCGAGGCCGGAGGTGTCTCCATTGATTCTCCTTCGATACTTTAGTCAGTTTATGAAGATGGAGTGAGACACGGTTTTGTGAGTTAGTTTTGTGAGAGCGTTTCTTTTCCTTTCCTCTAAGACTGCTATCTATACTTTCTTGGTAGACAAATTCGCCTTTCGAGGGCATCCATATAATCCCCTTTGGTGGGAAGGCCTCTGATTGGTGCGTCCTTGAGACATCAGGGACGTTTCGTTGACGTCGATCTTTGATATTCGTATGCACACTTATTTGAAGCAATTTAATTACATTAACCCTTCGGTTTTTGGGCCCTTGGCCGATCATTAATACTCGTGCGGAGCATTCACTGTGAGATTTGACTTCTGACGAAATGTCTCGTATTAATGAATATCGGCATTACACCATATGCCGAGGAATCGCTGTTATCTGACCTTGCCCCCCTGTGCACTTAATGCCTTTCAACCATTTGACCAAGTCTCGTGTGGAGCATTTATTGCGTTCTCCAGGGTCCTCATATGATTGGTTGTAGCGTACAATCCTGTCAAATCCTGATACCTAGGATGAAGGTCTCATGCTTGTTGACACTTAGGCACAACCTTTCACAAGACATTCCTTCATTTATTCCCAGGTGGGCGTTCTTACCAATGCAAGATTATGTCAGTGCTCAGGATCGGTTTTCTCTGTCCGAGCAGTAAGACTCCTCCCTTGGCGTGTAATGCAACTCTGAGTGGTTTCCACACAATCACTCAGTGTACAATGGTCTTACTTCCCGAGGATAACCCTCTTCGGTCACGACATAGTTCGGCGTCTCAATATCCTCGGTCTCAACCGCAGAGACCCCTTCCCTTGGCATGAATACAAATTCCTTCTGTACAGTGGACTTCCTCCTCGAGTATAACCACACGGGGCCGAGCAATCATCATCTCGGCGGTCAACATACTAAGCCATTTGTCAGAATCTTATTGGTCCATCAGTTCACGCCCCATCATTTTATATCATATATTATCTATTTGATATTTTTTTTTGTTTTTGTTTTTCTTAATTTAAACACAATTAGAGCTGAGAAAGATTATGCTTTATTTCTCTTTCCCATTTTCATTGAGATGCCTTTGTGAATTAATGTTTGAAATGTTCCTGTCACTGAAATGTTCCTGTACTGGATACAAGCACTTGGAAATTTGTAGAAGTGGTTCAATCACTTATTGTCAGTTATCAAACTCCTAGACCTCCTTTTTCCTCCTCCTTATTAACTGCAAAAGATTTTGAAGTAAGAGTTTTGGTTAAATTGGAGTGCAAGTCAACTCTTTTTTTTGAATTATTGTTGTCTTCTAGTGACTCAAGCTTGCACTTTTTGTTGTATGTTATCTGTTTTTCGAATTAGAAGTGGAGTGACAAGGATGAGATTACAAACCCTGTGCCTTGCAGATTCTTGGGGTGGAAAGAACAGCATCTCAGCAGGAAATAAAGAAAGCATACTACAAGTTGGCATTACGGCTGCATCCTGATAAGAATCCCGGCAATGAGGTGAAAATTGATTCTTAATGAGGCTAAACCCTTCTACAATTATTTTGGAGTCCAGATTTCTTTGTTTTTTTGGGGTATAATTTCTAATCTTCTATTTGTAGGAGGCCAAGGAGAAATTTCAGCAACTGCAAAAGGTGATATCAATTCTTGGTGATGAGGAGAAACGGGCACTCTATGATCAGACTGGTTGTGTTGATGATGCGGTGAGTAATTGTTGAAAGATTTATTCTTTTTGCAATATTAGATAAAATAACCAAGCTTGGGGGTGTTTGGACTTTGGAGTAATTGGACACTGTTTTGGCCCATTTGATAGTCTTAGGATGTCATGGCCTTATTTCACCTTAAAATTCAATTGGTCGGCAAAATAGTTGTCCCTTCTGAAAGAATTTCACACCACCCCGTTTAAGGAGAAGAATCCTACTTTATGTCATTCCAGGAAAATTGAAGAATATTAGCATTACAAGGATGTGTCATCTGAAATGTAACACTAGACAAAATGGATTCATTTATAGTGCTCCGAAAAATGCTCTGAATATTTTTTTCCCCTAATGGCAATTTGGCACGCCTTCTTAAGTCATCACATGTTTTGTTTTTTGACAGGACCTTGCAGGGGATGTTGTTCAGAATTTAAAGGAGTTTTTCCAAGCTATATACAAAAAGGTTAATTTGGATTGTTTTGTTTACAGGGTGGTGGTTGTTGAAGAGGATTAACATTCTCTGAATTTTGCAAGAACATATGTATTGATTGCAGGTTACTGAGGCTGATATTGAAGAGTTTGAAGCTAACTACAGAGGATCTGACTCGGAGAAAAGTGATTTGATTGATTTGTACGAGAAGTACAAGGGTAATATGAACAGGTATATCTGTCAATGGTTGATGTTTCCTTACTGCTATCTATATGGACTTTTTAATCAATTAAGAAACCCCTTTTAGTCTCATAGGAACTAAAATAAACTGCCCATAAAAGCTGTTTGACATGAAATTTGAATGATATCATTAAGATCAGAGAGTATACCATGACAAAGAGCTGTTTAACATTAATATTGGTGGACTGGAGTAAACATCTAAAATGCTTTCATTCCACAGGCTCTTCTGTTCAATGCTATGCTCAGATGCCAAGTTGGATTCTCATCGATTCAAGGATATTCTGGATGAGGCCATAGCTACAGGTGAGTGTTTTTATTGGCTTTTTATTCAGATGAGTTTCGTCAAGCAACTGATTCGTTCTAGACTTTTAAACTAATATTGAATCTGATGTTGAGACCTCACTTGGAAGTAGATCAGTATCCAATAGCTGTTCAGTGACACCTTCTTCCCGATCCTGTTGTTGAAATTAAATTATTCAATGATCTTTGCCATCTGATTTTATCTTGTTACTTTCCGTAGACTAAACTAGGGCCACTCAGTGGTTGGCACCTGTCCGCTTAAACATTTGCAGTTATAAAAATCGTCCCTGGTATTGAGGTTATGCCCTCCATGGAAATAACATCTGACATCTTTCATGGTGTCAGATGCATTTTGGTTAGTTATTGTTATTTCTTTCTGGTGACACTAACCTCTCTAACCCCTCATATAGGAGAGCTGAAGCCAACGAAAGCATATAAGAAATGGGCTAAGCAAGTATCTGAAACAAAACCTCCTACAAGTCCTTTAAGACAGAGGCAGAAGTGAGTCATCTCCTTTGTGGTTCTTGTTGATATGATACTTAAGTAATGTCTTTATGCTTTGCTAATGAACTGGATCATATTTACTGCTTATCAAACTTTTTACTCTCCTACAGATCAAAGAAAGAGTCAGAAGATTTATATGCCATTATCTCAAAGCGCCAAAATGATAGGAGAGGCCGAGTTGATTCCATGTTATCCTCTTTGATGAGCAAATATGGTGGAGGCGAACCATCTTCAGAACCGAGTGAAGAAGAATTTGAAGCTGCTCGGAAGAAAATTGAAAGTCGGAAGACGGCCAAAAATTCAAACGGTAAGTAACTGCACTTGAAAACATTGTGTTCTATTTTCCTGTAAAAATTGAATCCTGTTCAATGTCTTCATGTATCTGTATTTGGCAGCTAATTATTTGCTGGTGTTATTGTTTTTTCCGTCACAAATATTTCTTCTGATTCTCTATACCTAGTTGTGGCTGGTAGGTCTTGGTTTTCAAGATCTTACAACCAGAAGGCTGTGCTTGGAAGATGTCCTAGGTGTCAACTCTAATATAAATTTTAGGATTAGCAGGCACAAGATTGAAACCCATACCTTGGGCAAAGTTTTTCAATAAGCATTCATTTAGAATCTCCATCTCAGCAAACACATTGCTATCTATTGTTGCTAGGCCTCCTCCAGTTTTCCAGTTGGTGCAGTCCCTGCACTTCTACTTCTCTCGCGCCCCCTGCCTACTTGAAGGTCTGACAGCATAAATGCCCACGACACTAGTCACAATCTTTTGCACTATCTTCATTATAACCTTAATAAAGAGAAATATACTACGATAACATTGCAAGATACTACGATAACAATGCAGCCTACATTGACAGGTTAGAAAAGATCTGAGCATGTTTAAAGTTTACAAGCAATTTTATCACTTCGAGAAACTAAGAAAGTTAATAGCTTGCATTGACAGGTTAGAACAGAATTAAAAAAAAAATGACAAACTAATCAAGTTGTATTGGGTGTGAATAAACTGTAAAAATTCTCAAACTAATCATACATTTCCATGCTCCAACCAAGAACCAAAATTTTTACCAAGATCAACATGTTGTGCAAATCATATAATTGCACTCTGGACATTCTAATACCCAATTGTATTCAAAAGAAGAGTCGCCACACTTATGACACATGAAATTCTGATTCCTCTTTTCAAGAAAAGTTGACAGTGTCACGAAACTCGATGTACACAGAGATTCTCAATGCATTTAGAATGAAAAGGTTGATAGCAATTGTGACAATGATAAATCTAGAACTTTGAATTTATTTTATCCTCACAATATTTATCGTGAAATTCATCTGAATGATCACTATAAGAAGTATAGCTTAAGGTGAGAGGATGTTTATCTCATCTGTGGCTGAAAGTATGCGGGAGTAAAGCACATTGGGGGCATATATAGAACTCGCAAGTATCACATTCAAATCTAATCCCAGAGGAAGGAAATCCACATGCATTGCACTTATACTTTGAACTTTCACTTAGAAACAAGGGGTTCTTATGGGTTTTATGTGCACCAACGAAATGAGATGAGATTTTTAATGTATATTCTTATCAAATCGTCTTCTTCACATATCCAACAATGGGATTTGACTATTGTACTCATAAAAAAATTGAGATCATACCCCTAAAATTTATTATTTTAAAAAATATTTTTATAATTTTTGTGATTATTTTTTAATTAAAAATTTTATAAATTTTATGCGTATTTTTATCATTGTTGCGAGTTTTTTTATCATATTTGTGAATATTTTTACTATTATTTTTTTTTGGTAAGGAAATATTTTTTCTACTATTGGAATAACTATTTTTATCATTTTTTTGAGTACTACAATAATGATAAAAGCATTTATAAATATGATAATAATAATCATAAATATAGTAAATAAAAGTATGATACCCAATTTTTTTTTTTTAATATTGTAGTCCCCAATAGTGGGGTGGGGATTTTCTCGTCGGTGTCTGTGCGTGTTTGGACCAGATATAATAAAATATCTTGTAATTAGGTACACAATTCAAATGATATTTGAATTTTTTTACTTATCATTTCTTAAATTATGAATAATTTTTTTACTTTCACTTTTGTTCACCTTTTGTTACTCTCTCTTTTTCTCCTCTATTTTTTTTTCTTTTTCTCTCCTATTGATAATTTATTTTCTTTTTAAATATGCAAATATTTGATTTGATTTGTTCTTCTCTTTACCCCTATTTTTCTCATTGTTATTCTTTTTTTTTATATCAGTATTATAATATAATTATACCGCTCAGTTATAATTGTCTTATAATACATCGAACAATTATTCATGTGTTCTAATAAATCAAAGAATTATACCAAATAATTATACCAAGTTATGGTGGGAAAATACTATTTGTTATTTTTGTCGGACCATGAATTCACTCTTAAAAGCGAGATTTTTAACTCCATTATTTAAAAAGTGTTGTAATTCAGTAAATAAGTTTTAAAATGTCGTATTTCAGTAAATTTGTTTCAAAATTACGATAGGTAAATAACTCAGATTTTGTTTTTGACAATATTTTACATTCTATGCACTCTAAAAATAACTTAACTTTTGTTACAACTTGAATTGAGTTAGCATTAGACATGAAAAATCTAATTTTGTTACAACAGACTTGATTTTTAGTATTACACAAAGAAAATATCTGATAATTATGTTTTGTCGTATAACAACGATAGATATTGGTTTTTTTGTTTAAATTTAATGATGCAAATAACACATATAGGTGAATTTCATGGCACGTCAGTTAACAATTTATCAATAAGTTGCACCAGGATAAGGCCACGGTAGGTGGACAGGTACCGGGCTAAAAATTAAATTTAATCAATATAAATGATACATAAGCAAAGCCGTTGACTTTTAATTTTGATTTGAATGATACATACATAATCATTGATTGAAATCCACTTAATTATTGTTAAATGAAATGGGATATATATATATCCAATATCCATACATATATGTCTATGTATTGAAGCACAAAAGCTATATGACCCACCCCTTTCCCTCTCTGCCATTGCATCTTTCCCCCTCTTTTTTTTTTTTTCCACTTTTTGTTGTTGAATTAGGTGGATAGGTGATGAAATAAAATTAGAATTATTGGAATTGGGTGATTTATTGATGAAGCTAAACTGAAATTTAGTAATAATTTGGTAAAATTTTTATTGCTTGAGGTAATTTTTAAAAAATTATTTATTCGGATCAAATGAAATTATCTGATCGGATGTTTGATTATTAATAGACTTGAATTTTAGTTAGATTATTGGATCGGATTCAAATTCAATTTTTTTAACAGATTAAAATTTGGATTGTCTGAGATCTGGTACAAATTCCATCTGTTGAGAAGCATAATTGTTAGCATGAATGATGGAAGAAATATTATACTGTTTTAGAACTATTTTGTTTTCTTCGTACTGGTACAACTGTGAGTAGACAAAAAAGCAATTCTCCAACTAATAATACATTTCCAAATTCCACCCGATAGCAAATACTTTTACCAAGAGCAAGATTTAAATGATCTATCGCCACAACTAAGCAGATCGTATAATTACATTCTAGACATTCTAACAAGTATATTTTATCCTCACTGCACTTAGAACACTTGGAATAAGGATTCTTCTTTTTAAGAAACATGAGACGGTGAGGGTGATCTATAATTTGAACGGTGCCACCAAGCTTGTAGTTCGCGCGGAGATTCTCGACGCACCTTGTATGAAATGACTGATCGCAATCACGACAATGATACATCCAAAACTTTGGATTTATTTCATCCTCACAATATTCACAATGAAACTCATCTGGATGGTCAAAATAAGGAGAATAGTTCAAGGTGAGAGGATGTTTGTCCCATCTGTGATTGATAATATGTGGGAGTACAACACAACGGGTGCATATATAGAACTTGCATTTATCACATCCGAATCTAATCCCAGAGAAATTAAAGCTACATGCATTGCAATTATACTCCGAACCTTCACTTCGAAACAAGGGATGCTTGTGGGCTTTATGTGCATAAGCTTCATCAGCTAAACAAGCACATTTGATGTCAAGAAAGAAGTCACATGTTTCACAGTTGTAGAACAATCCATTGGTGTATACTCGACACAAGTTGCACTGAAAGGCATCATAGATCCTCTTGTAGTTAAACAAACAGAGCGGGTGTTGAAGGTGACTAGGATGTTGCAACTCCGTCGGTAAGTTGATACAACTTAAATGAAGAGAGTAATTGCAATGACTACGACAGCTATAAAATAGACTAGAGATTGGTTGCACACAACCGTTGCATAATATTTTTTCTTCTTTTATCTCATTGTCGCCTTGCACTTCGGAAAGAGTTAGTGGATGCTCATGGCCAAAATATGTTACCTCTGTTTCTCTTTCTCTCTCTTCAAGGTCCAACTGCTCAACAAATTTTTTTATGAAATCTTCGAAACCATCTGTCACCGGTAAATGGATCACATTGGAGTCGGGAGGTTCAACAACTATATTCTCATCTTCACCTCCTCTGAAACTGAAACTGTACAATTTAGCATTAAAATTTTAGTTAACAAGTACAATATCATTGCAAGGAATTCATTAAACACAGGGGAGGGGGGAACTTACCATTTCAGATGGACAAAATATCTGCATGGGCCACAGTAATAAGCCCAAAAATCGTCGTCAATGTACACACCACATAAATCGCAGTCTTGGTCGAAATTGGTTAACTTGAAGTGCTGCTTAACGAGGAGAAGTGGGTGCGGGTGATCACTACAAGTGATGGTGCTCGGCGATAAAGCACAAGTCTTGTGAATCCAAAAACCGCAGGGGTGACACATATAGGATAAGTCTTTACTTTCTGTGCCACAAGCGTTACACCAGAACAATGCTTGTCTAGATATGACAGCTAATGGGTGCTCGTGACTTGTGTGTGTAATTGTGCGCTCCTCTAAGAAGCATGACATGCAAAGGTTAAATTGGCAAGAAATACAAGAGTAGTTGAACCGATTCAAAACTTTTCGACATGCATTACATGCGCATACAGAAGATGGATAAGGTGAATATGCATAGAGGGTGAGAAGGTGTTGGTAGTGTAGGGGGTCGTTAATTTCCTGGGGGAGTTCCGCACATCTTTTGTGGAGGAAGTAGTCACACAGGCCACAACTATACATAGAGTCCTCGAAGATTGTTTTCTCACACCCATAGCAAATAATTCTCCCACTTTCTTCCTCTTGCAGTTCTTTGAGAATCAGTGGATGGTCCTTATGGCTGAAATGTTGAAGCTCCATTTTCATGCAATGGGGGATTGCACTCAGAAGAAAGCCAGCAAGAGAGAGGGGGGAGATGGTCCGGTTTTAAAGGGCAAGGTACCGAATGAGACTTCAAATAAAAGGGGAATTACATTCCCTGGTTTTGTCATTTAACTTGACATTTGAAATATTATATACAAATTCTCTGAAATTTGTACGCGTGCAACATTTAAATCCTTATAATCAATGTTCGTCAGTATATCTGTTAATAAATTACACTCAAATCTCTTGAAGTTTGTAGACGTATAATACTTAAACCCCTTAAGTTTAAAATATTATATTTAAATAAAAAATACTCCAATTAAAGATAGAATATCAAATATTTTAAAATTTATAATCAAAATTCATGTTCTATTGTATCATTTAATAAAATAAAATAAAAAATAAAAATAAAAATTTTCCTTAAAAATGATAATTAGTAATAGGGGTCAAACTGTAATAGACGCAATATTTTCTATTTTTAATTGGAGTAATTTGGTAGTTTAATTTGATCGTTTAAATGGCCAAATTAAATTCCAATAATTTTTTAAGAAAAAAATTAAAATTAATTTTTTATTTTATTTCATTATATGCTATAATAAAATATGAATTTTGGTTATAAAATTTAAAATATTTTATATTCTATATTTGACTGGAGTTTTTTTTGGTAGAAATATAATATTTTAAACTTGAGAGGTCTAAATATTATACGCCTACAAAATTTAAAGGGTCTGAGTGTAATTTACTAACTGATATATTAACGGACATTGACGGTAGGAGTTTAAGTGTTACGCGCGTACAAACTTTAGGAGATATATATGTAATATTTTAAATATCAAAGAGGTCTAAATAATTAAATGATAAATTTTAAGAGGTTTGAATGTAATTTTCCCAAAATAAAAAATCGTCCAGACATCACGTGGGTGGGACCGTGGGAAGCTCAATGGTGGGAAAAAATTCCTTCAATGTATTTTTAGCACTTTTACTACTATACCCTTAAAAGCCTTAACTAATTTTGTTTTGCATAATAGTAAATATGTATAATTAAGATTAAACAGTGACTAATTCAAAAGCGTATGTCCTAATAATATGACAATGGTCGATATTTTTTATCGTGCTAAAAAATAATTTTAAAATTGTTATTTTAATTTGTAATCATTTATTGAAAAATAGTAATAAATAAATAAATAAATAATAAAATAAAATAAAAAAAAGTTATGGTGGTGCAATTTTACTAAACAGAAAGGGAGTGTATGATATATAAAATAATATTTTAGTACTATAATTGGACTCGATTGCACTAATATAATCTTTGAGTAACACTTTGGATTTTTTAAATATATTTTATTCGCTGTATCTTTTAAATTTTATGTTATTTTTATTAGAAGGTTACATTTATCGTCTTTTGTTTCTATGCCATGTTCCTCCTTTTTCAGGTCTCGGGGGTGCTTTCAGCTGCATCTCTGCTTCTTTCGATGGTATCCACTAAAGACAGTGGCGGGGGAAGCATATAACATAAACCTCCTACTACGCAATAACATGCCCACACACTTAAAGATGACTACTTTAGTATGTTGTTGGGTCATCAAGTTCAAAAGTTGATTGTGGCCAAGCCATTGAATATGATATTTCTGAGTTATTTTAGGGTTGTCTGATTCAAAAGTTGATCATAGGTAAGAGAATTTTCTTTACAGCTTAAAAATTGGTCACTTGGCTTTGGGACTGTAGCTTTGAAAGAGAAAGTGGATGATTAGGAAGTGATGCAAGAAAAGAATATGCATGGTTCTAATGAGCATGACAATGCACCTTTAGATGTTGATATATCCTTCTATGGATGACTATCAAGAGTAAGAAATTTTAGAACTTCTTATTTTTTTTTTTAATTAAATTTGTTTAATATATGTAATGAGTTGTTGGACTACATAACTTGTTGAATGAAATTGGGTTTCTAAAACCTAACTCCTTTGACCTTTATTCATTTAATAAGCCTATTTATTTATCTCTCATACCTTTACCCAAAATTGTGGCAAAGTCAAATGTTGAAAAGCCAAGTAGATATTTAGGCTAATTAGAGTGAACTATTGACTTAGCTATCATAAAAAGATCGAATTCTAGACAATTATCCTAAGGTTCGAGACTTCACAACAGCTAGAGAATTGTTGTTCACACATGCACAACTGCGCTTAAAGAGGGATGCTCTACTTCCTTTTCCTTTTTCTTTTCTCTTTTTTGGAGTTGCTTAAAGATGCTCTACATTCTTTTTCTTTTTCTTTTTCTATTCTCTTTTCTAGAGTGCAGAAGAGTGCTTTAGCTAAGACTTTATTTTGTTGCATTTTAGTTTAGAGTTGAATGGAAAGAGAGACAGAGGCGAGAGGAGGGAAAAAGACAATGAGCATCTAAAACCATTAGAGTACAACTTTTCTTTTCTTTTCTTTTTACATTTCTTGGGTGGTAGGTTTCTCTAGATGTCTTATTGGCATGAATTAAAGGGAATTATTATTGTTAGAGTATTTTAATAAAAAAGAGTATTCTTATCATTTTATGGAGGAAACTTAATCTCACATTAACAAAATTATTAAAAGAACTTGAGTTTATATGTTATACTAGTGCTATCAAGTGACCTTGAGACTCTCACGTGCATAGAAATGGAAAGAGCAGAGGAAATACAAGACGAAATCTGTAAAAAAAAAATACATAATAAAAAAATACAGTTCAACCAAAGATACCGATGTTTCTACTGTCTACTCTTGGACTAAAGAAGTTGGTATTTGAGTTGTCGAACATGGACTCCGTAGATACTTGGTATCTTAGTTTTTTTTTTTGAGGAGGTGTAAGTGGAAGGGGGGAGGGACTTGAACCTTTTACCTCAAGAAGACAAAATTTTTATAAGACGGAGAAAACTATTGGACCAAAGGCCTACTGGTCTTGATATCTTCGTTTGAACCTTAATCATTCGAATTTGATAGTAATTTAATATTTATTTTTTAATTTTACTTTTTTACTCAACCATGATTTATTATTATGATAAACAGGTCAAACATGTGTAATGCATGACGAGTTGATGATTTTCGTGTAAATTCAAAATATTATAATCGATTTTCTTATTTAGTGGGTAACACACGATTTATGTCGGGTAACTCGTCTAATAAACGGGTCGTGTATGAGTATAATAGTTGAACCCATTTATATAAATGAATGATGTATGAATAAAGAGTTTTTTGACACAAATCTATTCCACCCAACACAAATCCGTTTTATCCAACACGACTGTTAGGCATAATTGAAGATAATACCTATGAACCACACGCAATTTTATCACTTAGAGAAACCGTGAAAGCTAATAGCTTACATTGATGGGAAGGAGAGCCACATGCTTTGCAATTTTACTTTGAACTTTCACTTCGAGACAAGGGGTGCCTGTGAGCTTTATGTCCAAAAGCATTAGCTATGCAAGCACATTTGATGTCAAGACAGAATTCACATGTAGCACATATGTACCCGAAACCATTGCTGTGTTCTCTGCACAAGTTGCACTGAAACTATTTTTTCATCCTTTATCTCATTGTTGCCTTGCACATGGAAAAGTGTAAGTGGGTGCTCATGGGCAAAATGTGTTACCTCTGCTTCTCTTTCTCTCTCTTCAAGGTTCAATTGCTTAACAAAATTTCTTACGAAATCATCGGTCATTGGTCAACGGTAACTTCGCTAACTTAGTTGAAGTTGGTATTTTGTTGACTTATTATGTAAAAAATTGTCAACCTTAACTCAAGCCCTTTGCATTATTACATAATAAATTGAGACCGCAACTTTCTTCTTCGTAAGTGCTGATCACTTTGCTTTACACTCTGTTAAAAAAAATACGATAGCTTAACCTGTCAAGTTAATTCATTCGGATATCGAAATTTTAGCAGTTAATATTTTGAAGTTTTATCCCGTATATTGCAGGGTATTTCCTCATGATTTAACTTATATAGCTAAGGGAATTTTCTTTACAGCTTAAAAATTGGTCACTGGCCTTGGGATTACTGTAGCTAGGGAAGATAAAGTTGATCGTTAGGAAGTGATGCAAGAAAAGAATATGCATGGTTCCAATGAGCATTTGACCATTGACCTTTTGAACTCCGGAGGGTGGCCGAGATGTTGATGCTACTAGCGCCGATGCTTTTAAGGGTGACCGTTAAGAGTAAGTCTACCAATGAATCGAATTTCAGTCCAAATTCGATTCAAATTTTGGATAATCACGATTTTGGGTTATCTGGTGCAAAAGTTGATTGTAGTGGAGGGAATTTTCTTTACATCTTTGAATTGGTCGCCTGGCCTTGGGATTGTGGCTTGGAAATAGAAAGTTGATTAGGAAGTGATGCAGGAAAAGAATGTCATGGTTCCAATGAGCATGACCATACACCTTTGGAAGGTAGGGATGGCCGAGATGTAGATACATCCTTCTATGGATGACTGTCAAGAGTAAGAAATTTTAAAACTTCTTATTTTTTCCACATTCTTATTTTTTTTTAAATTTAAATTTGTTTCATATATCTAATGAGTTGTTAGACTATATAATTCATAAAATGAAATTGGGTTTCTAAAACACTACTCTTTTGACCTTTATTCATTTAATAAGTCTATTATTTCTCAGTTATATTCTTGAAATTTTATTTTAAGCTCAATTTACTTGTAAATAGAGCGCCTAATCCAAGAGCAAGGTATACACATGCTTACAAATTTTGCGGCAATATTATCTATCTCTCAAATCTTTACTCAAGATTGTGGCTAAGTCAAATGTCGAAAAGCCGAGCAGATACTTAAGGCTAATTAGAGTGAACTATTGATTTAGTTGTCATAAAAAGATTGAATTCCTGACAATTATTGTTCACGCACATATGTAAACTTGTTTAAAGAGGGATGCTTTGCTTTCTTTTTCTTTTCTCTTTTCTATTCGGGGTCAGGTATGCTCTACGTTCTGAGCATCATTTTTCTTCTTCTTCTTCTTTTTTTTTTTTCTCTTTTCTATTGTGGCTTGGGAATGCTCTGCATTTTTATTTTTTTTTCTTTTCTCTTTCCTATTGTGGCTTTGGCCTTTGTTTTTGTGGCATTTCAGTCAAGAGTTGAATGGAAAGAGAGAAAGAGAGAAGGGAAGAAGACAACGAGCATCTGAATCAACTAGCGCACAACTTTTCTTTTCTTTTTAAATTAGGTAAAATACATTAATTTTCCCTCATGTATGCATTTTGTGTCAGTTTGATCCCCAATCTTTGAATTGTGTCAATTTTGATCCCTCAAATTTCTAATTTGTATCACTTTGGTCTAATTTGAAACGACAATTTAATTAACAAACGGATAGTTCACATGGTCACACTTGTCCCTGAAATTTTTAACTTGTATCATTTTGATCTTTCAAGTTTACAATTTGTGTCACTTCAATCCCTGAAGTTTCTAAAGAATGCACTTCAAGTGTGATGATCACGTGGAATCCTCGTGACAATCTCCATGAGTAAATTTCAATTGCCGTTTTCGATTGGACTAATGTGACAAATTGAAAAATTGAGGGACTAAATATACATAATTAAAAGATTAGAGATCAAACCGACATAAAACAAACAGATTGAGACAAAAATTGTATTTTACCCTTTTAAATTTCTTGGGTTGGACGCTTCTATAGATGCCATATTGGCATGAATTAAAGAAAATTATTATTGTTAGTGTATCTTTATAGAAAATAGTACTTGGGAAAACTCCATTCCACTTCGGCTAAGTAAAAGAACTTGAATTTATATACTATGCTAGTGCTACTTAGTGACCTTAAGACTCTCAAGTGCGCAGGACGGAAAAGAGCGGAGGACATCCATAAAAAAATGTAGATTAAAAAAAAATACAGTTCAACCAGAGACACTGATGTTTCTACTGTCTTCTCTTCAAGTAAAGATGTTGGTGTTTGAGTCGTCAAACATGGAGTCCGTGGATACTTGCTAGCTTCGTTATTAGAACCTTAAGAAGAAGAAAGATACAACGATAACAATGCAACCTAACTCTTTATCTACTTGAGGTCCCAAAGCACCCTGGTGAACTTCTATCTATGGATGATAAAATGTTAACCTTGGGTCGGGTGGGTTTCCTAAAGACACAAGAAGGTGATTGATGATACCTATAAAACACATTCCAAACGCCAAAAACATCAGTGTGAAGCTAGTTAGGAACAGATCTGAGCATGTTTAATGCTTACAAGCAATTTTATCACCAAGAAAAACTGTGACAGCTAATTAGTGAAACAACAGAGTATTCAAAAGATTTTTACAGTGTATAAAAAAACAGCAAAACAAGTTGAGGAGAAAACCCACTTAAATTCTATGAAAGAAAACCCACTTAAATTCATTATTATGGTATTAAAATTAAATGATAAAAGAAAACCCACTTAAATTCATTATTATGGTATTAAAATTAAAATAAATAAAAAACGTTGCAATCTGCTTTCAAAAATGTTTTTAGATTACAATACAATGTTTTTATTTTTTTGAGGGATAATGTAAGAAAATTTATCATTCAAAGGATATATTGAAAAATTTTATATCTTTTAGGGAACAAAATAAAATTTTCTCCACCAATTTTATGTCAAACTTCGTCTCATTCTTTTCCCCTATCCCTCCCCCTTCCCTCCCAAGAAAAAACAAAAATGAATTGCACGGAAAATGGGAAAAATCACTTTCTCTTTGGACTATTCATAATTTAAACTTGGCTTGAGGAACTTTAATAACTGTCTTACCAATTGATTTATCTACTTTTTTCTTATTTATTTATTTTTTTCCCAAGTTTTTTTTTTTCGGTGGGTAAAGAGGCGACTTGGGAAGATTCTTTATGGGTTACATGTGCAAATGAATTCTATGTCATTTTCTAGTCTGTTTATATGATTTTTTGGTAGGTTGACCCGAAATTATTGCTGCTGGATCTGCTCAAAGTCAGTTGGCCTTCAATTATAGAAGGCGTAGATCACGAGGAGAGATTGAATATACATATGAGTGTGCATTAGATAACTATGTCCCACGATGCATGATTTCAAGGGTGTTAACGATGGTCATCTGCCGTTTTGGCTTGCTGGTCTGCACCTCCTAGTGGTTCTGTGAAGATAACTTTTGATGGGGTTGTGTTCAGGTCTATTAAAGCAGCGGGGATTGGGGTTGTTGTCAGAGATTGGAGGGATAATTTCATAGGTGGCTTATGTAAGTTAGTGAGGAGTTCTTTGGGTTTAACAAGTATTATTTTAGAAGGGAATTCTAAATCAATTCAAATCTATTCAGCCATGGAGTATTCACTGAACATATTCAGAAAATTGCTACACACTTCCACGAATGTCATGTTTCTTGGGTGAGGCATTCGGCTAATGCTATGGCAGAAAAATTATCGCATTTTGCTATTCATTGTAATAATCCAGTTTCTTTTGGACTCTCTTCCCCAAAATGATGCTCAAATTTAGCTTCAAATAAAGTACACCGTTTCATATCAAAAAAATGATGGTCCATTTTAATTCCTTAATTTTATTTGCACAATGTTATATAAATTTTATTTAATAATCTTATCATTTTTTGTTAGTAAAATCCACAATTAGTTAAAATTTATTATCAATTCAATGACTATGATTCATCATGTCATTAAATAAGATAACTAAATTAAGTATAAATAATATTTCTCATTTTATATTAAAAATTAATATAAAATATCGTATCGTATTAAAAATTAACATATCGTTAAAAATTAATTGTCTCCCTTAACAGCCCCAAGAGATTTCAACTTAAGTAGACGAAATATAAACAACTAAAGGGCTTTTAAATGAACTTTCTTACCAATTGATTTAACAACTCTTTTTTTTTTTTTTTAATTTCCTCCCACTTTTTTTTTTTGGTTGGTAGACAGACGACTTGGGAAGAGTTTCTTATGCTTGTTGACTTGAACCGAAATTATTGCTGCAATAGATCATTAAATCTACACAAAATGAGTTGTGCTGAAGTCGTAAAAGGTGTAGATGTCAACAATACAACTTTAATAATACAATGATCAAATTGACTTGTTTAACCAGTATAAAAAATATATATAATCAAATTTTTATATAACGAAAATCACGTTACAACTATTGCAACATATTAATTCAAACAACTGAGAAAATATAATTATTATTGATCAAATATCCATAATTTCAAGATTTTTAATAAATTTTATCTCAAATTTCCGTAGTTAATAGCTTGACGTTTAAAGGCCTAAGTTTCATTATATGTTTTAATCGATTTGATGTATATGGTTTGAGTGTAATTGTAAACAATGTAAATTTATGTGTAGTCACAACGCTAATGTTTCAATTTTTTTTTTTAAAGAAAATACAACCTCCATCTTTAGTTGAATGGTACCCCAATCCACAGAAATAAAAACTTATAAAAATATTAAATCAAGCAAACTCTATCTTTTTTTTATTTTTATTTTTATCAATTCTTCTAAGCTAGCTCAAACTCCTTCGGTTTGAATAAATAAATAATCCATAACCTAACTAGGCGTCAACTTGTAGTTATTTTATAAGCACACAACTACCAATAGATTCAAACTTATAGTTTCTTTAACCAATACTAATACTCCAATGATAGTCTATAACTTAACAGTTCTCATGTAAGATCTAAAGTCTAAGCTCTGATATCAAACCTATAACACCCCCAAATTAACCCTAAAATGCATTACTATCTACAAACTATCTAATCATGAGATTAACTAAAAATAATCATTTAGATAATAAAAATCATTCATCCATCTAATAAATAATAAATATTAAATTCAATAAAACATTGTAGTTTCTCCACACTTACAATTCAAAACCAAATAATAATTAGCAGCACAGTAATTAAATATAATGAAAACAATGTTTCATATCCAACTCTAAAAAAAGTCTAGACTACGAAGAAGAATCTTTAAGACTCCATGTTAGGATCCACATACTGATCATCTTCAATCTTGAGGTCAATTTGATTCGACATCCTCCTCTCCTTCAAAATCTGTAAATATTGTTGCAGGGGAGAGCAAAAATCAGTAGGAAATCTCCCTCAAATTTATATAAGGTTTTAAAATCCACACTACCTTAAAATGTCCACAAAAATAAAAAACTTTTGATTGACTATAATACGCTTAACAAACTATACAATACTTGTGACTTATATTCATCCTCCAAACTTGAACTCTTCCTTCATATTCTTGAGTTCAATACACTATCCATCATAAATGTATCCATGACTATTTCTTAATGTCCCCCCCACTATTTCTTAGAACCTTTACCTTCTCACCATAACATCTCTTATAGTTGTCATTCTTTGCATATCGAATATCTTAATTTTGTTTCATGAATAAAACAATTGAAAGTAATCGTTTTTATAAAACAAGGTAAATTATATGTGTAATTAAATTAAATAATAAATTAGATGTCAAATAATTAATCTGTATTTTAATTATTATTTATTTATTCTATAAGTCTTTGAGTACCTAATTATATTATAGAATTATTAATTTTTATTTTGTTAAATAGATTGATTAAATCATTTATAATATTATTATATTATTGCATATTAAAAAATAAAATATAACACATATTTGATTCTGAAATTCAATCTGGCAATTACATGTGCATAATAATTTAACATGTACAAGACTTTACTTATTCATAGAAATATAGAATATTATATACAATTGTACTACTAATAAACAAATCCAAAAGAATTTAGAAGTCTTTATAAAAGACTCCAAAACAAGTTAAAATTGAAATAAGAATAAAAAATAAAAATTAGATGAAAGTATATAGGTGGCTATAATTGACTTTATTATAATAATTAGAGATAAAATAGGATAACAAATTCAAATACATTAGAAAATAATTATTGTTTTAAAGTATAAAAAAATTTAAACATTTGAAGTTACAACATTGTATTTAAGAGAGAAATAAAAAATATTGATAATTATTGTAACTTTTATATTATGTAGAATTCACTTGCATATACACTCTAACATATCAATAGGGTGGATGCTTTGATAATTAAATATATAACTTACTTGGATTTTAATTTTAAATAAAATTAAGTATAAAATTACATACAACAATTTGTGAGTTTTTTTTTCTTTTTGAACAATTGGGTCTCAACCCTTTCATTGTTCCATCAACAATTTGTGAGTTCATGGAGGATAAAATTTGAACAAAACAAACCATTAGTAGAATTTAGGATTTATTGGAAATAAATTATCAAATTAGAGCTTAATTGTTCTAATATAAAAATGATAGATACAAGCAAATACTTAATGATTATTTTAGCGAGCAAAAATGACTTATTCATAATTTTTCCTTTTATTGCAATTACCCTAGATTGTGAAGGATATTTTCGTAATATGGACTGATGTGGAAAAAATTAATTAAAACCTTTGGAAACGTTCTGACATGGGCAGCACAGTCATGGGCGGAGCTAGTAAGGAGCTCATTTTTTTTTTTTTTTAATTTTTTTTTTATATGTACTGAGATATATAAATATTCGATACATGTATTGAGAGCTTATAGCAAAATAATGAGTTTTGATTGTTGGGCGTTCCGGATCAAACACTTCTGTTCCCATTGAATTCTGAGTTTGACACATTTTTTGAAATTATTATTACTTTTTATTCTTTCATCGTACTTTAATACCACCTATTCTACGTCACTTACAAATTGATTTGACTACTCTTTTTTATTGATTGTTCTTTCCCAAGTCTTCTTCCTTTTTTTTTTTTTTTTTTTCCGGGATATAACTGACGACTTGGGAAGAATTGTTCATGCTTGACATATGCAAATTAATTTTTTATCTAGCATAGCTAAGCTTTTTTTTCAAAAAGAGTAATAGGCACGGTCATAAACCTTATAATCTCATTAGTAAGTGTCTGTTAGAGTAATTTTTGACCGTTTTTTTTTGCACCCATTTTTTTATTAATTAAAAAATAAATTCTCTATACAGCACGGTAATCCAATGGCATATTTTTTTTCATTTGCTAATCGTTTTATATGATTTTTTGGTGACTTGACCCGACATTAATGTTGCATTGAATCTGCTGCAATGGCTTGAATTCTTTATCCAATACTCTATAGGCCACTTGCCATTTTTTTCATTGCTAGTCGTTTTATATGTTTTATTTATTTTTAATTTTTTTGTGACATGACTCGAAATTATTGTTTTTTTGATCAAATGAATATGCTCAGAATGAGTTGACCTCCAATTTTAGAAGAGAAGGTGCAAGTTTCTAGGAAAAGGATATTTTTAACTTAACAATTACCTATCCCGTTAAAAATTTTAAATCACACACACTGAGATCACACACATAAAGACAAAAAATGAGGGTTTTCAGAGAAAAAAAAAAGGTTTCGTGGATTCAATCTTCGTCTTCGTCTGAGTTTCATGGAGAACGATTTTCATCTTCGTCATTGTCTTCATCTGGGTTTCTGAGAGAGAGAGAGAGGAGATGGGAGAGTGATAAAAAAAATAAAATAAAAGAGGAGAGGGGTTTTTATAGTAATTACAAAAAATTCCCTCTTTTTGTTAATGGAGTTCGAATAGATGATCTCATCAAATGAGGTTGTGTGTGTGCACGTGCTTTCAATTTTTTTGTTTCTGAGAATATATTTTTTTTTGTTCCTTGTTTATAAAACAACTTATTTGATATAAAATAAAAACACAAACCCAAACATGTGTTTTATTTTTGTTTTGCCCAAAAGAACAAAAACACAAACTAAATGACCCCTACGTCCCTAATTCGAACTAACAAGTAGCCCTATCAATAGATCGGAATCTGATCCGAATTCGATTAACTAGATATGAATTAATATTTTTTTAATCAATAATCAATAATCTAAATTCAAATTCATTATCTTATATTTCACGAGTTCGAATTTAGATATACCTATATGTAATCCGATCTGAATTATCTATATATATTTTTATATAAATATTTTCAAATTAAGTGGTTATATAAAGAAATTTAGGAATAGTTTGTTAAAAATCTAACTTTGTTACAACAGACTTGATTGTTAGTATTACACAAAGAAAATATCTGATAATTATGTTTTGTCGTATAACAACGATAGATATTGGTTTTTTTGTTTAAATTTAATGATGCAAATAACACATATTGGTGAATTTCATGGCACGTCAGTTAACAATTTAATCAATAAGTTGCACCAGGATAAGGCTATGGTAGGTGGACAGGTACCGGGCTAAAAATTAAATTTAATCATTGATTTTGATATAAATGATACATAAGCAAAGGCGTTGACTTTTAATTTTGATTTGAATGATACATACATAATCATTGATTGAAATCCACTTAATTATTGTTAAATGAAATGGTATATATATATATATCCAATAAGAATCCGAATAAAATTATACATATATGTCTATGTATTAAAGCACAAAAGCTATATGACCCACCCCTTTCCCCCCTCTTTTTTTTTTTTCCACTTTTTGTTGTTGAATTAGGTGGATAGAGGTGATGAAATAAAATTAGAATTATTGGAATTGGGTGATTTATTGATGAAACTAAACTGAAATTTAATAATAATTTGGTGAAATTTTGTATGGTTTGAAGTCATTTATAGGAAATTATTTTATTTGGATCAAATCGAATTATCTAATCGGATTCAAATTCAATTTTTTTAACAGATTAAAATTCGGATTGTCTGAGTTCCGGTACGAATGCAATATGTTGACAAGCATAATTGTTGGCATGAATGATGGAAGAAATAATATACTGTTTTAGAATTTTTTTTGTTTTCTTCATACAAGTACAACTGTGAGTAGACAAAAAAAATTCTCCAACTAATAATACATTTCCAAATTCCACCTGAGAGCAAATACATTTACCAAGAGGAAGATTTAAATGATTCATCGCCACAATCTGTGCAGATTGTATAATTACACTCTAGACATTCTAAAAAGTATATGTCATACTTACCACACTTACAACACTTGAAATACGGATTCTTCTTTTTACGATATATGAGACGGTGAGGGTGATCTATAATTTGAACGGTGCCACTAGACTTGATGTTATACCAGAGATTCTCGATGCGTCTAACATGAAAAGAATGATCACAATTGTGACAATGATAAATCCATAACCTTGGATTTATTTCATCTTCACAATATTCGCAGTGAAACTCATCTGGATGGTCATAATAAGGAGGATAGATCAAGGTGAGTGGATGTTTGTCCCATCTGTGGCTGATAATATGTGGGAGTATAATACAACGGTCGCATATATAGAACTTACAATTATCACATTCGAATCTAAGCCCAGACAAAAAAATACCGCCACATGCATTGCAAACACAATAGTTCCAACCTTCACTTCGAAACAAGGGGTGCTTGTGGGTTTTATGTACATAAGCTTCATCAGCTAAACAAGCACATTTGATGTCAAGAAAGAAGTCACATGTTTCACATTCGTAGAAGAATCCATTGCTCTCTGCTCCACACAAGTTGCACTGAAAGGTACCATAGACCTTCTCGTAAGAAGACAAATAGAGCAAGTGTTTAAGGTGACTAGGATGTTGCAACTCGACTGGTAAGTTGATACAACTCAAATGAAGAGAGTAATTGCAATGACTGCAGCTATAGAATGGACTGGAGATTGGTTGCACACAACCGTTGCATAATATTTTTTCATCCTCTATCTCATTGTGGCCTTGCACATCAGAAAGAGTTAGTGGATGCTCATGACTAAAATGTGTTACCTTTGCTTCTCTTTCTATCTCTTCAAGGTCCAACTGCTCAATAAATTTTTTTATGAAATCTTCAAAACCATCGGTTACCGGTAAATGGATCACATTGGAGTCGAGAAGTTCAGCAACTTTATTCTCATCTTCACCCCCTCTGAAACCGTACAATTTAAAATTAAAATTTGGTTAACAATTATAATATCATTGCCAGGAATTCATTAAACACAGGGGGTGGAGGGAACTTACCTCACAGGCTCTGAATATGAAGTTGAGCACTTTAGATGGTAAAAATATCTGCATGGGCCACAGTAATAAGCCCAAAATAGACCTTCGGGCATTACCTTATTACATAATTCACAGTAGTGTGAGAAATTGGTTAACTTTTGGTGCTGTTTGACGAGGAAAAGAGGGTGAAGGTGATCACCACGGGTGATGGTGGTGGGTGATAAAGCACAAGTCTTGTGAATCCAAAAATTGCAGGGGTGACACATAAAGGATAAGTCTTCACTTTCTGTGTGGCAAGCGTTACATCGGAACAATGCTTGTCTAGATATGACAGCTAATGGGTGCTCGTGACTTGTGTGCGTAATTGTGCGCTTCTCTAAAAAACATGACATGCAGATGTTAAATTTGCAAGAAAGACAACAGTAGTTGAACTGATTCAAAACTCTGTGACATGCATCACACCCGTAGTCCGAAGACGGATAAGGTGAACGTGCATAGAGGGTGAGAAGGTGTTGGGGGTGCACAGGGTCATTAATTTCCTGGGGGAGTTCCGCACATCTTTTGTGGAGGAAGTAATCACATTGGCTACAACTATACATAGAGTCCTCTACGATTGGTTTTTCACACCCATAGCATATAATCCTCTCACTTTCAGCCTCTTGCACTTCTTTGAGAATCAGTGGATGGTCCTTATGGCTGAAATGTTGAAGCTCCATATGCATGCAATGGGGTTTGTTTGCACACAAATGGAAGCCAGCAAGAGAGAGGGAGAGAAGGTCGGGTTTTAAAGGGTAAGATACCACATGAGACTTCAACTTAAGTAGATGGATATGAACAACTACTAAAGGGTTTTATTTTTTAATTTCACTAGCAATATATTAAATGTCCACTTGTAAAAGAGTTGATTAAGATTAAACAATAATTTATTGAAAAACGTCGGTGATAATAATATATTAATAAATGCAAAATTTGTTTTGTTTAGATTTAGTGATGCAAGTAACAACCACCACACAGCCTATTGGTGAACTTCATGTCATATCGATTTGAAAAATATTATCGATAGGTGGCACTAATATATATAGCTAAAAACACAAAGTTGTTCAACTAGACTTGTGACTAGATCAAGACTGAAGATAAAGTCATATTCATGTGCTGTTATTTTGAGTTTGAGTATTCGTTAATACTAATTTAATAGGGCTTTGCTCCATAAACTTTGTCTTTTGTTTTAATTTGATTCTTGAACTTTCAATTGTCTAAATTTGGTCTCTAAAAAACAATTTTTTCTTAATTAACTCTTTCATCAATTTTCACCGTCAGATCAGGTGGAGACTAGCCTAGTCTAATCTATTTTAGTGTTGATCTAATGGTGAAAATGTACGGAATGACTCAATTAAGACAAAATTTATAATTGAAGGACTAAATTGAAACAATTAAAAGCTTATGGACCAAATTGAAACTAAAAACAAACTTTAAAGACTAACTATGATTTTTACCTAATATCTATTTTATTAAACGTAATAAATACCTTGAAAATAATTCGATAATTTTATTAATCATGTCATGTATACCGATACCAATAATTTAATATCAAAGGATTAGGCGAAGAAAAGAATAGTCTTACCAAGTCTTTTCTTATAAATTGTTTCTACCCAAGCCTCTTTCATTTGTCAGGCTTTTCTAATAATTTGTTTTTTCCCAAGTCTTTTCTTATAAGTTGTTTCTTCCCAAGCCTCTTTTATTTTATTCGTTGGTAAACTGACGGACTTATTGAGAACTCTTTGTGCCTTACATATGCGTAAGCCACTTGACAACTTTTTCATTTGCTGGTCATTTAATGTTTTTTTGGTGACCTAATTGATAATTATTGCTATTTTTTTTATTAATGAGACCCAAAAACCACTCACATTGGAAAATTATGACCAAGTGAGGGCTGTAGAATTGATTAAATACTCACACACACATCCAAAGGTTGTCTGATGTGGGATATCCCCATAATTATTGCTATCTTGAATCATTGAATCTGCTGCAATGAATTGATTTCTTTATTCCATTACCATAAGCACCCACCCTATTTTCTAATTTTTTTATTAAACATTATTAACAAGAGAAAGTGACAAGTTTAGAATTCTAGACATTAAAGATCAACAACTTGCTAGTTGTTTTATGTGGTTATAGGGACCTTACCCACAATTATTCCCGCTTTTAATCTTTGTATATGCTCAAAATGAGTTGGCATTTAATTCTAAAACGCGTGGATTTCGAAGAGAGATTAAATATACATACTTAGACACATGTGCATGTGTTTGTGCGTCTACATTAGACCATTTTTCAATAAAAACTCAAACTTTTATTTAAATTTGAGTAAAAAAAGAAGTAAAAAGTTTAATTTGGTATAGACATCTCTAATAGAAAAGCCCAAATTTAAATGAAGACAAACTCAAATTTAAAAACGGGTGAAATATGACCACTGGATCTTTAAAGAAGAATGAAATCTCGCTATTAAGGATTTGACTATGAATTTAAATTTCGCTTGATTTGAGTAAAAAAATAAGTCTCTCTTAATTTAATATAGGTATGGTCTAACATTGAAGAATATTTTTAAGAGTTTTTTACCTAAATTTAAATTTGGATTTTAAAAGGTTAAGGACTAGAAATGCTCTTATAGATCAACAAATATGTCCTATGAAGAAAATAATGACGTGGTGCATTATTCAATGTTGTTTATGATTTGATTAAAATTCGAATGTCATTGATCATTTATGAATTGATATTTTTCAATGAGAATTTGAATCCAAATTACTGATATAAAAATACGTATCCAATTCAAACTACTGATATCTATACATCTATTTATATATCCTATTTAAATATAGTTAATTGTATGAGCTCTAAATCTTATATACTAATTTTTAAAATTATTTTTTACAAAAAATATATTTTAATTTACACATGGCAGTGTCTCTCACTCTATTTCAAACTCCCTACTCTTATCTACCTTTTGTCATCAAGTACTAAATTTTGTATAATGTTGAATTATTCAAAACATTCCATGTAGCTTAGATAACTACTATCACAAAAATATTTTAAATTTGAATTATTTATCCTCCTTAGCACAATAATGAGTAATTGCTCAATAATACTAAGAGTAGCGGTGGGGATGAGTGGGGTGGAGTTGGGGGTGAGGGTGACAACACGGTTGAATTGTGATGAGACTGGAAAAAGATTAAAAATACCATTTATCGCATGAGGCGTTGTTAGTACATGATATATAGCAATGTAGTTGGCTTAAATGAGCTCCAAAATCTTAAACTATTTTTTTTTTGAATATATTATTTTAAAATTATCAAATTTGGTTTGACTTTATTTCATTAGCCCTTTTTTGAATAACTAAATTCTTACTTAATAAGATAATTCATAAAATTTCTCAATTGTCCCAAATTTCTCTTCCATCATCTCTCCCTTTCCCGTCTCTCTCTCACACACATATTCTCTCTTCTCTAAATCTATATTTATTACATACTGTAACAATCAATTTAGGCAAGAGATGGTGCTTATGAAATTTTTTCTAATCATGTACTTAGATTTGTTAATTTTAAATTATTTAATAACAATGTATCGATCTCATCAAATTAAATCATTCTATATGGCTTATGTAACTATTCCCACACAATTACTTTATTTCGTTCTTCTTAATTCAACAATGAGGGGTAATTTTCCAAAAACAATAGGGTCGGGGTTGGGGGGAGGTGGCAAGGTGGCAATGGTAGTGAAGGTGAGTGAGAGGGTGGGGTTGGCAGTAACGATAGTAAAATTGTGATGGAAGAGATTGAAAATACCGTGCTTCGCATGAGACGCCGCTAGTAAAGATATGTGACAAAGTTAAGTGACTATTTGACTAAATGCAGTTGAAATTGGAATATAATTTGCTCAAATTAAGTTTAATTGAGTAATTGGTATTGAATCAAAATTTTTCATCACATTTCAATTCAATCCAGATGTGAACTAAAAATCTAAGAGATATTTGGATTGAATTTGAGTCGTTATATATAAATCGAATTGAATCTAGGCAAAATTCAACTCAAGTTCAATCCACAAGCACAATTATATTCACAATTTGTGTTTCAATCATTACAATTGATGAATCTCTTATAGATGCATTAATAATAGTGATCTATGGATGTATATCAAAAATTCAGATTTGAGGCCACAAGACAAGAGCTATGAAACCCCCAAATTGAATCACCCTTTCAATTTTGAATTCACAGGCCTTCCTTTGTTTTTTAGGTTTATGATAGAGCATAAAATGTTATGACGATCACAAAAAAAAAAAAAAAAAAAAAAAAAAAAAATATATATATATATATATATATATATATATATATATATATATATATATATAATTTTTAAAGGTCAAGTTATAACTCAAAAAGTTATGATCGCTCTTTAATAATAATCTCAATTATAGTCGATTAGGTGTAATTTGACTATTCAAAAAGTTATGATCGCCTTGTAATAATCCCAATTATATTTTTCTTATTAGGGATAACTGGTGCTTGAAGGCACGGTACAACGTGAATAATTTTGAGAGGATGTTGGTGACCGTTGGATGTGTTTATTTGAGACCTTCCGATGAACTTATTAAAATCTATCTTGTTTTATATTATAGATATCAAAAATCTCTATTATGCTCAATTAGATGTAATTTGTCCATTAAAAATTATAATTTAACTTTTAGAAATTATAATTTTAAGAACGGCACCGAAAAAAAAATTTCATACCATAGAGTAACCTTGTATTTAAATGGTCCAGTGAATAGAGAAGAAAACGATAACGATCCCATGTTAGTACAAAAATTCTTCCTTAATTCATTCGAGCAATGCATCAATCCCAACAGAACAAAGGCTGCTATAGGAAAACAAATGGCTTTACATCCCCTTCGGTACTTTTTTTCTTTTATTTTTTTTTGGAGAATTACACTTAGACTTTTAAAATTTATTATTTAATTACTCAGACTCTTAATATTTAAAATATTACACGCAAACTCCGTAAAGTTTGTATGCAGCGTGTACCACTTAGACCTCTGCCATTAAATGTCCGTTAGTATATTCGTTACTAAATTACACTCAGACTCCTTAAAGTTTGTAGGCGTATAATAGTTAAACCTCTTAATTTTAAAATGTTATATTTAAACAAAAAATACTTCAATAAAAGATAGAATATCAAATATTTTAAATTTTAAAACCAGAATTCATGTTCTATTGTATCATTTATCGAAATAAAATCAAAAATTAAAAGCCATTTTTTTCTTAAAAAATCATAATTAGTATAAAATTATACTATCTATTGAAATAAAACTAAAAAATCAAACAAGGAGTCTAAGTCATTCATAATAGAATATGAATTTTACAATCAAAATTTATGTTCTATTTTTTCATTTATTAAAATAAAATTTAAAAAAAATATATTTTTTCTTAAAAAATCATAATTAGCATACAATTATACTATCTATTGGAATAAAATTAAAAAATCAAATAAGGGGTTGAACTATAATGGACACAATATATTTTAGTTTTAATTGAGGTAATTTGGGGTTTAATTTGATCGTTTAAATGACCAAATTAAATTTTAATAGATAGTATAATTATATACTAATTATAACTTTTTAAGAAAAAATTAGTTTTTTATTTTTAATGTTATTTCAATAAATGTTATAATAGAACATTAATTTTGGTTATAAAATTTAAAATATTTGATATTCTATATTTTATTGGAGTATTTTTGGTCTGAGTGTAACATTTAAAATTTGAAAAGTCTAAATATTACACACTTACAAAGTTTAGAAGGCCTAAATGTAATTTATTAATGGATATATTAATAGACTTTGACAGCAGGGGTTCAAGTGTTATGTGTATAAATTTTGGAGGGTCTGTATATAATATTTTAAAAATTAAGGAGTTTGAGTGATTAAGTTATAACCTTAGGATCTTCATATATATATATATATATATATATATATATATAAAAAGTTACAAACCTTAGGGGATTTGCTTCAGAAGTCAGCGATTTTGAAAAAAACAAACAATGAACTGATCAAGTCCATTGAATAAAAAATTCCATCATTATATCCACAAAACTAAGACTTATCCAGTTGCTTTGTTTAGTTCCTCAGCTGACCTTGAGGAGCTCTGGATCAGCATCTGTAGATCTGTGAACATATTTGGACATTTTACAACAAGGGCAACTCTGCCCTAGTGCAATTTTGACAAAATATGGGGTATTTTGAATTTTTTATAAATTTAATTTTCTTTAAAAATTTTCACCTTCTAAAAAGTTTATAAAAATTGTAGAACAATTTTGTATTTGAATAATATTTTTGAAACCAAAAATTTTGAACTTAGTTATAATAAGTCCAAGAGTTGTAGTATTTTTTAATCTTGTTAGTGCTTTAGTTATAATAATACTATTGTCCATACACATTATCAAATTATTAAATTATTTCATATTTTAATGTCAAAATAAGAATTAAGAAGTAGGCTTAAACTTTCTTCATACGACTCAATATCACAATTCTTTCTTTAGTCTCTCATTTGTCTCTAATCTTCTTTCTCCTTAGACATCAAATCACCGATTGTTATCACTCATAATATATTTTCAAAGTCGTGACAAGTTTTGATGATTGTCATTTGATTGTTCATTTTAACTTCCCTCTCTTGATCCATACTTTCTTTTTTCCCTCCTTTTCATCTCCTAATTTTGAAATTAAAATTTAAACTTTCAAATCTTAAGATATCAAGTAAAATAAGGATGCAAGCATCACAAATTGAAGGTTGTGTATTTCTTTGTGATGGATTGAATTTTTTTCACATATTATTACAATTAAATTTGTTCGCTTTAACTGGATCACTATAGATAAGAATTAACAGTATTAAATTACATCTGGAATAATTTGTGTCGATTGGTTATTTTTCATAGCTTTATGTTTTTAATTTACTAATGAATCATAAACTATCCCCACCACACAAAAATCCTAGCTCTTCCCTGCATGTATATAACGGTTATTTTTCTATGCACGAAGAGATAGAAGAGCGATTCAAATTAGAATTTTCACTAACTCTTCCAGTATTTGGAATGGTATTAAGTTATAAAACCTTACCAATACTTGTGTTCATTCATGGGTGCATAAGGGTTTATCAAGACCCATGCTTATAGACTTACATTAATAATGTAAGCACGCCATTTTAATACCTACCCTCAGCCAATTTGATCTTCTGCCTTGAATTTAATTTGGCTATGATGTCTAGTCTAACGATAGATCACCGCCGGTCTTGTTTCACCCTTCAAAAATTAGTAGCATCTTCGTAGCAACACTGAAGGCGATAACATTCATCTACCTTTTCGATACTACATCTTCCACAATTCGTAGTTGAGCACATAAAACACTGACAGTGATAATAGTTCAACAATAGTAATGTAAGAAGAAAAACAAAAAGATTGCATAGAAACACTTGACAATATGAGTTTCTCTAAAGCTCAATCTTATTAATATAGGGTTAAATATTACTGAGAAAGATTTGAAGTTAATTAAACATACAGAAGTACAATATGTATCAACTTACACACTTGTAGCTCACAGATAGTTTGATATCTGAGGACTAGAGGAGCATTACAATATTCTTTTGTCAGATTCAACGATTGTTGGATTTTTTTTGTTACATTAAAAATAGAATGGTCACCCTAGATGTTATTTGTTTAACAATATCGACAACAAATTCAAAACAAAAAAAAACAAATTGAAAACTAAAACAAAAATCAAAACATACACAAAACAAAATATTATCAAATGCCACTTAAATAACCACCAAAGAATTAAGAAACAACAGCAAAAACAATGTGAAACAAAAGAATATTGGGCAAATTTTAAACAACTAAAAGACCCTATATCCTAAACAACTCCAATCACCCAAAAGAAAAGAAGTAAAAAAAAAAAAAACATGTGTAGCTGTAGCACTTCAAACGAGTCAAAACGCAAGTTGATATCATACTAGGGATGTATTGATCAAATGTTTGTAGTGTACATCTGGTGGAATTTGCCATGAAGTAGAGGTTTGATTTTAGAACTGAATGAGAAACGATACCAAAATTAATATTTTAAATTATAATTCTTTGGTGTCAAGGTTATCAACAAAAATTAAGCACGATCAAAGTCTAATTTTTGGAGTTAAGTTACAAGGTTTTGGGATATTTTAGATCGATCCCAAGTGCCACAAAATTGATACCGGAAATATGTCACTCAACCCTAAAATTTAATATATTCTAATATAATACCAAAAAATTATTTTTTAATACCATAAACTTATAATCAGAATCACAAGTTTTAAACTTTCAAAGGTAAGTTGTAGGGAAGAGAAAAGGAAGCTAAGAAAATGAATAGGGCCCGTACCAAGGCTGCCAGGACAGGCCCATTATGAATAAAAAAAAGAAAATGAAAAATTATACTTTGTCCCCAAAAAGATTTTGATATTCTTATTTTACACTCTTAAAAATTAAATTTTATATATTAAACCTTCAATGTATCAAAAGTATTTCAATGTGACTATTTTGTTAGTTTTTCTATTAATATCAATGAGTTATCTTTTGACTAAAAAATAACGGAAGTTAACAAAAGATTATTTTTTTGTCAATTTTAATATTAAAAAAAATAATTTTTGAAGATATAAAATAAGAATTTTGAAAATTTTCGGGTTATAAAAGAAAATCTGGAAAATGAACTCTCTGAAATCGAACTCACTCCTGAGTCCTGACTACGGCTTCTGAACCACCACCACTACCTTCGACTCAGCACCCAAAAACCCCAAAATCTCTTATCTTCACATTCAAACCCATTCTATTTGCATTCTGCAAAAACCCGAAATGTCTTCACCAATGATCTAACCTTACACAAGATTTTGAGGTAAGATCATAACAACCTTGCTTTATATTCACATTTTATTTTGTAATTTCTTATATCAATCAGTATTTGATTGAAATTCATCAGTTTTTGATGCTTTGTATAGTTAAGTATCTGATTTTTGTTTTTTTTTTTCCGCTAGGAGGGAAATTAAGGATGAGTCAACCATCTGTGATCCTTGCAACGGCGAGCTGTGATCACACTATTCGGTTTTGGGAGGCCAAAAGCGGGCGGTGCTATCGGACCATTCAATACCCAGAATCTGTAAGTCGGTGAATCCTGATTTTTATTTAGGTTTCAATATTGTCTGATATGAACACATTCTTTATGCATATGTGTGTGGTTCTTGATTGTTTGTTGGGATGGGGTGAATCCATAAATACGTAACTTCACAGTTTTTTAGCTGTTTCATTTTTGTTTGGAATGATATTCCAACTTTTTGAAAATGGAAATGTGTACATGTGTATGAATGTGTGCGAATGGCTGGTAGAGATTGACTATTGTTGGATTGGAAGATGGGTGATTGGAGATGGTTGGTGCAGTGAAATCCCAGCTGAGATTCTTTATTTGTACCGAGATTTAGCATGTGGATGATGCTTTCCTAACAAGTGATTCGTTACAATTTCTTACAAAAAAAAAAAAAAAAAGGCTACGAGTGCTTTGAAAATTCGCAGGTCTGCAGTGACCATTTAACATTGGAAAGGATGGTAAATATGATAGCTTGAGTTTGTGTTTGGAGCATTGGCTTTTTCACATTAAATATTTCATTTTATTGGCTGAAAGATATGTGGCGAGAATGTTTGTGTTTTATTCTTCCATAAAGCTTTAGACTGGTCGTTGATAAGAAAATTCCATTGGTTTGGACGATTAGTAGTGCAAATAAATCTCTGGGTTATGTCCTAACCAGAGCTTCCCTCAACGATGGGCTTTTGAGGTTTAACCAGACTAGTTAATTGAGTTGCATTGGAGCGCCTCTATTTGCTCAAACATGTTGCATATGACTCTGTAAATGGAGGAACATAATGCACATCAGGATGAAATTCTACATGCTATGGAAGTTGGTACTAGTCACAATTTTCTATGGTCATGCTTGGTTAAACTTTTAGCATTTGACTTTTATTGTCAAATGGAAGGCTGCAATCTCTATTGGAATTTGAGTTTTCATGTCACATCTAGAGTTAGTGGCCAAAATTTTGGTTTCAATGGGGTTTTCACAATTTACACTTATTACTTAGAGACCTGAAACATTTAAGATTTATGAAGCATTGATACTTCGTTCATGGTGACATATTCGATGCGTATCGGATATTTGATATGTGTTAGATACTTTTTGTACGTATCGAGTAATTAATAAAATATTTATTATTGTTAAATACTTGTCGGATACACCTTGGATACGTGTATCTCCACGGTGGATACATTCGCCTCATACTTAGTGAGGTGGATTGTGTAGAAACCATGAATTATATAAATGGGGATTTGTTTTTTTAAGACGTTCATTCGGATGTACATCACATATGTCACAAGATTCGTGAAGTCTTTATAATTTGTTTGCCTAAATAATGAGTTTTTATGACTCATGTCAAAGCCATTGAAGTTTGTTGAAATTAAAAGTAAAAGTTGAGGACTCTCGGATGATGGAAATTGAATGTATTCAGGTTCTAAAGATGGCACGGTAAAGAACTGGGATTTGAGGTACATTAATTATCATGCATAAAATGTAGTCTTTTTTTTTTCAACATTATTAAATAGGAATTATATCTATTCTCCTTTGGAATCAAAGCAGGGCTCCGGGTTGTCAGAGGGAATATGAGAGTCGGGCAGGTGTTAATACTGTTGTTTGGCACCCAAATTAGGTCATGTAACTGATCATTCGTGTAACATGGTTTTCAATTGGTTTTATGGATGTAAACTTTTTTCACCTTGCCTAAGGATTTTTTTAAATTAAATGTGGCCTTATTGTATTGTTGTTTGCGAGTACAAATTGTTGGAAATTTTAATTGCATCTTCCGCTAAGGTATACACTAACTCACATGTTTGTCGATCTAAGTAGACGATGGAATCCTAGAAAACTGGCCAATTATGACAACTTCTGGTTGTATTTGTAAAAACCTCTTAAAAGAACATGAAGAAGGATTTTGGTTCACAAACTTCTTTGAATTGGGTGGAAGTAAATGAAAGGATAATCACTTGATACGATTGTTAAGTTGTTTTGTACTCTAGTTGCACTTAGTCAGTTCATCAAACTGATTTATTCTGAATTGGGTGGAAGTAAATGAAAGGATAATCACTTGATACGATTTTTAAGTTGTTTTGTACTCTAGTTGCACATAGTCTGTTGATCAAATTGTGGCTGGTTTTCTATCAGGAGTTTGACTTCGCGAGCTCAGGATAAAGTTGACTTGGGTGTGAATGTTTTAGGTCTATGATTAAAGATGTCAAAATGACCAAGCATGCACTTTAAACTGGATGAGTAGAATGTTTAAAGCAGCTATGGCTCCATGTCATTCTGCTTTCTTCCCATGTGTTTAGTCAGTCTGTGTACAAAGTTATTAGAGCTTGAAGCAATAGGAACTAATAACTTTCTGTCCTTTTGCTACATGTTTCGAATTGGACTTTTAAATACTTTGTTACTGTTTTTGGGACTTCTCTACGCATTTAAGTAACATACAATGCTGCTTGAGGTCATTAGTCTAACATTCTTATCTAACAGTAGTTTTGAGCCATTGCAGACTGAATTGATATCTGGGGACCAAAATGGCAATATTCGGGTATGGGACTTGACGGGAAATTCATTAAGTTGTTAGTTGGTTTGGGCTGATGTTTTGTACCTTCACTACATATTGCATCTCCTGCGTAGACCAGAGTCACAATCAAAAGTTGATGAAGTGGTCTTTTGCTTATCTATGTTTTGTTGCTCTATATTTTGATAAGAAAATTTGTGCGCATTGATGGTCCCAAAACTTTGTTTCATTGTCTTGGTGAAAATCTATGGTTCTTTGTTATATTTTATTTGGTGGGTATGTGGATGTTTGCCTTCTGGTGCTCTCTCAATCTCTCTTAAAGAGGTAGGTATGTATCAAAATCTTTTTATTACCTATGGTGTAAACACAGTTGCCGGAGGTCGATACAGCTGTAAGGTTTTTGACAGTAATGTGGGATGGAAGCTTGGTCGTGGCCGCAAACAACCATGGAACATGCTATGTTTGGCGCTTGTTGGGAGGAACGCCAGTATTATTTTCACGAATATAAGTCTTAGATGTTATATTCATTGTAAGTTATGAAATTATTATTTAAAACTTATATTGTGTCCTATTGCAGACTATGACCAATTTTGAGCCACTTCATAAGTTGCAAGCTGATGATGGATATATTCTTAAGTGCCTCCTGTCACCTGAGTACTGTGAGCCCCATCAGTTAGATCTCTTGACTTGCTTTTCCCCCACCACTCTTTTTTTTTTTTCTCCAATATTTGCAGCTTTCATCCTATTGGTAGTAGTCTTAGTGTAGAGACATTTCTTTTTTGGATTCACTTTTTGAAATGGCTCTTTCTAGGTACCTAGCCACTGCATCTTGAGACCATACTGTGAAAATATGGAATGTAGATGGCTTCACCTTGGAGAAAACTTTAGTAGGTATGTATCAAAGCCTCATCCAAATGTTCACTCTGTTTTGTTTACTTTTTTTAGTTCTCATACTAGTTTTTTTTTTTGGGAGGGGGGAGGGGGAGGGGGAGGGGGGAAGGGGACATACTAGTGGCATCAATCTTATTGGTTTTCCCTGGACATCAACGTTGGGTTTGGGATTGTGTCTTTTCTGTAGATGGTGCTTATCTTATCACAGGTATGACTCTGGAAGTATGGGAAAACCTGAAAGCCAAGCGGTCCTCAGAACGAACACATTATTCATTATAAAGGAGTGAACAAACATATAACCAGGACCCAAATGATGGGTCCTTGGGTACATACAACCATTCAGAATAGCTTATTGCCTGCTATTTTATTCGGTTAGTTGCCACTGGGATTTTCTTATTTCAGCAAAGAGAAAAATTATCTAAATTGGGGAAAAGAATACCATTGCCCTATTTGTTGCTTATTAACGGAGGGTTTTGAGAGGGCAGACAGAGTATAGACTCTATAGACGTGATCTTTGGCACTAGTTGGCCAATATGGCTACCCTCCTATCTGAACCCGTAACCTTACCCAAAGATTTAGATCCAAGTTATAATGCCATTTATTCCACTTCATCTTTCTTTTTTTTTTTCTTTGTTTTGTTTGAGAATATCCACTTTATTGTAGATCATAGTTTTAGGTCTATTATGCTTTTGCACAGATGCAGCTCCTACATCCTACATACAACTTCAAGATGTAAGATTGCTAATATCATGTCGAATCTACTTACAATCCTAGATCACTTCTGTTTAAACAGCTGTTTTATCCTCTATGATATGATGGCTTTGAACCATCTCTTTCCTTGTTGAAAAGCACGATGACATATTGAAGTTATGCAGTTCAAAATCCAGTATCATTTGAATGTTCTATTTATGAAGTGAGGCTCATAAGATGTCTCAATGCTTGAGAAACCATTTTTATAGATTTTTGCTTTAGTCTAAAGGTGCTTTCAAACTATATGGGTTCCCCATCTGTCTCTGTTCAAAATATCTCGAGTTTTTATCTATGCAGCTTCTTCTGATACAACGGCAAGGCTTTGGTCTATGTCTACAGGGGAAGATATTAGAGTGTATGAAGGGCATCCTAAAGCCACAGTTTGCTGTGCTCTCAATGATGGGGCGGAACCCTCCTCATACTGAACCTGAAAAAAGGCTAATCTTTTATTGAGATGCAAAATCCTCCGGCACCATGTCATTGCACTTGCTTGCGCGCACATCTGCAAAATATGTTCGCTATGTCTGGGAGAGAAAATTCTGTACTTCTATGGTTATTTCCCGTTTTAGATTGCTGCTTGGGTTACCCCCCCCCCCCCCCTATTTTTTTTTTTTTTGTACAGATCTACAGTCTTGTCTGGGAATGCCGGTATCTTTTGGTCCCGTTGGAACCTGTACGGAGATCACTACATTGACAATAATTGATAGTTGAGGATTAGAAGTTGCTTGCTGAAACAGGGATGCAGTTGTTCTATTGTCATAGTGGTGCATTTCGTTTACTGGAATAATTATCCATTGTGATTATAATTGCAGTTAAAGAGGGAAAAAAATGGTTGATTTTGACGTAATTGGTATAATTGCTTTTGATCATAAAATAAAACATGCTTTTTTACTCTCTCTCTCTCTCTCTCCCTTTCTCTCATACACACATAGATCTCTCTCTCTCTCTCCCTT
Organism: Ilex paraguariensis; assembly: GCA_963454935.2. Classification (NCBI taxonomy): domain Eukaryota; kingdom Viridiplantae; phylum Streptophyta; class Magnoliopsida; order Aquifoliales; family Aquifoliaceae; genus Ilex; species Ilex paraguariensis. Next base: position 439,700 of record CAUOFW020002959.1, on the reverse strand, counting down.
TCTCTCATACACACATAGATCTCTCTCCCTCTCTCTCATACACACATAGCTCAATATATGCATCCTGTAATTCAAGGGAGACGGACAACATCGAGTGGTTTCCACACAATAACGTACAGTGGTCTTACTTCCCAAGGATAACCCTCTTCGGTCACAACATAGTTCGGTGTCTCAATATCCTTGGTCTCAACTAGGCCTTAGATCACCCCTTCCCTTGGCCTGTTCACAAATTCCTTCTTTACAGTGGACTTCCTCCCCGAGTATAACCACACGGGGCCAAGCAATCATCATCTCGGCGGTCAACATAATAAGCCACAAGTCAAAATCTTATTGGTCCGTCAGTCTGCGCCCCATCATTTTATATCATATATTAGAGTTGAGAAAGATTATGCTTTGTTTCTTCTTTTCCGTTTTCATTGAGATCCCTTTGTGAATTAATATTTGAAAGCTTTATGGTGGTGGGGTGTTTAACTATACTGTCACTGAAATGTTCCTGTACTGGATACAAGCACTTGGAAATCTGTAGAAGTGGTAATCACTTATTGTCAGTTATCAAACTCTTAGACCTCCATTTTTCTCCTCCTTACAAACTACGAAGGATTTTGGAGTCAAGAGTTTTGGTGAAATTGGAGTGCAAGTCAACTCTTTTTTTTGAGTTGTTGTCGTCTTCTAGTGAGTCAAGCTTGCACTTTTTGTTGTATGTTATCTGTTTTTCGAATTATAAGTGGAGTTACAAGGATGAGATTACAAACCCTGTGCCTTGCAGATTCTTGGGGTGGAAAGGACAGCATCTCAGCAGGAAAATAAAGAAAGCATACTACAAGTTGGCATTACGGCTGCATCCTGATAAGAATCCCGGCGATGAGGTGAAAATTGATTCTTAATGAGGCTAAACCCTTCTACAATGATTTTGGGGTCCAGATTTCTTTGTTTTTTTTGGGTATAATTTCTAATTTCCAATCTTCTATCTGTAGGAGGCCAAGGAGAAATTTCAGCAACTGCAAAAGGTGATATCAATTCTTGGTGATGAGGAGAAATGGGCACTCTTTGATCAGGCTGGTTGTGTTGACGATGCAGTGAGGAATTGTTGAAAGATTTATTCTTTTTGCAATATAAGGTAAAATAACCAAGCTTGGGGGTGTTTGACTTTGGAGTAATTGAACACTGCTTTGGCCCATTTGATAGTCTTAGGATGTCATGGCCTCATTTCACCTTAAAATTCAATTGGTCAGCAAAATAGCTGTCCCTGCTGAAAGAGTTTCACACCACCCTGTTCAAGGAGAAGAATCCTGCTTGATGTTATTCCAGGAAAAGTGGAGAACTTTAGCATTACAAGGATGTGTCATCTGAAATGTAATGCGAGACAAAATGGATTAATTTATAGTGCTCCGAAAAATAGTCTGAATATTTTTTCCCCCTAATGGCAATTCGGCATGCCTTCTTAAGTCATCACATGTTTTTTTTTTTTACAGGACCTTGCAGGGGATGTTGTTCAGAATTTAAAGGAGTTTTTCCAAGTAATATACAAAAAGGTTAATTTGGATTGTTTGGTTTGTAGTGTGGTTGTTGTTGAAGTTAGAATCTTCATTCTCTGAATTTTGCAAGAACATATGTATTGATTGCAGGTTACTGAGGTTGATATTGAAGAGTTTGAAGCTAACTACAGAGGATCTGACTCGGAGAAAAGTGATTTGATTGATTTGTATGAGAAGTACAAGGGCAATATGAACAGGTATATCTGTCAATGGTTGATATGTTTCCTTATGGCTATCTATATGGACATTTTAATCAATTAAGAAACCCTTTTTAGTCTCATAGGTACTAAAATAAACTGCCCATAAAAGCTGTTTGACATGAAATTTGAATGATACCATTAAGATCAGAGAGTATACCAAGACATAGATATGACTACATATAAGGGAATATGGCAAACAACTAGTATGGTAGACAAAGAGCTGTTTAACATTTTAACATCTAAAATGATTTAGTTCCGCAGGCTTTTCTGTTCAATGCTATGCTCAGATGCCAAGTTGGATTCTCATCGATTCAAGGATAGTCTGGATGAGGCCATAGCTACAGGTGAGTGTTTTTATTGTCTTTTTATTCAGATGAATTTCGTCAAGCAACTGATTCGTTCTAGACTTTTAAACTAATATTGAATCCGATGTTGAGACCCCACTTGGAAGTATATCAGTACCCAATAGCTGTTCAGTGACACCATCTTCCAGACCCTATTGTTGAAATTAAATTATTCAATGATCTTTGCCATCTGATTGTATCTTGTTACTTTCCCTAGACTAAGCTAGGGCCACCTAGTGGTTGGCACCTGTCCGATTAAACATTTGCAGCTATAAAAATCGTCTCTGGTATTGAGGTTATGCCCTCCATGGAAATAACATCTGAAATTTTTGATGGTGTGTAGGGCTTTCAAAATACAATACGACACAATTAACTGACACGAATTAAACAGGTTTGAATGAGATCTTAACGGGTTTGGGTAATAAACGGGTTGACACGCCAAACACGTTTAATAAACAGATCGTGTTCAGGTAAGACCTGTCAAACAGTTTATTACACGTTTACCCGTTTAAATACAATTAATATAAGAATAAATTAATAATTATTTTAAAAAATTAGTAATAAAAAAAGAAGTAAAGAAATCAATAAAAAAAAGAAGTAAAGTAGTAGTTTAAAGACAAAAGATAGGAGACGAGGAGTACTTCAAGACAAAGGCAAACTAATGTCTTTTGTTTTTGTCCCACATTAAAAATGAGGGGAGATGAGGAAGGTTGAGTTGCCTATAAAAAGTAACGACATCTTATTTTTTTTTTTAAACCTTCAAGTCTTATTTTTATGAGATTTGGTTAAAAATTCCTCTTTTTTAATGTAAGTGTAATTGACAATAAAAAAAGTTAAGTATTAAAATTTGTTAAATTAATTTTTTAATAATTAAATAGGTTAAACGAGTTGTGTCATGTCACTCGTTTATTAAACAGGTCGTGTTCGTGTTGAGAATTTTTACCTATTTATTAAATGTGTCGTGTACAAATTTATATATTTTTCGTCCGTAATCTGTTTAACCTGACATATAACCGTTTGGTTTGTTATTGTTATTTATTCCTAGTGACACTAACTTTTCTCTCTCTATCTCTTTCTCTCTCTCAAACCCCTCATATAGGAGATCTGAAGCCAACGAAGGCATATAAGAAATGGGCTAAGCAAGTACCTGAAACAAAAACTCGTACAAGTCCTTTAAGACAGAGGCGGAAGTGAGCATCTCCGTTGTGGTTCTTGTTGAAATGATGAGTAATATCTTTATGCTTTGCTAATGAATTGGACCATATTTACTGCTTATCAAACTTTTTAACTCTCTTATAGATCAAAAAAAGAGTCAGTAAGATTTATATGCCATTATCTCAAAGCGCAAAAATGATAGAAGAGGCCAAGTTGATTCCATGTTATCCTCTTGGAAGAAAATCGAAAGTCCGAAGACGTCCAAAAATTTGAAAGGTAAGTAACTGCACTTGAAAGCATTGTGTGTTCTTTTTTCCTGTAAAAATTGAATCCTGTTCAACGTCTTCATGTATCTGTATTTGGCAGCTAATTATTTGCTGGTGTTAAGTCTTGCTTTCCAAGATCTTACAACCAGAAGGCTGTGTTTGGAAGATGTCCTAGAAGGTGTCAACTCTAATATAAATTTTAGGATTGGCAGGCACAAGATTGAAACCCATACCTTGGCCAAACTTTTTAAATAAGCATTCATTTAGAATCTCCATCTCAGCAACACATTGCTATCTATTGTTGCTAGGCCGCCTCCAGTTTTCCAGTTGGTGCAGTTCCTGCACTTCTACAACTTGCTTTGCATCCTTTGACAAATCTTTCGTAGGAAGTTCACTGTAAGGGAACCACGTCTCTCGCGCCTCCTGCCTACTCGAAGTTCTGGCAGCATGAATGCCAACGACACTCATCACAATCTTTTGCACTATCTTCATTATAACCTTAACAAAGAGAAAGATACTATGATAATAATGCAAGATACTACGATAACAATGCAGCCTACATTGACAGGTTAGAAAAGATCTGAGCATGTTTAAAGTTTACAAGCAAATTTATCACTTAGAGAAACTGTGAAAGCTAATAGCTTGCATTGACAGGTTAGAACAGAATTAAAAAAAAATGACAAACTAATCAAGTTGTATTGGGTGTGAATAAACTATAAAAATTCTCAAACTAATCTTACGTTCCATGATCCAACTAAGAACAAAATTTTTTACCAAGATCAAGATTCACGACATGTTGTGCAAATCATATAATTGCACTCTGGACATTCTAATACCCAATTGTATTCAAAAGAAGAGTCACCACACTTACTGACACATGAAATTCTGATTGCTCTTTTCAAGAAAAGTGAAAGGGTACGGACCATACTTGATGTTCAGGCAGAGATTTTCAAATGCATTTAGAATGAAAAAACTGATCATAATTGCGATAATGATAGATCTAGAATTTTAGATTTATTTCATTCTCACAATATTCACAATGAAATTTGTTTGATTGGTTATTATAGGGAGGATAGTTCAAGGTGAGACGATATTTGTCCCATATGTGGTTGAAAGTACGTGGGAGTGAAGCACAGCGGGAACATATACAGAACTCGCAAGTATCACACCCAAATCTAATCCCAGAGGAAGGAACTCCACATGCGTTGCACTTATACTTTGAACTTTCACTTTGAAACAAGGGATTCTTGTGAGCTTTATGTGCACCAACAAAATGAGATCTTTAATGTATAAAAGATTCAAATCGGCTTTCACATATCAAACAGTGGGATTTGACTATGGTACTCATAAAAAAAATTGATATCATGCTTCCAAATTTATTACTTTAAAAAATATTTTTATAATTTTTTAGGATTATTTTTTAATTAAAAAATTTATAAATTTTATGTGTATTTTTATCACTACTGCTAGTTTTTTTTTTATCATATTTGTGAATATTTTTACTATTATTTTTTTTGGTAAGTATATTTTTTCCACTATTGTAATGATTATTTTTATCATTTTTTTGAGTACCACAATAATAATAAAAGTATTTATAAATATGATAATAATAATCATAAATATAATAAATAAAAGTATGATACCCAATGTTTTTTATTTTTTTGATACCGTAGTCCCCAATAGTGGGGTGTGGATTTTATTGTCGGTGGCTGTAGTTGGTTGGACCAGATTTATTGTTGAATGTGAGCCAATCCCATCCAACAATTTGTTTCTTTCCAAAGCCTTTTTTTTTACTGGGTAAAGGTACGATAACTTTCTAGTATCGTTGGGAAAAACAATCCAAATCATAAATTTTAAATTAAATAATTTATAGTTGTTCATTAAAAAATAGTAAAATAAATAAAAATGCACACTTGACAAATTTTCATTGACCGAAAAGTGAAGGTGAAGTACAAAAATAATAGTTCAATGTCAAAAATTTTACAATTGAGAGTACAAAATGAAACAAAGAAATAGTTCAGGAGGATAAAATGTAATTTATCCCAATTATTGTCACTTGCACCAGAGTTGTTATGCCGGGGGACCATAACTTGGATTGTCGTACTCTCCTCTTTTATGAGCCGAAGTTTGTGGATGAGTTTTTTCGAATTATTTTTCACTCAGGTGATTTTAAAAAAAAATTATTAAAATATGATATGCTTTAAACTTATTTATTAAAGTATGTCATTTTTGAAAAAAATGGAGTTATTGACACTATTTATTTGATAAAAGGGGGATTGATGACTCTGCTTTTGTTAAAAAAACAGAGTCAACATTCTTGTTTTTAATGATTGGATGGAAAATATTATTTATTATTTTAGTTAAATGTCAAAAGAGGGTAGTAAGCTTTATGAATTCACTCTTAAAAGTGAGGTTTTTGACTCTACTATTTAAAAAGTGTCATAATTCAATAAATAAGTTTAAAAGAATAATATTTTAGTAAATTTGTTTCACAATTATGCACCCAACTTATCTAAAAATAACATAACTTGTTAGTATGAACGATATAACACTTTTGTTACAACTTGAATTGAGTTCGAATCAAACATAAAAAATCAGACTTTGTTACTACAGACTCGAGTGTTAGTATTACACAAAGAAAATATTTGATAATTATGTTTTGTCGTATAACATCGATAGATATTTGTTTTTTGTGTTTAAATTTAATGATGCAAGAAACACATATCGGTGAACTTCATGGCACGTCAATTAACAATAGGTTGCACTAGGATAAGGCTATGGTAGGTGGAGTGGTACCTTGTTAAAAATTAAATTTAATCATTGATTTTGATTTGAATGATACATAAGCAAAGATGTTGGCTTTTGATTTGACTTGAAGGATACATAATTATTGATCGAAATTCGCTTAATTTTTGTTAAACGAATTGGGATATGAATATATCTGTATAATAAAACACATAGGAGTTTGAAAGTTTATCCCAAATATATTTTTCTCCTTAAAAACATCACATCATCCAATTTTATCGCATGTATTATCATTTAACATTTGATTAATTTGTAATTTAACACAATAATAAGATACATAAGATTTTGAAAATTTATCTCCTATGCATTTTCTCTCCTAAAAATATCGTATCATTCAATTCTATCACACGTTCAATCATTTAATATTTGATTAATTTGTAATTTAATTTAATTTTTATTTCATACGTTGTTCGTACACGATAGTGTACACACTTCAAAAAAATTTTGTCGGGTTATACATTTTTAGAAAATTTAGACGCAATTTTTTAAAAAATAAGAGGTAAAATTAATTTTAAATGATGTAATGAAAGAAATGAAGAAATAAAAAATTATTACTTAGTATAGTAGGATCAATTTTTGAACGCTCGAATCTTATGTTTAATCATACCTTAGCTAATATATTCATATCATACATTCGCTAATATATTCATATGACCCAATAAGAACCCGAATAAAATTATACGTAGCCGTATATGTATTAAAGCACAAAAGCCATATCACCCACCCCTGTCCTGTCTCTGCCACTGCTACTTTTCCCCTTCTTTTTTTTTTTTTTCACTTTTTGTTGTTGAATTAGGTGCATAGATGACGAAATTAAATTAGAATTATTGGAATTGGGTGATTTATTGATGATACTGAACTGAAATTTAATAATAATTTGGTCAAATTTTTTATTGCTTGAGATAATTTTCTTCGGATCAAATCGAATTATTTGATCGGATATTTAATTATTAATAAATTCAAATTTTAGTCAGATTATTGATTCGGATTCGAATTCAATTTTTTTGACGGATTAGGATTCGGATTGATTGAGATCCGGCACGAATCCAATCTGTTGACAGGCATGAATGACGGAAGAAATATTATACTGTTTTAGAACTATTTTGTTTTCTTCGTACTGGTACAACTGTGAGTAGACAAAAATAGCAATTCTCCAACTAATCATACATTTCCAAATTCCCCCCGAGAGCAAATACTTTTACCAAGAGCAAGATTTAAATGATCTATCGCCACAACTTAAACAGATCGTATAATTACATTCTAGACATTCTAGATTATATAATCTATTCTGACCGCACTTACTACACTTGGAATACGGATTCTTTCTTTTAAGAAACATGAGACGGTGAGGGTGATCTCTAATTTGAACGGTGCCACCAAGCTTGTAGTTCGCCCAGAGATTCTCGACGCAGCTAGGATGAAATGACTGATCGCAATCGCGACAATGATATATCCAAAACATTGGATTTATTTCATCCTCACAATATTCACAATGAAACTCATCTGGATGGTCAAAATAAGGAGGATAGCTCAAGATGAGAGGATGTTTGTCCCATCTGTGATTGATAATATGTGGGAGTACAACACAACGGGTGCATATATAGAACTTGCATTTACGACATCCGAATCTAATCCCAGAGAAAGTAATGCCACATGCATTGCAATTATACCCCGAGCTTTCACTTTGAAACAAGGGGTGCTTGTGGGCTTTATGTGCATAAGCTTCATCAGCTAAACACGCACATTTGATGTCAAGAAAGAAGTCACATGTTTCACATCTGTAGCCGAATACATTGTGGAATGCTTGGCACAAGTTGCACTGAAAGGTATCATAGATCTTCTTCGAACAAGCCAAATAGAGCGGGTGTTCAAGGTGACTAGGATGTTGCAACTCCTCCGGTAAGTAGATACAACTTAAATGAAGACAGTAATTGCAATGACTACAGCTATAAAATGGACTGGAGATTGGTTGCACACAACAATTGCACAATATTTTTTCATCCTTTGTCTCATTGTGGCCTTGCACTTCGGAAAGAATTAGTGGATGCTCATGGCCAAAATATTCTACATCTGTTTCTCTTTCTCTCTCTTCAAGGTCTAATTGCTCCAAAAAAAAATTTATGATATCTCCGAAACCATCGGTCACCGGTAAATGGATCACATTGGAGTCGAGTAGTTCATCGACTTCATTCTCATCTTCACTCCCTCTGAAACCGTACAATTTAAAAATTAAAATTTAGTTAACAATTACAATATCATTGCAAAGAATTCATTAAACACGGGAAGGGGAACTTACCTAACACTCTCTGAATCTAAATATGAAGTTGCGCATTTTAGATGGACAAAGTATTTACATAGGCCACAGTAATAAGCCCAAGTATCTTCAACAATGAGCTTACGACATAAATTGCAGTAGTGTCTGAAATTGGTTAACTCGAGGTGTTCCTTGACAAGGACAAGAGGGTGCTTGTGATCACCAAGGTTGATGGTGCGAGGTAATGAAGCACAAGTTTTATGAATCCAAAAATGGCAAGTGTGACAAGCATAGGATGTGTCCATATCTTCACTGCCACAACCATTACAAAAGAACGATGCTGGTCTAGATATGGCAACCATTGGGTGCTCGTGACTTGTGTGCATAATCGTGCGTTCCTCTAAGAAGCATGAGATGCAAAGGTTAAATTTGCAAGAACTACAAAAGTAGTTGAACAGATCCAAATCTTGTCGACATGCATTACATATGTATGACGAAGAAGACGGATAAGGTGAACATCCATAGAGAGTGAGAAGGTGTTGGGGGTGCACAGGGTCATTAATTTCCTGGGGGAGTTCCGCACATCTTTTGTGGAGGAAGTAATCACATTGGCTACAACTATACATAGAGTCCTCTACGATTGGTTCCTCACACCCATAGCATATAATCCTCTCACTTTCAGCCTCTTGCACTTCTTTGAGAATCAGTGGATGGTCCTTATGGCTGAAATGTTGAAGCTCCATTTTCATGCAATGGGGGTTTGTTTGCACACAAATGGAAGCCAGCAAGAGAGAGGGAGAGAAGGTCGGGTTTTAAAGGGTAAGATACCACATGAGACTTCAACTTAAGTAGATGGATATGAACAACTACTAAAGGGTTTTATTTTTTAATTTCACTAGCAATATATTAAATGTCCACTTGTAAAAGAGTTGATTAAGATTAAACAATAATTTATTGAAAAACGTCGGTGATAATAATATATTAATAAATGCAAAATTTGTTTTGTTTAGATTTAGTGATGCAAGTAACAACCACCACACAGCCTATTGGTGAACTTCATGTCATATCGATTTGAAAAATATTATCGATAGGTGGCACTAATATATATAGCTAAAAACCCAAAGTTGTTCAACTATCAAGACTGAAGATAAGGTCATATTCATGTGCTGTTATTTTGAGTTTGAGTATTCGTTAATACTAATTTAATAGGGCTTTGGTCCATAAACTTTGTCTTTTGTTTTAATTTGATTCTTGAACTTTCAATTGTCTAAATTTGGTCTCTAAAAACAAATTTTTCTTAATTAACTCTTTCCATCAATTTTCACCGTCAGATCAGGTGGAGACTAGCCTAGTCTAATCTATTTTAGTGTTGATCTAATGGTGAAAATGTACGGAATGACTCAATTAAGACAAAATTTATAATTGAAGGACTAAATTGAAACAATTAAAAGCTTATGGACCAAATTGAAACTAAAAACAAACTTTAAAGACTAACTATGATTTTTACCTAATATCTATTTTATTAAACGTAATAAATACCTTGAAAATAATTCAATAATTTTATTAATCATGTCATGTATACCGATACCAATAATTTAATATCAAAGGATTAGGCGAAGAAAAGAATAGTCTTACCAAGTCTTTTCTTATAAATTGTTTCTACCCAAGCCTCTTCCATTTGTCAGGCTTTTCTAATAATTTGTTTCTTCCCAAGGCTTTTCTAATAATTTATTCTTTGTGCCTTACATATGCGTAAGCCACTTGACAACTTTTTCATTTGTTGGTCATTTTATATTGTTTTTTGGTGACCTAATTGATAATTATTGCTATTTTTTTTATTAATGGGACCCACAAACCACTCACATTGGAAAATTATGACCAAGTGAGGGCTGTAGAATTGATTAAATACTCACACACACATCCAAAGGTTGTCTGATGTGGGATATCCCCATAATTATTGTTATCTTGAATCATTGAATCTGCTGCAATGAATTGATTTCTTTATTCCATTACCATAAGCCACCCACCCTATTTTCTAATTTTTTTATTAAACATTATTAACAAGAGAAAGTGACAAGTTTAGAATTCTAGACATTAAAGATCAACAACTTGCTAGTTGTTTTATGTGGTTATAGGGACCTTACCCACAATTATTCCCGCTTTTAATCTTTGTTTATGCTCAAAATGAGTTGGCATTTAATTCTAAAACGCGTGGATTTCGAAGAGAGATTAAATATACATACTTAGACACATATGCATGTGTTTGTGCGTCTACATTAGACCATTTTTCAATAAAAACTCAAACTTTTATTTAAATTTGAGTAAAAAAAGAAGTAAAAAGTTTAATTTGGTATAGACATCTCTAATAGAAAAGCCCAAATTTAAATGAAAACAAACTCAAATTTAAAAACGGGTGAAATATGACCACTGAATCTTTAAAGAAGAATGAAATCTCGCTATTAAGGATTTGACTATGAATTTAAATTTCGCTTGATTTGAGTAAAAAAATAAGTTTCTCTTAATTTAATATAGGTATGGTCTAACATTGAAGAATATTTTTAAGAGTTTACCTAAATTTAAATTTGGATTTTAAAAGGTTAAGGACTAGAAATGCTCTTATAGATCAACAAATATGTCCTATGAAGAAAATAATGACGTGGTGCATTATTCAATGTTGTTTATGATCTGATTAAAATTCGAATGTCATTGATCATTTATGAATTGATATTTTTCAATGAGAATTTGAATCCAAATTACTGATATAAAAATACGTATCCAATTCAAACTACTGATATCTATACATCTATTTATATATCCTATTTAAATATAGTTAATTGTATGAGCTCTAAATCTTATATACTAATTTTTAAAATTATTTTTTACAAAAAATATATTTTAATTTACACATGGCAGTATCTCTCACTCTACTTCAAACTCCCTAGTACTCTTATCTACCTTTTGTCATCAAGTACTAAATTTTGTATAATGTTGAATTATTCAAAACATTCCACGTAGCTTATATAACTACTATCACAAAAATATTTTAAATTTGAATTATTTATCCTCCTTAGCACAATAATGAGTAATTGCTCAATAATACTAAGAGTAGCGGTGGGGATGAGTGGGGTGGAGTTGGGGGTGAGGGTGACAACACGGTTGAATTGTAATGAGACTGGAAAAAGATTAAAAATACCATTTATCGCATGAGGCGTTGTTAGTACATGATATATAGCAATGTAGTTGGCTTAAATGAGCTCCAAAATCTTAAACTATTTTTTTTTGAATATATTATTTTAAAATTATCAAATTTGGTTTGACTTTATTTCATTAGCCCTTTTTTGAATAACTAAATTCTTACTTAATAACATAATTCATAAAATTTCTCAATTGTCCCAAATTTCTCTTCCATCATCTCCCCCTTTTCCCGTCTCTCTCTCACACACATATTCTCTCTTCTCTAAATCTATATTTATTACATACTGTAGCAATCAATTTAGGCAAGAAATGGTGCTTATGAAATTTTTTCTATTCATGTACTTAGATTTGTTAATTTTAAATTATTTAATAACAATGTATCGATCTCATCAAATTAAATCATTCTATATGGCTTATGTAACTATTCCCACACAATTACTTTATTTCGTTCTTCTTAATTCAACAATGAGGGGTAATTTTCCAAAAACAATAGGGTCGGGGTTGGGGGGAGGTGGCAATGGATAGTGAAGGTGAGTGGGAGGGTGGGGTTGGCAGTAACGATATTAAAATTGTGTTGGAAGAGATTGAAAATACCGTGCTTCGCATGAGACGCCGCTAGTAAAGATATGTTACAAAGTTAAGTGACTATTTGACTAAATCCAGTTGAAATTGGAATATAATTTGCTCAAATTAAGTTTAATTGAGTAATTGGTATTGAATCAAAATTTTTCATCACATTTCAATTCAATCCAGATGTGAACTAAAAATCTAAGGGATATTTGGATTTAATTTGAGTCGTTATATAAATCGAATTGAAACTAGGCGAAATTCAACTCAAATTCAATCCACAAGCACAAATATATTCACAATTTGTGTTTCAATCATCACATTTGATGAATCTCTTGTAGATGTAATAATAATAGTGATCTATCGATGCATATCAAAAATTCAGATTTGACGCCACAAGACAAGAGCTATGAGACCCCCAAATTGAATCACCCTTCCTTTGTTATTTAGGTTTATGATAGAGCATAAAATGTTATATATATATATATATATATAATTTTTAAAGGTCAAGTTATAATTCAAAAAAGTTATGATCGCCTTGTAATAATCCCAATTATATTTTTCTTATTAGGGATAACCTCTGTTTGAAAGCATGGTACAACTTGAATAATTTTGAGAAGGATGTTGATGGCCGTTAGATGTTTTTATTTGATACCTTCCAATGAACTTTTTAAAATCTATCTTGTTTTATATTATAGATATCAAAAAGCGCTATTGTGTTCAATTAGATGTAATTTGTCCATTAAAAATTATAATTTAACTTTCAGAAATTGTAATTTTAAGAACGGCACCGAAAAAAAAATTTCATACCATAGAGTAACCTTGTATTTAAATGGTCCAGTGAATAGAGAAGAAAACGGTAACGATCCCATGTTAGTACAAAAATTCTTCCTTAATTCATTCGAGCAATGCATCAATCCCAACAGCACAAAGGCTGATATAGGAAAACAAATGGCTTTACATCCCCTTCGGTACTTTTTGTTGGGATAATTACACTTAGACCCTTAAAATTTATTATTTAATTACTCAGACTCTTAATATTAAAATTATTACACACAAACTCTCTAAAGTTTGTACGCAATGTGTAGACTTCTGCCATTAAATATCCGTTTGTATATTCGTTACTAAATTACACTCAGACTCCCTAAAATTTGTAGGCGTATAATAGTTAGACCTCTTAATTTTAAAATGTTATATTTAGACAAAAAATACTTCAATAAAAGAAAGAATATCAAATATTTTAAATTTTAAAACCAGAATTCATGTTCTATTGTATCATTTCTCGAAATAAAATAAAAAATTAAAAGCCATTTTTTTCTTAAAAAATCGTAATTAGTATAAAATTATACTATTTATTGAAATAAAACTAAAAAATCAAATAAGGGGTTTAAGTCATTCATAATAGAATATGAATTTTACAATCAAAATTTATGTTCTATTTTGTCATTTATTGAAATAAAATTAAAAAAAAATCTATTTTTTTCTTAAAAATCATAATTAGTATACAATTATACTATCTATTAGAATAAAATTAAAAAATCAAATAAGAGGTTGAACTATAATGGGCACAATATATTTTACCTTTAATTGAGGTAATTTGGGGTTTAATTTGATCATTTAAATAACCAAATTAAATTTTAATAGATAGTATAATTATATACTAATTATAACCTTTTAAGAAAAAATTAGTTTTTTATTTTTAATTTTATTTCAATAAATGTTATAATATAAAATTAATTTTGGTTGTAAAATTTAAAATATTTGATATTCTATATTTGATTGGAGTATTTTTGGTCTAAGTATAGCATTTAAAACTTCAGAAGTCTAAATATTACACGCCTACATAGTTTAGAAAGCCTGGATGTAATTTACTAACGGATATATTAACGGACTCTGATAGCAGGGGTTCAAGTGTTATGTGTATAAATCTTGGAGGGTCTGTATGTAATATTTCAAAAGTGAAGGAGTTTGAGTGATTAAGTTATAAACCTTAGGGGATCTATATATATATATATATATATATATATATATATATATATATAAAGTCACAAACCTTAGGGGATTTGCTTCGGAAGTCGGTGATTTTGAAAAAAAAAATTAACTCAAAATATGATCAAGTCCATTAATAATGTAAGCACACCATTTCAATACCAACCCTCAGCCAGTTTGTCCTTCTCCCTTGAATTTAATTTGGCTATGATGTCCAGTCTAACGATAGATCACCACCGATGTTGTTTCACCCTTCAAAAATTAGTAACATCTTCATAGCAACACTGAAGGCGATAACAATCATCTTCCTTTCCGATACTATATCTTCCATAATTCATAGTTGAGCACATGAAACATTGACCGTGATAATAGTTCAGTAATAGTAATGTAAGAAGAAAAACAAAAAGATTGCATAGAAACACTTGACAATATGAGTTTCTCTAAAGCTCAATCTTATTAATATAGGGTTAAATATTACTGAGAAAGATTTGAAGTTAACTAAACATACAAAAGTACAATATGTATCAACTTACACACTTGTAGCTCGCAGATAGTTTGATATCCGAGGACTAGAGGCGCATTTCAATATTCTTTTGTCAGATTCAACCATTGTTGGATTTTTTTTGTTAAATTAAAAATAGAATGGTCACCCTAGATGTTATTTGTTTAAAAATATCGACAACAAATTCAAAACAAAAAAAAACAAATTGAAAACTAAAACAAAAATCAAAACATACACAAAACAAAATATTATCAAATGCCACCTAAATAACCACGAAAGAATTAAGAAACAGCCGCAAAAACAATGTGAAACAAAAGAATATTGGGCAAATTTTAAACAACTAAAAGACCCTATATCCTAAACAACTCCAATCACCCAAAAGAAGAGAAGTTAAAAAAAAAACAAAAAAAAAAACATGTGTAGCAGTAGCACTTAAAACGAGTCAAAATGCAAGTTGATATCATACTAGGGATGTATTGATCAAAGGTTTTTAGTGTACATCTGGTGGAATTTGCCATGAAGGAGAGGTTAGATTTTGGAACTAAATGAGAAACTATACCAAAATTAATATTTTAAATTATAATTCTTTGGTGTCAAGGTTATCAACAAAAATTAAGCACAATCGAAGACTAACTTTTAGAGTCAAGTCACAAGTTTTTGGGATATTTTAGATCGATCCCAAGTACCACAAAATTGATACCGGAAATATGTCACTCAACCCTAAAAGTTAATATGTTCTAATATAGTACCAAAAAATTATTTTTTAGTACCATAAACTTATCATCGGAATCACAAGTTTTTAACTTTCAAAGGTAAGTTGTAGGTAAGAGAAAAGGAACCAAAGAAAATTCCATTGGTTTGGATGATTAGTAGTAGTGCAAATAAATCTCTAGCTTATGTCCTAACCAAATTGGTTTGGACGATTAGTACTGCAAATAAATTGCTGGGTTATGTCCAAACCAGAGCTTCCCTCAACGATGGGCTTTCGTAGTTAATTGAGCTGCATTGGAGCGCCTCTATTTGCTCAAACATGTTGCATATGCCTCGCTGGCTTGTTTGTGCAAATGGAGGAACATAATGCACATTTGGATGAAATTCTACATGTTATGGAAGTTGGTACTAGTCACAATTATCTATGGTCATGCTCGGTTAAACTTTTAGCATTTGACTTTTATTGTCAAATGGAAGGCTACAGTCTCTATTGGAATTTGAGTTTTCATGTCACATCTAGAGTTGGTGGCCAAAATAGGGTTTTCACAATTTACACTTATTACTTAGAGACCTGAAACATTTAAGATTTATGAAGCATGAATACTTCGTTGGTGGTGACGTATTCGATTCGTATTGGATATTTGATATGTATTAGATACTTTTTGTACGTATCGAGTAATTAATAAAATATTTATTATTGTTAAATACTTGTCGGATACACCTTGGATACGTGTATCTCCTTAGTTGATATATTCGCCTCATACTTAGTGAGGTGGATTGTGTAGAAACCATGAATTATATAAATGTGGATTTGTTTTTTTGAGACGTTCATTTGGATGTACATCACA
The DNA here is from genome assembly GCA_963454935.2 of Ilex paraguariensis. Classification (NCBI taxonomy): domain Eukaryota; kingdom Viridiplantae; phylum Streptophyta; class Magnoliopsida; order Aquifoliales; family Aquifoliaceae; genus Ilex; species Ilex paraguariensis. Next base: position 423,329 of record CAUOFW020002959.1, on the reverse strand, counting down.
ATCAAATGGACTATAAAATGGATGGATTTGAACAACAACAAAAGGGTTTTTCTACTAATCAAATTTTGGAATCAAATTTAGAGTCTAAATGACATGACAGTTGACTTGGGCTTCTTTGATTGGTGTGATGTCATTTGGACTCCAATAAAAATTTTAAATAATCAACTACTATGTTATTTGAGTTCTAAATTTAGTCGGCATAATATTACTCTTTTTTAATTTCACCAGCAATATATTAAATGTCCACTTGTATACGATTTGATTACGTTTAAACAATAATTAATTAAAAAATGTCGGTCCTAATAATATTTGAATAATTGCATAATTTGTTTTGTTTTGATTTGTTGATGCATGTAACAACCGCACAGCCCATTGACGAACTTCATGTCACATCAATTTAAAAAAATATTATTGGTAGGTTGGTGGCACTATTATATATGTAAGAGCATAAAGTTGTTCAACTAGGCTTGTGACCAGCATCTAGACTACGTAGTGTGGTATTTATGTATTATTATTTTGAGTTCGTGCCTAATATTCATCAATACTAATTTGATTCATTTTATCAAACGTGTTAGAAGTCTTAATACTAACTTGATGTATACAAGTTGATATGAGTATCTCGTAATAGAACTAATTTTTTTCACTTTCGGCCAAACCCACCAAATACGTTCTTATTTGAAAAAACTCATGGATCTTTATCATATTAAAATTTATCTGAAAAAACTCACTTATCTTTGGATTAAGACATGACGAATCTGGTTGATTTAACTACCATGACTTGGAAAATTTAATATCAATGTATTACATCAAGAACGAACTGGCTTAACAATTGATTTAACTACTCTTTTGTTATTGTTTGTTTCTTCCCAAGTATTTTATTTTATTTATTTATTTATTATTTTTTCCCCCGGCGGGGGGGGGTGGGGGGGTGGGTACAACAGACGACTTAGGGAAGAATTATTTATCCTTCCGTTTGCTAGTTGGTTCATGTGGTTTATTTTTAATATTTGCCGGTTATTTTATTTGGTTTTCTGAGGATTTGACCCAAAATTATTACTGCCTCGAGTCAATGAAGCTGCTAAATTGAGTTGAATTCTTTACCCAGTACCCTAACCACGGGTAATACTATATTTACCTAATTTTTTTATTAAATCTCCGGCTCAAATAACGTGGTAGAGCGTTTTCTTATCACTGAGTCCCGTTAATAAATAATGATAGAGATTATACGACATCATTTGAAATAAAAATTTCAATAAATTTTTTTGGGTAAACAACATTTTCCCCCTAACCAGTTGCCATATTTTTTCATATGCGACAAATAGTTTTATATGGTATCTTCATAATTTGACTTAAAATTATTATATTCTTGATTATTGAATCTATTCAACACGAGTTAGCCTTCAAGTATAATCTTTTAGTGTTAATTTATCGTGTTAAAAATTCAATCTCAGATCGAAAAACCCTCATCATTTTTACATAAGGGTTTTTCACATTTTGTATCGCAAAAAATACCTTGATTCGCACTTTATACATCAAAAAAATTATTTTTTCACATTGCAGCTTGAATGTCATAAATTGGTTCTAATGTGACCTTCAGATTAACATTCATTTTAGATTTTGTTAAAAATTGATACACATGTCACCCACGTGTTGCTCTTGGGCAAAAATATAAACTTACAATTCATATATTTTGGTGATATGTACATCAATTTTTAATGGAATCTTAAATAGATATTAGTCTGAGGGTCACAATAAAATCAATTTCTAACATGTAGGGTACAATATGAAAAAAATAATCTTTAAAATTAGAATCCAAACATTTTTTGGGTTGCAAGGTCCGAAAAGACCTTTACATAATGAGACTGCAACTTTCTCCCTAGGTGGTTATGATCTTTAACTAAGACTGTTAAAGAAATACGAAAGCTAATTGATTTAACTATTTTAGTATTGGTTTATTTCCTCCCACTTTTTTTTTTGTTGGTTGGTAAACAGACCCTTGGGAAGAGTTTCTCGGTGCTTTGCATGTGCAAAATGAATTCTTTATCCAAGTACCGTAGCCCACTTGCCATGAATCTAAGCAAAATGAGTTGTGTTTCAAATCAATTGTCTGAGGCATAGATCTCAAGGAGAGAGAATATATGCATGTGCATCAAATAACTATGTCAATGATACGATTTTCAAATCACAAATTTGATCTGTCACATATGAAATAATATTTTTTATAAGAATTCAAACTCAGATCTATTATATTATATTTTTTAAATTCAAAATTTCATATTATATTTTTTACTTACAATATTCACAGTAAAATTCATCAGAATGATCACCAAAAAGAGGCTAACTCAAGGTAAGTAAGAGGCTATTTGTCACATTTGTACTTGATACCATGTGGGAATAGAGCACAGTGAGAGGATATATAGAATTTACAAGTATCACATCCAAATCTAATCCCTGAGAAAGTAAGGCCACCTGAATTGCACATATATACTCTGAACTTTCACCTCGAGTATACCAATGTGATTTATAGAGAGTTAACTTGCCTTCCTTTTGTGTTATGTCCATTAAAATATTCTATATTAAATATTAGATCGAAATAATTGGGTTTTTCTTCAATTTTTATGTATTTGCGATTACTAATACTTGTCTTTTATGTATTTCTATGCACAGTTGGTCCCAAACCCCGAATAAAGGAGGAGGCTGGCTGCGTTTCATAGTTGATAGTCAGCATTAAACTCATTAAATCAAACATAAATATGAATACAATGAATAAAATAGCGGAACATGATTCGTGTATTGGACCTTATAAAGGTTAGGATAAGATTTGGTTAAGTTGAGTTGAGTCGGTGAATTTCTTTATTTAATGCTTTTGTTGTCTTGGAATTTACGCTCCATTTTATTGCCGTGGACGAAAATGAAAAATAAAAGAAAGTTGGCTAGTTTTTTGTGAGCAAAACAAAGATGCCCAATGTGCGAGAGAATCAAGAAAAGTAGTGACGGTACCAAAGGGTTTTTTTTAATTTCACCAGCAATATATTAAATGTCCACTTGTATACGATTTGATTAAGATTAAGCAATAATTAATTGAAAAACGTCGGTGTAAATAATATATGAATAATTGCATAATTTGTTTTGTTTTGTTTAGATTTAGTGATGCAAGTAACAACAACCACACGGCCTATTGGCAAACTTCGTGTCACATCGATTTAAAATATTTATTGACAATATAGATTACTGTCGGGTTATACATTTTGAAAAAATTTAGACGCAATTTTAAAAAAAAATAAGTGGTAAAATTAATTATAAATGATGCAATGAAAGAAATGAAGAAATAAAAAATTATTACTTAGTATAGTAGGATCAATTTTTGAACGCTCGAATCTTATGTTTAATCCTACCTTTGCTAATATATTAATATGACCCAATAAGAATCCGAATAAAATTATACATATCCGTCTATGTATTAAAGCACAAAAAGCCATATGACCCACCCCTTTCCTGTCTCTGCCACTGCTACTTTTCCCCCTCTTTTTTTTTTTTTTTTTCACTTTTTGTTGTTGAATTAAGTGGATAGATGATGAAATTAAATTAGAATTATTGGAATTGGGTGATTTATTGATGATACTGAACTGAAATTTAATAATAATTTGGTGAAATTTTTTATTGCTTGAGGTAATTTTATAGAAAATTATTTTCTTCGGATCAAATCGACTTATTTGATTGAATGTTTTATTATTAACAAATTCAAATTTCAGTCAGGTTATTGGTTCGGATTCGAATTCAATTTTTTTTGACGGATTAGGATTCGGATTGACTGAGATCTGGTACGAATCCAATCTGTTTACAGGCATGAATGATGGAAGAAATATTATACTGTTTTAGAACTATTTTGTTTTCTTCGTACAGGTACAACTGTGAGTAGACAAAAGCAATTCTCCAACTAATCATACATTTCCCAATTCCACCCGAGAGCAAATACTTTTACCAAGAGCAAGATTTAAATGATTTACTGCCACAACTTAAGCAGATCCTATAATTACATTCTAGACATTCTAAAATATATACTGTATTCTTACCGCACTTACTACACTTGATATACGGATTCTTTTTTTTAAGAAACACGAGACGGTGAGGGTGATCTATAATTTGAACGGTGCCACCAAACTTGTAGTTTATCCAGAAATCTTCGATGCAGTTAAGATGAAATGACTGATCGCAATCGCGACAATGATATATCCAAAAATTTGGATTTATTTCATCCTCGCAATATTCGCAATGAAACTCATCTGGATGGTCAAAATAAGGAGGATAGGTCAAGGTGAGAGGATGTTTGTCCCATCTGTGGTTGATAATATGTGGGAGTACAACACAACGGGTGCATATATAGAAGTTGCATTTATCACATCCGAATCTAATCCCAGAGAAAGTAAAGTCACATGCATTGCAATTATACTTCGAACCTTCACTTCGAAACAAGGGGTGCTTGTGGCCTTTATGTGCATAAGCTTCATCAGCTAAACACGCACATTTGATGTCAAGAAAGAAGTGACATGTTTCACATCTGTAGAAGAATCCATTGTTGTATGTTAGGCACAAGTTGCACCGAAAGGTACTAAAGATCTTATTGAAAAAAACCAAATAGAGCGGGTGTTCAAGGTGACTATGATGTTGCAACTTCGCCGGTAAGTTGATACAACTTAAATGAAGATAGTAATTGCAATGACTACTACAGCTATAAAATGGACTGGAGATTGGTTGCACACAACAGTTGCATAATATTTTTTCATCCTTTATCTCATTCTGGCCTTGCACTTCGGAAAGAGTTAGTGGATGCTCATGCCATCCTTTAGCTGTTTTTGTTCCTCCCTCTTCGAGGTCCATCTGCTCAACAAATTTTTTTATGAAATCTCCAAAACCATCGGTCACGGGTAAATGGATCACATTGGAGTCGAGAAGTTCACCCTCTCTGAAACCATACAATTTAGAATTAAAAATTTTAGTTAACAATTATAATATCATTACTAGGAATTCGTTAAACGCGTGGGGGGGGGGGGGGGGTGGAGGGAACTTACCTCACAGGCTCTGAATCTGAATATGAAGTTGCGCATTTTAGATGGACAAAATATTTACATAGGCCACAGTAATAAGCCCAACTATCTCCAACAATGAACTTACTACATAAATTGCAGTAGTGTCTGAAATTGGTTAACTGGAGGTGTCGCTTGACAAGGACAAGAGGGTGCTTGTGATCACCAAGGTTGATGGTGCTAGGTGATGAAGCACAAGTTTTATGAATCCAAAAATGGCAGGTGTGACAAGCATAGGATGTGTCCTTATCTTCTTTGCCACAACCATTACAAAAGAACGATGCTGGTCTAGATATGGCAACCATTGGGTGCTCGTGACTTGTGTGCATAATCGTGCGTTCCTCTAAGAAGCATGACATGCAAAGGTTAAATTGGCAAGAACTACAAAAGTAGTTGAACCGATGAGAAACTTTTCGACATGCATTACATACGTATGACGAAGAAGACGGATAAGGTGAACGTGCATAGAGGGTGAGAAGGTGTTGGGGGTGCACAGGGTCATTAATTTCCTGGGGGAGTTCCGCACATCTTTTGTGGAGGAAGTAATCACATTGGCTACAACTATACATAGAGTCCTCTACGATTGGTTTTTCACACCCATAGCATATAATCCTCTCACTTTCAGCCTCTTGCACTTCTTTGAGAATCAGTGGATGGTCCTTATGGCTGAAATGTTGAAGCTCCATTTTCATGCAATGGGGGTTTGTTTGCACACAAATGGAAGCCAGCAAGAGAGAGGGAGAGAAGGTCGGGTTTTAAAGGGTAAGATACCACATGAGACTTCAACTTAAGTAGATGGATATGAACAACTACTAAAGGGTTTTATTTTTTAATTTCACTAGCAATATATTAAATGTCCACTTGTAAAAGAGTTGATTAAGATTAAACAATAATTTATTGAAAAACGTCGGTGCTAATAATATATTAATAAATGCAAAATTTGTTTTGTTTAGATTTAGTGATGCAAGTAACAACCACCACACAGCCTATTGGTGAACTTCATGTCATATCGATTTGAAAAATATTAGCGATAGGTGGCACTAATATATATAGCTAAAAACCCAAAGTTGTTCAACTATCAAGACTGAAGATAAGGTCATATTCATGTGCTGTTATTTTGAGTTTGAGTTTGAGTATTCGTTAATACTAATTTAATAGGGCTTTGCTCCATAAACTTTGTCTTTTGTTTTAATTTGATTCTTGAACTTTCAATTGTCTAAATTTAGTCTCTAAACAATAAATTTCGTCTTAATTAACTCCTTCTATCAATTTTCACCGTCAGATCAGGTGGAGACTAGTCTAGTCTAATATATTTTAGTGTTGATCTAATGGTGAAAATGTACGGAATGACTCAATTAAGACAAAATTTATAATTGAAGGACTAAATTGAAACAATTAAAAGCTTATGGACCAAATTGAAACTAAAAACAAACTTTAAAGACTAACTATGATTTTTATCTAATATCTATTTTATAAAACGTAATAAATACCTTGAAAATAATTCGATAATTTTATTAATCATGTCATGTATACCGATACCAATAATTTAATATCAAAGGATTAGGCGAAGAAAAGAATAGTCTTACCAGGTCTTTTCTTATAAATTGTTTCTACCCAAGCCTCTTTCATTTGTCAGGCTTTTCTAATAAATTGTTTCTTCCCAATAAGTTGTTTCTTCCCGAGCCTCTTTTATTTTATTCGTTGGTAAACTGACGGACTTATTGAGAATTCTTTGTGCCTTACATATGCGTAAGCCACTTGACAACTTTTTCATTTGCTGGTCATTTTATATTGTTTTTTGGGGACCTAATTGATAATTATTGCTATTTTTTTTATTAATGAGACCCACAAACCACTCACATTGGAAAATTATGACCAAGTGAGGGCTGTAGAATTGATTAAATACTCACACACACATCCAAAGGGGTTGTCTGATGTGGGATATCCCCATAATTATTGCTATCTTGAATCATTGAATCTGCTGCAATGAATTGATTTCTTTATTCCATTACCATAAGCCACCCACCCTATTTTCTAATTTTTTTATTAAACATTATTAACAAGAGAAAGTGACAAGTTTAGAATTCTAGACATTAAAGATCAACAACTTGCTAGTTGTTTTATGTGGTTATAGGGACCTTACCCACAATTATTCCCGCTTTTAATCTTTGTATATGCTCAAAATGAGTTGGCATTTAATTCTAAAACGCGTGGATTTCGAAGAGAGATTAAATATACATACTTAGACACATGTGCATGTGTTTGTGCGTCTACATTAGACCATTTTTCAATAAAAACTCAAACTTTTATTTAAATTTGAGTAAAAAAAGAAGTAAAAAGTTTAATTTGGTATAGACATCTCTAATAGAAAAGCCCAAATTTAAATGAAGACAAACTCAAATTTAAAAACGGGTGAAATATGACCACTGGATCTTTAAAGAAGAATGAAATCTCGCTATTAAGGATTTGACTATGAATTTAAATTTCGCTTGATTTGAGTAAAAAAATAAGTCTCTCTTAATTTAATATAGGTATGGTCTAACATTGAAGAATATTTTTAAGAATTTTTTTACCTAAATTTAAATTTGGGTTTTAAAAGGTTAAGGATTAGAAATGCTCTTATAGATCGACAAATATGTCCTATGAAGAAAATAATGACGTGGTGCATTATTCAATGTTGTTTATGATCCAATTAAAATTCGAATCTCATTGATCATTTATGAATTAATATTTTTCAATGAGAATTTGAATCCAAATTACTGATATAAAAATACGTATCCAATTCAAACTACTGATATCTATACATCTATTTATATATACTATTTAAATATAGTTAATTGTATGACCTCTAAATCTTATATACTAATTTTTAAATTTATTTTTAAAAAAAAATATATTTTAATTTACTCATGGCAGTGTCTCTCACTCTATTTCCTACTCTTATCTACCTTTTGTCATCAAGTACTAAATTTTGTATAATGTTGAATTATTCAAAACATTCCATGTAGCTTAGATAACTACTATCACAAAAATATTTTAAATTTGAATTATTTATCCTCCTTAGCACAATAATGAGTAATTGCTCAATAATACTAAGAGTAGCGGTGGGGATGAGTGGGGTGGAGTTGGGGGTGAGGGTGACAACACGGTTGAATTGTGATGAGACTGGAAAAAGATTTAAAATACCATTTATCGCATGAGGCGTTGTTAGTACATGATATATAGCAATGTAGTTGGCTTAAATGAGCTCCAAAATCTTAAACTATTTTTTTTTTGAATATATTATTTTAAAATTATCAAATTTGGTTTGACTTTATTTCATTAGCCCTTTTTTGAATAACTAAATTCTTACTTAATAAGATAATTCATAAAATTTCTCAATTGTCCCAAATTTCTCTTCCATCATCTCTCCCTTTCCCGTCTCTCTCTCACACACATATTCTCTCTTCTCTAAATTTATATTTATTAAATACTGTAACAATCAATTTAGGCAAGAGATGGTGCTTATGAAATTTTTTCTAATCATGCACTTAGATTTGTTAATTTTAAATTATTTAATAACAATGTATCGATCTCATCAAATTAAATCATTCTCTATGGCTTATGTAACTATTCCCACACAATTACTTTATTTCGTTCTTCTTAATTCAACAATGAGGGGTAATTTTCCAAAAACAATAGGGTCGGGGTTGGGGGGAGGTGGCAATGGAGAGTGAAGGTGAGTGAGAGGGTGGGGTTGGCAGTAACGATAGTAAAATTGTGATGGAAGAGATTGAAAACACCGTAGACGCCGCTAGTAAAGATATGTGACAAAGTTAAGTGACTATTTGACTAAATGCAGTTGAAATTGGAATATAATTTGCTCAAATTAAGTTTAATTGAGTAATTGGTATTGAATCAAAATTTTTCATCACATTTCAATTCAATCCAGATGTGAACTAAAAATCTAAGAGATATTTGGATTGAATTTGAGTCGTTATATATAAATCGAATTGAATCTAGGCAAAATTCAACTCAAGTTCAATCCACAAGCACAATTATATTCACAATTTGTGTTTCAATCATTACAATTGATGAATCTCTTATAGATGCATTAATAATAGTGATCTATTGATGTATATCAAAAATTCAGATTTGAGGCCACAAGACAAGAGCTATGAAACCCCCAAATTGAATCACCCTTTCAATTTTGAATTCACAGGCCTTCCTTTGTTTTTTAGGTTTATGATAGAGCATAAAATGTTATGACGATCACAAAAAAAAAAAATATATATATATATATATATATATATATATATATATATATATATATATATATATATATATATATATATATATATATAATTTTTAAAGGTCAAGTTATAACTCAAAAAGTTATGATCGCCTTGTAATAATTTCAATTATATTTTTCTTATTAGGGATAACTGGTGCTTGAAGGCACGGTACAACGTGAATAATTTTGAGAGGATGTTGGTGACCGTTGGATGTGTTTATTTGAGACCTTCCGATGAACTTATTAAAATCTATCTTGTTTTATATTATAGATATCAAAAATCTCTATTATGCTCAATTAGATGTAATTTGTCCATTAAAAATTATAATTTAACTTTTAGAAATTATGATTTTAAGAACGGCACCGAAAAAAAAATTTCATACCATAGAGTAACCTTGTATTTAAATGGTCCAGTGAATAGAGAAGAAAACGATAACGATCCCATGTTAGTACAAAAATTCTTCCTTAATTCATTCGAGCAATGCATCAATCCCAACAGAACAAAGGCTGCTATAGGAAAACAAATGGCTTTACATCCCCTTCGGTACTTTTTTTCTTTTATTTTTTTTTGGAGAATTACACTTAGACTTTTAAAATTTATTATTTAATTACTCAGACTCTTAATATTTAAAATATTACACGCAAACTCCGTAAAGTTTGTATGCAGCGTGTACCACTTAGACCTCTGCCATTAAATGTCCGTTAGTATATTCGTTACTAAATTACACTCAGACTCCTTAAAGTTTGTAGGCGTATAATAGTTAAACCTCTTAATTTTAAAATGTTATATTTAAACAAAAAATACTTCAATAAAAGATAGAATATCAAATATTTTAAATTTTAAAACCAGAATTCATGTTCTATTGTATCATTTATCGAAATAAAATCAAAAATTAAAAGCCATTTTTTTCTTAAAAAATCATAATTAGTATAAAATTATACTATCTATTGAAATAAAACTAAAAAATCAAACAAGGAGTCTAAGTCATTCATAATAGAATATGAATTTTACAATCAAAATTTATGTTCTATTTTTTCATTTATTAAAATAAAATTTAAAAAAATATATTTTTTTCTTAAAAAATCATAATTAGCATACAATTATACTATCTATTGGAATAAAATTAAAAAATCAAATAAGGGGTTGAACTATAATGGACACAATATATTTTAGTTTTAATTGAGGTAATTTGGGGTTTAATTTGATCGTTTAAATGACCAAATTAAATTTTAATAGATAGTATAATTATATACTAATTATAACTTTTTAAGAAAAAATTAGTTTTTTATTTTTAATGTTATTTCAATAAATGTTATAATAGAACATTAATTTTGGTTATAAAATTTAAAATATTTGATATTCTATATTTTATTGGAGTATTTTTGGTCTGAGTGTAACATTTAAAATTTGAAAGGTCTAAATATTACACACTTACAAAGTTTAGAAGGCCTAAATGTAATTTATTAATGGATATATTAATAGACTTTGACAGCAGGGGTTCAAGTGTTATGTGTATAAATTTTGGAGGGTCTGTATATAATATTTTAAAAATTAAGGAGTTTGAGTGATTAAGTTATAATCTTTAGGATCTTCATATATATATATATATATATATATATAAAAAAAGTTACAAACCTTGGGGGATTTGCTTCAGAAGTCAGCGATTTTGAAAAAAACAAACAATGAACTGATCAAGTCCATTGAATAAAAAATTCCATCATTATATCCACAAAACTAAGACTTATCCAGTTGCTTTGTTTAGTTCCTCAGCTGACCTTGAGGAGCTCTGGATCAGCATCTGTAGATCTGTGAACATATTTGGACATTTTACAACAAGGGCAACTCTGCCCTAGTGCAATTTTGACAAAATATGGGGTATTTTGAATTTTTTATAAAATTAATTTTCTTTAAAAATTTTCACCTTCTAAAAAGTTTATAAAAATTGTAGAACAATTTTGTATTTGAATAATATTTTTGAAACCAAAAATTTTGAAACTTAGTTATAATAAGTCCAAGAGTTGTAGTATTTTTTAATCTTGTTAGTGCTTTAGTTATAATAATACTATTGTCCATACACATTATCAGATTATTAAATTATTTCATATTTTAATGTCAAAATAAGAATTAAGAAGTAGGCTTAAACTTTCTTCATACGACTCAATATCACAATTCTTTCTTTAGTCTCTCATTTGTCTCTAATCTTCTTTCTCCTTAGACATCAAATCACCGGTTGTTATCACTCATAATATATTTTCAAAGTCGTGACAAGTTTTGATGATTGTCATTTGATTGTTCATTTTAACTTCCCTCTCTTGATCCATACTTTCTTTTTTCCCTCCTTTTCATCTCCTAATTTTGAAATTAAAATTTAAACTTTCAAATCTTAAGATATCAAGTAAAATAAGGATGCAAGCATCACAAATTGAAGGTTGTGTATTTCTTTGTGATGGATTGAATTTTTTTCACAGATTATTACAATTAAATTTGTTCCCTTTAACTGGATCACTATAGATAAGAATTAACAGTATTAAATTACATCTGGAATAATTTGTGTCGATTGGTTATTTTTCATAGCTTTATGTTTTTAATTTACTAATGAATCATAAACTATCCCCACCACACAGCTTTATGTTTTTAATTTACTAATGAATCATAAACTATCCCCACCACACAAAAATCCTAGCTCTTCCCTGCATGTATATAACGGTTATTTTTCTATGCACGAAGAGATAGAAGAGCGATTCAAATTAGAATTTTCACTAACTCTTCCAGTATTTGGAATGGTATTAAGTTATAAAACCTTACCAATACTTGTGTTCATTCATGGGTGCATAAGGGTTTATCAAGACCCATGCTTATAGACTTACATTAATAATGTAAGCACGCCATTTTAATACCTACCCTCAGCCAATTTGTTCTTCTGCCTTGAATTTAATTTGGCTCAATCCCGGGATTACATATGTTATCTAGTCTAACGACAGATCACCGCCAATGTTGTTTCACCCTTCAAAAATTAGTAGCCTTTTAGTAGAAACACTGAAGGCAAAAACATTCATCTTCCTTTCTGATAATACATCTTCCACAATTTGTACTTGAGCACATAAAACAATGATGGTGATAAATAATTCAGTAATAGTAATGTAAGAAGAAAAACAGAAAAATTGCATAGAAACACTCGACAATATGAGTTTCTTTAAAGCTCAATCTCATTAATAAAGGGTTAAATATTACTGAGAAAGAATTGAAGTTAACCAAATATACAGAAGCACAATATGTATCAACTTACACACTTGTAGCTCACAGATAGTTTGATATCCGAGGACTAGAGGTGTGTTTCAATATTCTTTTGTTAGATTCAATGATTGTTAGATTTTTTTCTATGCAGCCTCCAATGGAAATGTAGAAACTACTTAGTGGGAGAGAAGACTTCTCAAGCCCTCTCTTTAAGAAATTGATTGTTTTGTATATATAGTACAAATTTAAGAAAAATATGAATCTTATTTGTGAACCAATTGTTGTTTTTTTTTTTTGGTTAAATTAAAAATAGAATGGTCACCCTAGATGTTACTTGTTTAAAACTATTGACAACAAATTCAAACAAAAAAAAAATGAATTGAAAACTAAAACAAAAATCAAAACATAAACAAAACAAAATTTTATCAAATGCCACCTGAATAACCACGAAAGCATCAAGAAACAATAGCAAAAACAGTGTGAAATAAAAGAATATTGGGCGAATTCTAAACAACTAAAAGACCCTACATCGTAAACAAATTCCAATCACCCAAAAGAAGAGAAGTAAAACAAAAAAACATGTGTAGCAGTAAGCACTTCAAACGAGTCAAAATGCAAGTTGAAATCATACTAGGGATGTATTGATCAAAGGATTTTAGTGTACATGCGGTGGAATTTGCCATGAAGGAGAGGTTTGACTTTGGAATTGAATGAGAAACGATACCAAAATTTATCCTTTGAACTATAATTTTTTGGTGTCAAGGTTATGAAAAAAATTAGGCTCGATCAAAGACTAATTTTTGGAGTCAAGTTACAAGGTTTTGGAATATTTTGTATCGATCTCAAGTACCACAAAGTTAATACCGGAAATATGTCTCTCAACCCTAAAGTTAATATGCCCTACTATAATAACGGAAAACTTTTTATTTGGTACCATAAACTTATCCTCGGAAGCACAAGTTAAGTTTTTAACTTTCAACCATAAACTTGAGGTCAAGACTCAAGCTCTCTTCCTCCTTTATTTCTCCCCCTCCCCCAAAAAAAAAAGAAAAAAAAAAGTTTTTAACTTTCAAGGTTGTAGGGAAGAGAAAAGGAAACAACGAAAGTGAATCAAGGCCCATACCCAGGCTGCCAGGACCCAGGCCCATTATGAATAAAAAAGGAAATAGAAAAATTATACTCTGTGCCACTAAAAGATTTCAATATTTTTATTTTATGCTCTTAAATATTAAATTTTATATATTATACCCTTAATTATAAAAATATTATAATGTGATCTTTTTGATAACTTTTTGTTAGCTTTTCTATCAATGTCAATGAGTTGTCTTTTGACGAAAAAATAACAGAAGCTAACAAAAACCATTTTTTGTCAATTTTAAAATAAAAAATTTAATTTTTGAAGATATAAAATAAGAATTTTGAAATTTTTCGGGTTATAAAAGAAAATCTGGAAAATGAACTTTGTGAAATCGAACTCACTCCCGAGTCCTGACCATGGCTTCTGAACCACCATCACCACCTTCGACTCAGCAGCCAAAAACCCCAAATATGGCGTAAACCCTTGACTCCAAATTCTCTTATCTTAACATTCAAACCCATTCTCTTTGCATTCTGCAAAAACCCTAAATGTCTCCACCAATGATCTAACCTTGCACAAGATTCTGAGGTAAGATCATAACCACCTTGCTTTATATCCACATTTTATTTGTAACTTCTTATATCAATCAATATTTGATTGAAAGTCATCACTTTTTGATTGCTTTGTATAGTTAAGTATCTGAATTTGTCTGATTTTGGTTTTTTTTTTTTCCAGGTAAGAGGAAGATTAAGGATGAGTCAACCATCTGTGATCCTTGCAACGGCTAGCTATGATCACACTATTCGGTTTTGGGAGGCCAAAAGCGGGCGGTGCTATCGGACCATTCAATACCCAGAATCTGTCAGTCGGTGAATCCTATTTTTATTTAGGTTTCAATGTTGTCTGATATGAACACATTCTTTATGCATATGTGTGCGCGTGAGTGTGCGTTTCTTGATTGTTTGTTGGGATGGGGTGAATCCATAAGTACGTAACTTCACAGTTTTTTAGCTGTTTCATTTTTGTTTGGTATGATGTTCCAACTTTTTGAAAATGGAAATGTGTACATGTGTATGAATGTGTGTGAATGGCGGGAAGAGATTGAATATTGTTGGATTGGAAGATGGGTGATTGGAGATGGTTGGTGCAGTAAAATCCCAGCTGAAATTCTTTATTTTGACACATTGATTATTTGTACCGAGATTTAGCATGTGGATGATGCTTTGCCAACAAGTGATTTGTTACAATTTCTTACCAAAAAAAAATAGGCTAAGAGTGCTTTGAAAATTCACAGAACCGCAGTGAACATTTAACATTGGAAAGGACCGTAAATATGATAGCTTGGGTTTGTGATTGGAGCATTGGTTTTTTCACATTAAATATTTCATTGTATTAGCTGGAAGATATGTGGCGAGAATTTTTTTGTGTTTTATTCTTCCATAAAGCTTTAGATGGTGGTTGATAAGAAAATTTCATTGGTTTGGACGATTAGTGGTGCAAATAAATCGCTGGCTTATGTCCTAACCCGAGCTTCCCTCAACAATGGGCTTTTGAGGTTTAACCAGACTAGTTAAATTGAGCTGCATTGGAGCGCCTCTATTTGCTCAAAAATGTTGTATATACCTCGCTGGCTTGTTTGTGTAAACGGAGGAACATAATGCACATTTGGATGAAATTCTACATGCTATGGAAGTGGGTACTAGTCACAATCATCCATGATCATGCTCCGTTAAACTTTTAGCTTTTGACTTTTATTATCAGATGGAAGGCTACAATCTTTCTTGAAATTTGAGTTTTCATGTCACATCTACAATTAGTGGCCAAAAGTTTGGTTTCAATAGGGTTTTCATAATTTATAGTTATTACTTAGAGACTCGAAACATTTAAGATTTATGAAACATGGATACTTCGTTCGTGGTGACATATCCGATATGTATCAGATACTCACGGATACATATTTGATACGTATCAGATAGAGTAATTAATAACATATTTATCGTTGTTAGATACTTGTCGGATTCACCATGGATTCGTGTATCTCTACGGTGGATACATTCGTCTCATACTTAGTGAGGTGGATTGTGTAGAAACCATGAATTATATAAATGGAGATTCGTTGTTTCAAGACGTTCATTTGGATGTACATCACATATGTCACAAGTTTTGTGAAATCTTTACAATTTGTTTGCCCTGAATAATGAGTTTTTATGACTCAAGTCAAAGTCATTGAAGTTTGTTTGAATTAAAAGTAAAAGTTGAGGACTCTCAGAAGGGAAAACATGTTTAACTTTAGAATTACATAGAACATTGGATTCAAAACACCAAGTAAACAATCCCTATGTCAGCAACATAAAATTATTTTAGTTTAGGCCATGTTTTATATCTTAATCTCTCATACCCCTAGTATTGTTGTAAAATCCTGTAATATATATATATATATATATATTCTATTCGTAGTCATATCTTACTTTTTAAGATTTTGTCTTATTGTCATCACTATCTCATACCCAAATTTCATATTCGTATATGTGCTTCCTAGTGTAAGGTATTATCCATCCTTTTGTTGGAATTGCTATCGAAGTAAATTCTTATGCATATTTAGTTTTTGTTTTCTGGTTGTGGAATCTTATTTACCATGTCATGTGCGCAGCAAGTAAATCGGCTTGAGATAACGCCAGATAAGAAGTACTTGGCTGCTGCTGGAAATCCCCACATTCGGTTATTTGATGTTAATTCGAACAGCCCTCAGCCTGTACATCTCTATCATTTTATGCTTTTTGCTATTGGTTTTGTGGATTCATTTTTTGTTTGCCACCCCCCAAAAAAAAAAAAACCCCACTCACAAACACAAAAAAAAAACCTCAACCCTCAAGTAAAATCAAAAACAAAAGCAATCCACTGGGCTGATTAAATCTTTTCTTTGTCTTCATGTTAGGTGATGAGTTATGATTCACATACTAGTAATGTTACGGCAGTGGGGTTTCAGTGTGATGGAAATTGGATGTATTCAGGTTCTGAAGATGGCACGGTAAAGATTTGGGATTTGAGGTACATTAATTATCATGCAGAAATGTAGTCCTTTTTTTTTTTTAAATGATTAAATAGGAATTATATCTATTCTCCTTTGGATTGAAAGCAGGGCTCCGGGTTGTCAAAGGGAATATGAAAGTCGGGCGGCTGTTAATACTGTTGTTTTGCACCCAAATCAGGTCATGTAACTGATCATTCAATTGGTTTTGTGGATGTAAACTTTTTCACCCTACCTGAGGACTTTTTAAAATCAAATGTGACCTTATTGTATTGTCGTTTGCGAGTACAAATTGTTGGAAATTTTAATTGCATGTTCCGCTAAGATATATACTAACTCACATATTTGTCGATCTAAGTAGAGGTTGGAACCCTAGAAAACTGGCCAATTATGACAATTTCTGGTTGTATTTGTAGAATCCTCTTAACTGAACATGGAGAAGGATTTTGGTTCACAAACTTCTATGAATTGGGTGGAAGTAAATGAATGGGTAATCACTTGATATGATTTTTAAGTTGTTTTGTACTCTAGTTGCCACTTATTCTGTTCATCAAACTGCCTTACATAGGCAAATTGTGCCTGGTTTTCTATCAGGAATTTGACTTGGGTGTGAATGTTTTAGGTCTATTATTAAAGGTGTCAAAATGACCCAGCATGCACTTTAAACTGGATGAGTAGAATGTTGAAAGCAGCTATGGCTCCATGTCAGTCCGTCATTCTGCTTTCTTCCCATGTGTTTAGTCTATCTGTGTACAAAGTTATTAGGAACTAGTAGCTTTCTGTCCTTTTGCTACATGTTTCTAATTGGACTATTAAATACTTTGTTTCTGTTTTTGGTACTACTCTATGCATTTAAGTAACATTCCATGCTGCTTGAGGTCATTAGTCTAACATTCTTATCTAACAGTAGTTTTGAGCCATTGCAGACTGAACTGATATCTGGGGACCAAAATGGCAATATTCGAGTATGGGACTTGACGGCAAATTCATGCAGTTGTGAGTTGGTATGTACTGATGTTCTGTACCTTCACTTCATATTGCATCTCCTGCTTTAAACCAGAGTCACAATCAAAAGTTGATGAAGTGGTCCTTTGCTTTTCTATATTTTGTTGCTCTATATTTTGATAAGAAAACTTAAGCGCTTTGATGGGCACAAAACTTTGTTTCATTGTCTTGGTGAAAATCTATGGTTTTTATTATATTTTATTTGGTGGGTATGTGGATGTTTGCCTTCTAATGCTCTCTCTCTCTCTCTCTCTCTTTTAAAGAGGTAGTTATATATCAAAATTTTTTTATTACCTACGGTGTAAACACAGGTGCCGGAGGTCGATACAGCTGTAAGGTCTTTGACAGTAATGTGGGATGGAAGCTTGGTCGTGGCTGCAAACAACCGTGGAACATGCTATGTTTGGCGCCTGTTGCGAGGAACACAAGTATTATTTTTATGAATATAAGTCTCAGATGTTATATTCATTGAAAGTTATGAAATTATTATTTGAAACTTATATTGTGTCCTGTTGCAGACTATGACCAATTTTGAGCCACTTCATAAGCTGCAAGCTCATGATGGATATATTCTTAAGTGTCTCCTGTCACCCGAGTTCTGTGAGCCCCATCGGTTAGATCTCTTGACTTGCCTTTCTCCCGCCCTCTCTTTTTTTTCCTCAATATTTGTTTATATCAGCTTTCATCCTATTGGTAGTCTTAGTGTAGAGACATTTCTTTTTTGGATTCATTTTTTGAAATGGCTCTTTCTAGGTACCTAGCCACTGCATCTTCAGACCATACTGTGAAAATATGGAATGTAGATGGCTTCACCTTGGAGAAAACTTTAGTAGGTATGTGTCAGGGCCTCACCTCATCCAAATGTTCACTCTGTTTCGTTTACTTTTTTAGTTCTCATACTAGTGGTATCAATCTTATTGGTTTTTCCAGGACATCAACGTTGGGTTTGGGATTGTGTCTTTTCTGTAGATGGTGCTTATCTTATCACAGGTATGACTATGGAAGTATGGGAAAACCTGAAAGCCAAGTGGTCCTCAGAACGAACACCTTATTCATTATAAAGGAGTGAACAAATATATAACCAGTACCCAAATGACGGGTCCTTGGGTACATACGACCCATTCAGAATAGCTTATTGCCTGCTATTTTATTCGGTTAATTGCCACTGGGATTTTCTCTTTTGAGAAAAGAGAAAAATTATCTAAATTGGGGAAAAGAATACCATTGCCCAATTTGTTGCTTATTAACGGAGGGTTTTGAGGGTGGCAGACAGAGTATAGACTCTATAGACGTGATCTTTGGCACTAGTTGCCCAAAATGACTACCCTCCTATCTGAACCCGTAACCTTACCCAAAGATTTGGATCCAAGTTATAATACCATTTATTGCACTTCATCTTTTTTCTTTTTCTTTTTTTTGAGAATATCCACTTTATCGTAGATTATAGTTTTAGGCGTATTATCCTTTTGCACAGATGCAGCTCTTACATCCTACATACAACTTCAAGATGTAAGAATGCTAATATCATGTCGAATCTACTTACAATCCTAAATCACTTCTGTTTAACCAGCTGTTTTATCCTCTATGTTATGATGGCTTATAACCATCTCTTTCCTTGTTGAATAGCATGATGACATATTGAAGTTATGCAGTTCAAAATCCAGTATCATTTGATTGTTCTATTTATGAAGTGAGGCTCATAAGATGTCTCAATGCTTGAGAAACCATTTTTATAGATTTTTGCTTTAGTCTAAAGGTGCTTTCAAACTGAATGGGGTCCCCATCTGTCGCTGTTCTAAATATCTCAAGTTTTTATCCATGCAGCTTCTTCTGATACAACGGCAAGGCTTTGGTCTATGTCTACAGGCGAAGATATTAGAGTGTATCAAGGGCATCATAAAGCCACAGTTTGCTGTGCTCTCAATGATGGGGCAGAACCCTCCTCATGCTGAACCTGAAATAAGACTAATCTTTTATTGAAATGCAAAATCCTCCAGCACCTTCCCATTGCACTTGCTTGTGCGTGCATCTGCAAAATATGTTCGCTATGTCCAGGGGAGAGAAAATTTTGTACTTCTATGGTTACTTCCCGTTTTAGATTGCTGCTTGGTTTGGGGTCCCCCTATCTTTATTTTGTACAGATCTAGTCTTGTACAGAATGCAGGTATCTGTTGGTCCCGTCGGAACCTTTACAGAGATCACTACATTGACAATAATTGATATTTGAATATTAGAAGCTGATTGCTGAAACCGGGATACAGTTGTTCTATTGTCATATTGGTGCATTTGGTTTCGTTGTCAAATCTTTACTGGAATTATCCATTGTGATTATAATTGCAGTTGAAGAGGAAAAAATGGTTGATTTTGACGGAATTGATATAATTGCCTTTGATCATAAAAAAACAATCTTCATTACTCTATCCCCCCCCCCCCCCCCCCCCACCCCCATACGCACATATATAAGATCAATGCATGCCGCCAGCAGTTCGAATTCGTGTTCTAGTTCTATTTTTGTAGACCGGATAGGACCTAACAAACTCTCTATGTTCGTACCTGTACCTAACAAGTCAGAAGTGTCCCTTAGTCCGAGTTATTTGTTCTAGTTGGGACAATATGGGACCGCACTTCATTGCTGTCACTGAAAAATAACAAAAACATAACCACCCTTTGCACTTCATTCTCATCACCCTCAAAAATAGCCACATGACACAAACATACAATAAAAAGCCATTTCAACCCCTCTTCTTTTACAATGGCAATATTTCTCAAGAGCACAAATTTTTTATGGAAAATGAGATCGAAATCGAAAGAATATATCTTCAATCGAGAACAACTAAAAGGATATCCCCTTGAAAAAGCTACTCCTGCAGGGTGCATTTGAAAATGAGCAAAACACACCCCACCCCACCCCCCCACCCCCCCACCCCTCTCAACTAATGAACCACAGGTTCCAAAACTCTCCTTGGAAAAATTGCCAGAAGCCAGCCCGTGAAGACTTGAAGTTCTAATCCTCAAAACTTGAAGACTGAACATGTGTTTCAAAAACAAAATACAAAATAAACTCAGTTAACAAAGAAACCTTTCTACTTCCACTACGGACGATCAATGGAGGTGGCCTACTCTTGAAGGCATAAGCAAAATTGAACTCCATTGGAATAGGATCATCCAAAACTGCAGTAGCTAACATAACTTCTACTTCAGAAGCTCAAATACAATTCATAACAATCAAAAAAAGCTTATACAAGCACAAACCAATACCAATTTGCTACAATAAACTCATGCCACCAAACTGATAACTGTGTTTTAAAGATATGAATCCCTAACACACGGGAATAAATAATTCCAGTACCAGAAGCGTCATTTCATCACTAAAATGGAGGAGTACTCATTTGTATATAAGGGCATCACGTCCAGGTCCAATGCCAATGTAATGGATGGGAAGACCAACAAGTTCTTCTATCCTTTCCACGTATTGACGTGCAGCCTCTGGCAGATCGGAGTAGTTTCTGATAGAAGAAATATCACAATGCCACCCAGGCAAAACTTCATATTCCACCTGCACACGCATAAATGAAAAACAAAATATTTAAAGGTAAAAGTAAATTTACATTTTAACAAGATATCCCTCAATCCAACTGGTGCCTTAGGCTACTGACAAAAGCGAAGCTACTAAGGAGTAGTTACCAGAGTTCAATCTCGACATCATTGGTTGACAATCAAAAAAAAAGATATCATCTATCCATTAGGAGAAAGAAACCTTTGGTGCAATCATCATGATACAATTTTACAGAATCCAAGAGGATCTAAAATATAAGCGTTGAGCTATGCAGTAAGAGGTTGCCCTCTCCCAAACACAACCCCAAAACTGTACGAAAGGCAGGGTCACTTATACTGTTATACAATTAAGTTTTACATCTTTAGAATTAGAACAAAATGGACCAAACACATTTGGCACATCCAAAATTGTCTTTTTGTGCTGGCATTGAGTTCCATTCACCAGTTCGGCGGACTTGATAAAATGGCAAAATACTTAATCCTTTATGCTACCCTAACTTGATATATGGGCTCCAAGAAAGAGTGAAAGGAAAAGATAATGATAAAGAGACAATCTTTTACCTCCAACTGCTCGAGAACACGAAGATCTGCAGGGAATGATTTAATTGGCGTACCATCACTTTGTTTGTAAGAAACTCCCAGCTGAATTTCAGGGAGATCCGACAATACATCAAGTTTAGTGAGATTAAGTGAAGAAAAGCCATTAATCTGACAGCAATATTTCAGCGCAACTATGTCAAGCCAACCACAACGACGAGGACGACCAGTAGTTGTGCCAAACTCCTGCCCTGCAAATCTGAGAAGGTCACCCCCTTTATCCAAGATTTCAGTTGGGAAAGGGCCCGAACCAACTCTTGTAGTATATGCTTTAACCTGCACTGAAAATGTCAGTTGGCACCAAACTTTCCACGCTAAACAGGTTCATTGTTCCAAGTGAGAAAATTTGAGTAATACTTTCTATTTAGATACAAATTATTGGAGTGTCTGTCCAACAATATCAAATAAAATGTGTTCTCAAAAAAGCATCGCACAAACATGAAAGCAATAACGAAAAAACTATCCTTGCACTGTGAAGGAAAGAAGTGATCATAGGATTATCCACTTACCACTCCTATTAGATCACCAACAACTCTAGGAGCAATACCAAGACCAGTGCAGATTCCACCAGCTGATGGACTAGAGGAAGTCACAAAGGGGTAAGTTCCAAAGTCGATATCCAACATGGTTGCCTGACCACCTTCCACCAAAATTGTCTTCTTTTGAGAGATTGCTTCATTCATATAATGTACCGTATCAACAATGAAAGGTTCCAACCTCTCTGCAAATCTCTTGTACTTCTCAACTTCTTCCCTGAGCATTTCAGGGCTATAGGTAAAACCCTTGAACCTTGAAGCTGCGTCTGACAACAAAACATCAAGCTTCTGAGGGAAAGTATCCATATGCCTCAAGTCACTTACCCTGATGCCATTCCTGATAACCTTGCTTGAGTAACAAGGTCCGATGCCTCTCTTGGTAGTGCCAATAAAGGAATTAGCTAGCTCGGCTTCCCTAAGACCATCTACCACTTGATGATAGTCAAATAACAAGTGAGCACGATCAGATACCAAGATCCTTCCACTGCAGGAAACTCCATTAGATTCGAGGCCATCAACTTCATTAAACAATCCAGGTAGATGGACCACAACTCCATTACCAATAACACAGAGTGTTTCCTCATTAAGAATCCCTGAAGGAACAAGGTGAAGGGCAAACTTCTTGCCCTCAGAATTGTAAATAGTGTGTCCCGCATTAGCTCCACCCTGGCATCATGTAATGTTTAATGCTTTTCAGAGTACAAAACATAATTGCAACTCACAAAAACATAGTGGTTTATTATATACAAAATCCCTACAGTTATGTAAACTATCAAAAGAAAGTCTTTCTGCAGTCTGGAAGAAGTGCAATCAAATGAACTTAAACCATCTTCCAGCTTTCTGCAGATGTTAAGTATTTACTGTTTCCCCAACAGCACCCAATTTCCCAATCATATGTAAGCACTGCTTTCTTTTTCTTTATTTTGAAAAAATAAAGGCCAATCACATTTTTTACATGTAGAAACTCTAAACGATGAAACTTGAAAATCTATGCTAGGACAAAAACATATTGAGGAACACTCAAGTAAAAGGTTGGGAAAATGCCATGTCAATTACCTTAACAAGTGTCCTATCAAAAAAATTTCCTTTTTTCAGTGTTAGACAAAAATCGTGCCACCACCCAAAAATAGTATTCTATGCATCAATTCAAGAGGGGAACAGTCACTCATTATATGCTAGCTTCTACAGGTCAACAAATCATAAGGTGACACTTCTATGCTATACAAGCAACTATCTATCGATACGAAATGCGCATGGACACTGCTGGTATGCTTACCTGACTGGCATTTGATATATTCGTGTAGAATGAAAAAAGAAAAGGAACTGAACACACTATGTTCTACCTTGCCATATTAAATGCAGCACAAAGAGAATCGTGCAAGCTCAGAGAATGCACTTTGACAACTTACAATATATCTATTCATGGAAAAGATAATAAAATCTATTTTCATGGAAAAGATGATAAAATCTATTTGGCCACCATATTGTAATTTTTACCGATTTCAGGGACCAAGTATGCAGAGGCAAAGCCAGAATTTATCTTCAATGGAGTCCACCAATAGTAGTGGATGCAAACACTAAATGTAGTTTTTTGTCATTCGAAAGTCAACTTCATTGTAATACATTAACACAATATCATCACCAAGGTCAAGTCTATTTTTCTTAAAAATTTAAGAACTTGCTTTACTTTTTTGTGTTTTTCTTAGTATTTCTTTAAATTGAAACAAAACAATAGATGCTCTCTGTCCATTAAACTAAACCATGACATTTTAGAGTGAGTTTTAAATTTTATTTGTTTTGATACATTTTCTTCACCTTCTCATACATAATTTTGAGTTTACATATAACATAAAAATGGTATGGTATATACCTATTCCATATGACATCCAATACCCGGTTCAGAATACACACGCTATGTGCCTATTCCATTTTACACCTAATACCCAGTTCAGAATACACACGCATTAATGTATGTGGGAAAACCAATAAACCCTAAATTTCCCAAGAAATATTGAATTCACGTACACATACCTGACAGCGAGCAACGACGTCGAAGTGTTTCGCCAAGATATCGACGAGCTTACCTTTACCTTCATCACCCCATTGAGAGCCCAACACGCCCGAGACCTGACTCAGTGACCCGATTCGACTCAGTTTAGCCTCACTCACCCCCTGCTCCACCACTGCCGACGACGAAGAAGAAGCAACGGGCTTTACAGAGCACACGACGGCCCTCCTGTGTGGCCCACTGGTTCTGTAGGTTCCACGGCCATATCTCTGTCGAGCTGTGGATATAGGGTTGGAGTCGAGACGGAGAGATGAGAGGTTCATAATGACAGTGGTGGTGTTGACTGCTCGAACCAACGGAGAGAGAGAGAGACAGGAGAATGTCGAGGCTTTTGGAAAATGATTGACGCGTGGGTCGGATAGGGGATGGACGTTAACCAACCTCGACGTGAATCCAATTTAACCCGCTTTTCAACCCTAACAATTTTCATTTTTTTTTTCTTTTTGTTTCATTAATTTCGCGGGGCTTGTGTTGAACCCGAAACTCTAATCTGAGTATTATCTGAATTTATTTTAGATTGCGATTTTTTTTGTTCAACTCCAACTCAAGTATTAAAATATTCGATCCAAATATTAAAGAAATTTGAGCTAAGTTTCAATTAAATTCGAATTAATCCACTCAAATTCCACTATTACTTTTCTTGGTCACCTGAGTGTGATGAGTTGGCAAATTGAGTGCATCGAATCCAATCGTGTTTGTGTGTCAATTTGGATTTATGTTGGGAACTTGATAATTTTAATTTAATTAATTTTATAAGACATAATCCATATAATGACAAAATGCATAAAAAAAATCTCCTATTTATAAAAAAACTAAAATTACTTCAACCAACTTGTTACTTTCAATTTCAACATCACCTTTTCCACGAAATTATACTATTTCTTGGTTCCTTGCCCAATTGCCCTCGCCATGGAGAAATACATATTTTGGGCAATTAGGCGTGTCAATTCATATCAAATCATGTCATTTTTGTATTGTGTCATTTGAGTCATGTTATTTTTTGGTCATTCCATTTTAATTTGTGTCATGTTGTATTCATGTTAATAAAAAATTATATAGTTCTAAAACAACTCATATTATATACCTCAATTCTACTTACAATCCCAATTAATCATAATATTCAAGCATAACTTTGAACTGACTCATTTATTATTCGTGTTAATCGATTTTCTTGTTGTATTGGATTCGTGTTAATAGCTAAAATAGACACTCTTGTTGGACATTTTGCAGCATAGCGTAGAGTCCACGCTAGAAGAATCGACTCACCATCCAAATAAACAAGAACCCACTCCTAGAATCATGTGAACAACCATGAAAGCAAAACAAAGTACCTCAAGAATGCTCACCTAGAAAAGAAAAAAATTATCTCAAGAACCACTTGAAAATACTCAAACGAAACTTCTACTCAACTCAACACAACAAAACTTTTACCGTCTTAGTGAAAAAATTCCATAATAAGATGTATGTGTTAACCAATTATATCATTTCATAAAGATCTAACGCAGCTCGATAACAAAGTTGAGCCTTTACTAGCATGACACCATGATATCATGATGCTTTTCGAGAAGAAACACAACACATCCAGTGGAATATGTACCATTGATTTCCAAGGTTTCGTTACAGCTCTTCATGCTGATCCTATCAAGCATTCTCTGGGTAATCCATACTCCTTTTTCCCATGAAGCAGTTCCTGTCTCCAAGGGTCATTATGTAACTTGTAGTGCAAAACCTACTCAAAGCAAACAATGGTTTTAAGCATCAGCTAAGATTATTCTCGATTTATTTTCGGTAGAGAGAGAGAGCATCAGCAGCAGCAGCAGCACATACAAAAAGTTGAGTTTAATTGCGGAAAAAGATAGCTTTATAATGGTTACGAACAAATCTGAGCAGCATTAAGTTACAACATCAACTGAAGGGGTTGTTAGCTCAAGTGGTAGCCTGCCACTGGATAAATGCCTTAAGTTGGCATTGGTCAAGAGTTTGATACTCAACAAGGTGTAAATGCTTCTTAGGGCCACCACCCCTAGATTTAACCTCTGCCCGTGGAGAGGAGGCTTTGCGTGTGGGCCCAAGTTGACTACCGGCCACAGGTCCAAATGGGCTCAGTTGGTAGGGGATTCTTGGGTTATCAAAAAAAAAAAAGTTACAATATCTAAACCTCCAAAATGCACAGTAAAGTATCTCGCTAGCAAATTTTTACTGAAGATTTTAGATGTCTGATGTATATTTCTGCAAGTTTCTATTTGAAGAAGTCGGTAATTATTAACTTAAGAACTGCTTCTAATATCCATCGCTTTTAAGACACAAGAAAAATATTGCCAAATAATTCAATCAAATTGTAACATTCCAATTGTTCCAAAAGCATGATATGGTGCAAATGGGGTCACTCAATAGATACTGGAAGAGGAATGAAGTCACTTGACAAAGGAGAGGAAGGAAAGGGATAAGTACTCAAAAGTCAGGTTGTAAAATAGTTCAAGGAGAACCAAAGGTCATGCATCATTTGCCGAAATCACCTCTGCTATCCCATTTCATTCTATTCAAAAGGCAAGCAGCCATTGAACAAAAAGGTCCTAAGAGGAACTCCTTCATATATTAAATAAGCCCTGAAGTCAGTAGCCGGGAAAGCCGAACTTAAAACTTGGTAAGAATATGTTTTGGCATGACCCTATCTTATCAGTTAAAAG
This sequence comes from Ilex paraguariensis, assembly GCA_963454935.2. NCBI lineage: Eukaryota > Viridiplantae > Streptophyta > Magnoliopsida > Aquifoliales > Aquifoliaceae > Ilex > Ilex paraguariensis. Next base: position 396,183 of record CAUOFW020002959.1, on the reverse strand, counting down.
CGCTCAACCACAAAATTTTATAAGTTTTGAAAGCCATTTAAGGAAAGCCAATTCTTATGTGACCTTTTGATCAAGAAAAGAGAAAACTATGCAGGGCCCAATGCCTATAAACTGCAAAGATTAAACTCTGATACTACAAACCTGTATGAATGTGGCAAAAACATCGTCCTCAGTCAGTTGGAGAAGCTCTAAGGCCCAGTCCTCCACATGTCCAAATTCAGTTTTCTGCCTCTCGGCCTCGAGCAAAATAGAATCACGATACAAGAATCTCTGCCAGATCTTCTGTACATTTGCCAACTTGAATTGTATCTCTCTCTCATTGATTCCCTACAGGAAGTATAGCTCACCATCTTACATCTTCTGCCAAACGTTGATGAGAAATTGATTGACCAGTAAGATTCTGTAAGCACTTATAGGCAGCAAGCAATTACCCGGAGAATATTTATCATGTTTGGTATTTCATCTTCACGTATCCGAATAGTGAAGATCTCATGGTTGAGAACATTCTCATATGGCAGGAAAATTCCATCCTGATAAAATTCAAATAAAAAGGGAATCACTCGAGTATAAGTTGTGAGAGCCGAAGAGTAGCAGGTGATTAAGATTCAAACGAAGGATTTCAACTGATATAACAGTTACTCAGAGGTGCTCGAGCCTTTAGAGTTTTGTAATGGGTTGAAACAGCATCCCTCCTAACTAAGATGCGAGAAGGGTGCAAACCAAAATTCAAAGGACCTAGAGGCCACAGCTAATAAGCAGCTTACAGCTCGTGATGAGCTACATAATATACCAATGCCGATGTACTTTGGCTAAGAGTAAGCGGAGAAAAAAAAAACTACTTAAGAACCAGATAACCTGAATGATCACAGGGATGCAACCTTGCAAAATACTATCTTCCATTCGTCCACTCCACCCATCTCCAGGCATGACTCCACAAAAAATAGAACTTGTCAACTCCTCATGATAATTGTCAGAACGAAGGGGTGTCACAATCACATCGTCTGCATGCTGTTTTCCAAGCTTCCCTTCCTTGTTAGGGCTTGATCCAAACTCTTCTGCCACCTTCTGCCTGATGCCCATGCTATACCTGAATAACAACACCCAACCGTTCAAATTCTTAAAGATAGGAAACACACCTTTTAACTCCATTTGGGATACTGGTTCATCTGTACAGCTGGAAATGACATGGCCCACACCACCAATAACAAGTGTGTTAAACAGAGCAGTGATGAGTTTCCAAAAGACTGGCAGTCCAAATGTTATTGCACCAAATGGTTCCATAAGACATCCAATCCCCCCCCCACCCCCCAAAAAAAAAAAAAAAAATTAAAATTTGAATTCCTGCTGTTAGACCCCTTAGTCCACGTACTTAGATTCTGGCCTTCCATTTTCGTAAGCTGGTCCTAAGTTTCCATTAAAGTAGAAAAGTGTCCTCCGCTTCTCACGAGGCCTGCAGATGTAGCACACCATCTTTGTTACAATATAGTGAAATGAGGAAGGGCGGTGCAACAAAGCAACGAGATTGAAGTGGACACCTGTGCAAAGTAGCCTACCAACAATACTTTGACAATACATTTACCTAGCCCAAAGATTAGATCTCAGAGAATCTTCTTTTGGCCGCTTCCATGCAGGAAGGACAAGATCTTTATCAGGCTCAAAGCATGGATGGTTGCCTCTTCTGTCAAAAGGTATATGATCCCAGTTGTCAGCCCAATATGCTGTTGTTGAATGGTTATATTTTGAATTTGTATTACCCCAGTGCACCAACATCATGCTATTCCATATCTCCTTTGGGGCATAGCAAGCACCTTCATCCCATGAAAAAAACTGCCTTGACACATAAAGACAACATTGTTAGCAATTGCAAAAATGCCATACCGAGAGAGAGTTTAGCCTTCTTTCTCAGCTGTTCTCTCACACCGGAATAAATTTTCATCCACATCATTACCCAGATATGATCTCTTCCTGAAGTGCGATTCCAGTATGGATATTGCGCAACAATGTGATCATGTGCCTTCTGGTAGAACTCTAAGGTTAACGAGCTCCTCAAGCCATTATGCTCCTGAAATTTGAAGTTAAACATACATATAACGTAAAACACATTGAAGTTAACAACATAAATAGTTACTGAACTCACACATAACACATTGTGTAGAATATCTAGCACCTAGAAACACATTTCACAAAGGCATGAACAAATAATCTATGTACAACTGTACACAATATCAAACAACAGAAACTATCAAACATTAAATTGCACAATTGATTGGTTGAATAATGGCACATGGATTAGACAGACAAGACTCAATATTTTAGGCTTCAATTAGACTATAGATGAGCCTCAATAACACAGTAAGATTCCAGTATCATAAGATAAAGTAGTTAAGGCATGGAAATATGCAGCATACAAGGGATCACAAGCATTGTATAAAATGGTGTAAAAAAACCCGTTTTTTCCCGTGGATACTTCTATACCTGCATACTCAAGTGTGGTACATCATAAGCACGAGGTATAATGCACGAATCTAGAACTGGAACAAAGAAATAATCTGCTTCTTCACCATTTAATGTTCGAAAGGGGCTAGACAAAATACTTTCATAGATTGCCATCTGCAAACAGTATGCATCATAAACAGTTATCAATATACAAGCAAAAAGAACTTTTTCTTAGTTGGTTTAACCTAGGCCCTAGTAATACCTGCGCACCATACAGCTGATCTGTCCATCTTGTAGCATTCCTGTCATTATAGATTCTGTTTACACACTTGAGATTGAAATGCCTTCCCTGCCATACCCAACAAAGCAATCAAAATGCAAAAACAAATTGCTTTACGGGGAAGGCATCATATATGCTAGGGGTGAGGATTCTAACCTCCAGGAGTAGAATGTTAAACTCTGCCGGCAAATCGTAAACATAGATGAGTGGCCTTTTCTTTTCCACCACAACATCGAGATTGGGTAGATTTTCTGTGAGGTGTACATTATCAGTAACACTAGCCGTCAGTGGTTGAAGCCATCGGGGCCACTCTCTGATGGACGATAAAACAGATGGAATACTGCAATCTGCTCCATACCAGCCATTGTCACACTGTAAAAATAAAATAGATTTAGCTAGTAGATTGCAACAAAGGCAAGAACGGTGTGGTCAACTATAAAAAACATAAATTTCATCCTTTTTAATTCATTCATTCTTACCAAATTTATGAACCCAGTTCACTCTCCTTAATGACTAGTATTATACTTTTAGACTAAATGGAGTACATTGGGAACATTCAAATTTATCATCACTGATTTGTATTCGCAGCAAACTCAACATAATTAAGGAACACTCCAATACCTCTTGTTTGAGGTAACTTTAAGTTATGTGTAATGCAAAACATAGAAGAACAAGAAAGAAACCTGCATCATACAGGAACATGATATTTTATTTCATAACAGAGGGCATTCCTACTATTATTTAGTCCATATTTCTAGGCATCAAACTTACAATAACCAGGACTTGCACCTGTGAATTTTGATACAGAATATTCTTGTTACGTGTTTGTGCTCAAAGTTATTAATTATTTTCTCACAAAAGTCTGGCAGGAGCATTGACCCCCTCAGATTTGCACTTTAACATGTAGGTCTTGTTTCATATGATTCTTGGTGAGTTTATGAGGGTAATCCTCTATGAGTTCCAAATCTTGTAACCATTTCCTACTTAATTTATATAGGCAGAATCTAACATATTTGGAACTGATGAAAGCACTTACTTCTATCAGGACCAGAAACCAACCATCAAAACCATATCTCCCTCCAGGTATCATGACAAGATTCTCTAACCCCATCTTCATAAACTATATTTTTCTTGAATTTTCTCCCACCATTGTATTTTTTTTAAATTCTTTCATCACCAGTCCCAATGCAACTTTCAAACCTCATCCATACTCAAAACCAGAGTCCCATACATTTTTCTCGTACACCCAAATCAGTCGAGAGCTCCTGCATATTCTTAGCCAACTTCCCAACAGGGATAAACTCAATTTTTCCATTTTTACAATAGACATTAACATGATGATGCAGGAGGAAACAATCCAAGAAATTGTCTCCTGTGTTAAGAATAGTAGGGTAGTATGTGTAATTTGTTAATAGTAAGAGGGTATATGTGTAATTATTGTTATTATAGGTTAACTATAAATATAAGTTTGTATGAGAGCTAGGTTAAGTTTTAATCTCTCTCTATTTTCTCTAATATTGTGTTAATTCTCCACACTTAACATGGTATCAGAGCAATTACGATCATAAATATATTCTGAATAAATTAATTTGTTTGTCATACTGTGGTGGTGTCTGTGCTTGTCGAAGCATGGTGGTGGTGGTGGTCTGTTTGTGGTACTGTTGTGGTGTCATTGGGTGTCATAGCATCGTGGTGGTGGTGGTGGTACTGTTGTGGTGCCGGTGTTTGTCGAAGAGTAGCGGTGGTGGTGGTACTGTTGCAGTGGTTGTCTGTTTGCCATCATCTGTTCTTCGCTGTCGTCTATCATTCGTCGTGGTGGTGAGACTCAATCGACAACTAAGGTTGCTGGAGTTGTGATGGTGGTGTGGTTGTTGTGGTGGGCTGCCGTTTGAAGTGGTGGTGAGGCGCAGTCAAGACAAAGGTTTACTGAAACCCTAATCGACAAACGAAGAAGACGAAGGTCCCGACCCTTGTCTAGACCCGATCCAGCCCGTTCTTGATCCAGCCTGATTAAATCGGGTCCAGCCTCCCCGGTTCAGTCTAGACCGAATCAATCCCGGTTCGGCCCCAGTTCAACGGTCTAGTGACTGTTTGTAGTCCGATTCAAACAGTTTTGCACTAGTTCATACCGGTTCAGTTAGTTTTCACCCCGGTTCAGCAGTCCAGCATACCTAATCTGTCCGGTTCACTGATCCAGTAAGTTAAACCAGCCCGGTTAAGTGGTTCAGGAGGTTTAGCCTGTCCGGTTCAGCAATGTAACTCTTCTGTTCAGCTTGTTTTCTTCCAGTAGCCTGGTTTCTAGCCCGATTTAGTGGTTCAAAGGGCTTAGCTTGTCCGGTTCAACAGTGTAACACTTCTGGTTCAGCCTATTTTCTTCTAGCAGCCTGTTTTCTTCTGTCCTTGTTTGCTATTTAGTGCATTGTTATGGACCTCAAGCAAGATACCAGATCCATTACTCCATCTTTGCCTCCTCCTACTATTATTAATGGTCTCATAACCTCTGTTAAACTCAATGGAGCCAATTATACGTTATGGTCCCGGTCTGTTCAAGTCTTCCTTCGAGACAAAGGATTTAAAAAATATTTGGTGGGTCCTAAACCCAAGGAAGATACTCCTAGGTATGATCAATAAGAACAAAAGGACGCTCAAATTATTTCTTTATTATTGAATAGTATTGAGCCTAATATTAGTTTTACTCTGCTCTACATTGACGCTACTAAGGAGATATGGGATCACTTGGCTACTATGTATTATGGTACAGGTAATTTTACCCAAGCTTATGAGGTGTGTAAGGAATATTTCCAGTTGGAACAGAGTTCTTTGAGTATTGAGGATTATTATTCTCATATTCGGGGAGTTTGTGAAGAGATGAAGACCTACCATCCGTTTACTACTGATGCAGCAGTTTGGCAGAAGCAACATGAGGACATGAATGTTTTTAGGTTTTTGGTAGGTTTGAAACCTGAATATGAGGGTATTCATTCTCAAATTTTGGGTGGCTCTACTCTTCCCTCACTACTTGAGGTTTTCTGTCACATACAACGTGCTACTTTGTCTACTTCAGGTATCACTCATGGCGTTTCCACTGATCGCTTAGCTCTTGTGGTTCCTAGTAGCCATAGTGATGGTCATCGAGGTGGTCGAGGTGGTCGTGGCGGTCGAGGAAGTCGTACGAGAGTTCGTACGGGTGATCGTGGGGGCCGTAGTAGACTACGTTCCTGTACTCACTGTGGTTGTGGAAGGCATACTGTTGATTTCTGTTAGGATTTACATGAAAAATCTTCTGGTACTGCAAATTAGGTTTCTTATCAGGATGACACCTCTGTTGCGGCTTCCATACCTCGGTCAGCTCCACCAGACACTGGGTCGATTACTATTACACGAGAAGAATATGCTCAATTCCTATCCCAGCAATAGGCTATTCCATCTCCCTCCACTGCTACTTTTGCCCATTCAGGTACTGCTTTCACTTGTTTGTTGTCCTCCACTCGCACTCCTTAGATCATAGACTATGGCGCCTCTGACCATATGACTGGTGCGTCTGATATTTTTTCTACTTATCAGTCTCTTACTTCCACACGTAATGTTACTCTTGCTAATGGTACTTGTTCTAAAATTTCAGATCTGAGGACTGCTCACTTGAGTCCTGATATGTCTCTATTTTTGTGTTATTTGTTCCCCAGTTTTCTTTTAGTTTACTTTCCATTAGCAAGATTACTCGTTCTCTCAATTGTTCTGTAACCTTTTATTCCTCTTATTGTGTCTTTCAGGATCTCAAGACGAAGAGAAAGATTAGTACAGGGCATGAAGCTGGTGGCCTATATTTCCTTGACTTTGATTCACCTATCCGGGCTCTACAGACCTCGTTGTCTCCTTTTAAATGGCATTGTGGTCTTGAACGTCCCTCTCTCCAGAATCTAAAACGCCAAGTTTCTAGTCTTAGTTATATGTCGTCTTTGTCCTGTGAAGCTTGTCAACTTAGTAAGCATCACCGTGTGTCATTTCAGTCTAGAGTCAATAATTGTGTGTCTAGTTCATTTGAATTAGTCCATTTTGATGCATGGGGTCCAATAAAAAATTTTCATCTAATAAATATCCTTATTTTGTGATATTTGTGGATGACTATTCTCGTGTGACTTGGTTGTTTTTTATGAAAGCTTGGTCTGAATTATTCTCTGTATTTGAGACCTTTCGTAAGGAAATGAAAACTCAGTTTGGTTGTCGTATACGTACTTTACGTTCCGATAATGTTCAGGAATATGAATCTGATCATTTTTCAGCTTATCTTAGTAAAACTGACATTATTCATCAGACTTCTTATACTTACACCTCTCCACAAAATGGTATTGCTAAACACAAGAACCGTTATTTGTTGGAAGTCACCCGTGCCCTGTTATTCCAAATGAATATTCCCCGATATTATTGGAGTGATACTGTCCTTACTGCTTGTCATCTTATTAATCGTATGTCATCCTCTGTGTTAAATGGATAAAGTTCATATTCTGTCATTTTTCCTGGTAAGCCCTTATTTTTCCTGACTCCTAAGGTTTTTGGTTGTGTCTGTTATATTCACAATTTGGGTCCTGGGTTTGACAAACTTAACCCTCGACCTACCAAATGTGTATTTCTTGGTTACTCCCGCAAGCAGAAGAGATATCGTTGTTACAGTCCTTCTCTGCACTGATACTTTACTACTGCCGATGTCATATTTGAAGAATCTGTTCCCTACTTTCCAGCACCTTCTCAGCCTTTGGATCTGGACTTTGGATCATCTCCTGTACCACCATCTCTTTTCTCATCTTCAGATATTCTGCTGTCCACTGTATTACCATCTACTTTACCTCTTCGTGTCTATTCTCGCCGTCCTCGCCCATCGACTGAGGTGCCCATACCGTCTTCCTTGCCGCCTTTTGATTCTAGTACATTAGATAATTTATACTCTTTACCTATTACTCTTCACAAAGGTACTCATTCGTGTGTTACTAATCATCCCATTTCTCATTTTGTTTCATATGATACCTTGTCTCCTGTCTTCTCCTATTTACTTCCCAATTATCTGCTATATCTATTCCTAAACATTTACAGGATGTATTATCTGATCCGGGTTGAAGGAAAGTTATGGAGGAGGAGATGGATGCTTTACATCATAATGGGACTTGGAATCTCGTTCCTTTACCCCTTGGTAAACGAACTATTGGCTGTCGTTTGATGTATACTATTAAATTTCATTCAGATAGTTCTGTGGAGCATTTTAAAACCCGGCTTATTGCAAAGGGCTTTACTCAAACTTATGGTGTTGATTATAAGAAGACTTTTTCTCGTATTGCCAAAATTTCCTCCGTTCGTATCTTGATTTCTTTAGCTGCTAATATTGATTGGCTCTTGTTTCAGTTAGACGTCAAGAATGCCTTCTTACATGGTGACTTGGTTAAAGAGGTATACATGGAGCAGCCACCAGGGCTTACTGCTCAGGGGGAGGATGGTCAGAGTGTATGTCGGTTAAAGAAATCTTTGTATGGTTTAAAGCAGTCACCGAAGGCATAGTTTGGTAAGTTTTCAGATGCAGTTTTAGAGTTTGGTCTTCTTCGATGTCAGACAGATCATTCTGTATTTCATAGACAGACAGATGTTGGTTATGTCCTATTAGTGGTTTATGTAGATGATATTGTGATTACTAAAAATGATTTTGAGGGGATTGTCAAGTTAAAAATATTCTTACTGGATCAATTTCATACTAAGACTTTAAAAAAACTCAGGTATTTTTTAGGTATTGAGGTGGCTCGATTTAAACAAGGTATTTGTTTATCTCAAAGGAAATATGTACTTGACATGTTTGAGGAAACAGGTTTGTTGGGTGGTAGACCGATTGATGTTCCTATGGATCTGAATAAGAAATTAGTGTTTGATGATGGTGCATTGTTTGAGAATCCGAGTCGATATCGCAGATTGATTGGGAAGCTTAATTAACTCACTATTACTCGACCGGATATTTCCTATGCAATCAGTATAGCAAGTCAGTTCATGGAATGTCCTAGAGTACCATATTGGGAGGCAGTTACTCATATTTTGCGATATCTCAAACGAGCTCCTGGACTTGGACTGTTATATCGAGCTAATGGACATCTTAAAGTAGAAGGTTTCTCAGATGCTAATTGGCTGGTTCTCCTTTTGATCGCAGATCAACCACTGGTTATTTTACTTTCTTAGGAGGTAATGTTACCTCATAGAAAAGTAAGAAACAACCCTTGGTAGCAAGATCCAGTGCTGAGGCTAAGTATAGGGCAATGACACATACGACGAGTGAGCTGACGTGGCTACTACACTTCCTCCAAGAAATTAAGTTTCCAGTTCAACTTCCTTTACAGTTATTCTGTGACAACCAGGCAGCTATCCATATCTCTATCAATCCAGTGTTTCATGAGAGAACTAAGCATATTAAGGTTGATTGTCATTTTATTCAGGACAAGATAGTAACTGGGAGATTACAATTCTATTTGTAAAATCTGAAGATCAGCTTGCAGAAATGTTTACCAAAGCATTAAGTCATACACGTCTTACAACTATTTATTCCAAGCTTGAATTATATGATATATATAGTCCAATTTGAGGAGGAGTGTTAAGAATAGTAGGGTAATATATATAATTTATTAATAGTAAGAGGGTGTATGTGTAATTATTGTTATTATAGGTTAACTATAAATACAAGTTTGTATGAGAGCTAGGTTAAGTTTTAACCTCTCTCTGTTTTCTCTAATATTGTGTTAATTCTCCACACTTAACATCCTGCAGAATGTGATTTTTAGCTTCCATCCAATAGTTATAATTGTGATAAGCCACTTGCCATTAATATGGCTAGTAAGAGACATTTTACACAGAATTTATCCAAATTTCATTGGAGATTCTTCAGCAAGGACTGGCACCTCCTTCTCAAGCAAAGTTGGTACAATTGCAGGATAGCTTCACCAAGGCCTAAAGAGAAAAGGCGGAATGATGTATCTTAATTAGCTTGGGAGCATTCAGCCTGATAAAGTTATTAACGTGAAATTAGTTAACAGAACCTCATTCTACTTCATTTTCAACTAGTTTCCAAGAAACTCCAAACTGACAACATATTTTTGCTTTGCTTAGCATGCATTTCCATCTCCCAGACTTAATTCAGTTTCAAGATCTGTTCTTAACTTCTATCACATCATGGAAAGTCCAAAACAACTTTCAATTTCCTACTTTTGGATTCTGGAAATTTCTATTATTTCCAGAGCCAAACAATCCTTTATGTCTATACTCTGTAGTGCCCATTATACAATGTATTTTACACTACGAATAAAGAAACTACAGTATAATAACAAAAGTTCCTAAATTACCTGACAAAATCCACCACGGCAATGCCCCTTGCCAGAGCATTGATTAATACAAGTGCTTAGAACAGGCACCTCACAAAATCTCCCCCGCAGACCGTCATACTTGCAATCGCACTCCTTTTTGTAATGTACTTTTGAAGCATAGGCTTCTAATGGATCCACGTTACACCATCCAGGTTTGGTACCATTAGTTGTAAAAATATTATCCAGGTCAGCTTTTGTCCAGTCAGTTAGTGCTGGACCACCAGGGTCAGAAGGCAAGCTGAATCATATATTGGAGAATTATGACATATCCAATTGATAATGTGGGGTCATAGAGAAATAGATATGTCTGTTAAGAATTTCACTATCCTTACTTCACTTTAAACCCACATGCCTCAGCGACGGGTCGATTTGGGTATTTTGTGCCTTCCCCACAGAAGCACATTGCTCTAGTTGTGTCACAATAAGCAGGGCAAATTGAGATAACCCATCGCCCATATGGGTGGACTTTTGATCCTGGGAAGTTGCAGGTTAACTGCAGTCTTTCAGCACATCCTTCCCCTGTTCCATTAACATATAGAAGTATCAAGACAATTATGCGATTGACCAAACAGAAGCATTACAGAAAAATCAATTCTGCTTATATGCTAAATGTAGACAATATCAATTAGGGAGAAACAATACCAATGAGATATTGGTACTAACTCTAATATATTCAAATCGATTAGCAGTAAATGTTAGACCTGGAAAAATTGTAGATAGAAATTGTATGTTCCCTGAACAGTTTGTAATGCAAACAGAAAAGGAGAATGGCTCATGCAAAACAAAGAAAGTAGGGAACTGTGGTAGGAAGAAAGCATCAATATCCCCGTAAATCGGTCAAATAACTCCCTGAAAGATCTTCATCTGTAATGATGAAGCAAAAATCTAATCGGTACTTAACTAGGCAAATTATATTTAGATTCTTTCCTCTGAAAGGACATCATTTTATTACTGGAAGGAGATGATAGAGAAATCAAGTTCATTGCAATGTATTGAAACCCCAGCAGTCATGGCCAAAGTAAACATGATATACAGAATAGGCATAGCACCTTTTTATATTTTCATCTTCCAACTTGAGATATCAAACAGATATCAAGTAACACAAATAGAAGACCAAAGAGATACGAACCACTGAATCCATGAAAGCAGCGACACTGACCCAACTCCCTATTACAAATGCCTTGACCACTACAGCCACTTTTGCAGGTCTTGCTGCCAATTTTCTGACAACAGAACACTTACTGTAAGTCACAAAATTTGGAAGAAAAAAAATCCCTAATGAAGAAGTTAATTTAAATTCAAGCAAAGCATCTATATATCACCAGAATCAAAACAAATAAGAAGAGGTCATCATAATGATCAAACATGGGATAAAATTTGAACAGTAGCAAAATAATAAAAATGAAAACCAACTTTGGTAGTTGTAATCATCCATACCTCAACAATTTTGACTGCTGTAGTATTGGAGTTACAACTTGACAACCACCGGCCAATCTCAACCTTCCACGGAGCGCCGCGGTAAACCACAGTGTTATGCAATTCGGCCGGAAACTGAACGTCTAAGTCAAGTACTTGCTGTGGCTTTTTCAAAGCCTTGTCCCTGCTTCGTCCAATTGATTGATTAAATGAGACATTCTCTTTCCCTCCTTTAATTGATCCGTTAATTGGGACATAGGAGTTCTGAACCTGCCTTGTTGCTCTACAGTAATCAAAAGGTGGCACCACAGGAAACAAGAATATATGAACTACTGAAACCAATGCCATGATAGAAACGATTCCTGCCACCAGAGACCAAGAGCACTTCCATTTCTGGATGCAGAACATAATCCCAAAATCCTGCTCCTAAATCACTTCACTTCAGGAATTTAAATTTACATGAACCAACAGTTTCTCTTTCAACCCAGTAAGCTCCGTAGTATTTGAAACTGGTGGTCTTTAAGCAGCCCCAGTCACACTACTATTAGCCAGTAAAATGAAAATAAAGCACGAGGAAAACCTATAAAAATTGACAAAACTAGTAACCCACCACCCTTTACCCTTACAGTAATTAAATTAACCACGGGAGTTTTTCATAGATGATTGCAGAAGAACAAAGTTATTTTCCTGGTAAAAGAAGCAACAAAAAAAAATGTAAAAGTGTACTTAAATGGAGCAATCAATCCTCATATAAATCAAAAAAGGCCACAGTTTCACAAAGAAATTTCTGCATCATAGCACTGAAACTACATGTATTCAACTTAAACTAATGAATTAAATTTAAGGCTGTCACGGACCTTTATCAGACCTGAAGTAGCAGTTTGTTGGGATTGAAGGGCCTAAAGCATAAAATTGAAAACGACTTCAACTAACACTGACTACACAAGCATACATCTACGTGTATATAAGAGAGGAAGGAAGAAGGTTCAAACTGATGAAAGTACTGATTTGCAATTTGATGAAACTGTCCAATTTCAATTTTTTAGACAAATAAGGGATATAATAAAATTTATATTACGTGATCTGCACACAAACCCTCCTTATTTTTTTCCTAATTAATAAATCTGGTGCTTTCGGAAAGGGATTTCCTCATTTAAGCAAATATAATTATCATAAGTCCCAATTTAGTATTGATTTAAAATCAGTTTTATTACATTAGCTTGTGTACATATAAAAGCACGAGATCAATATGCCTTGAAAGATGAGCTTAATGGCTACAACAGAGGAAAGTAAAATTCAGGTTGTGAGAGATTGGATGAGAGTTCAATACTCATCGTTAAGGATTAAAACCAAAAAGGAAAGAAATCACATTGTACACACTAATGAATTACACGTGCAAGTAATCAAAAACAAGATAAAAATGGAAGCCTCAAGACCCCTACGGAAGTTTTAGGCATCTTGCCAAGTATCTCTAAGTAGATTGTATAAGCAGTTTTTAATTCATATTTTTTAATGAAAGTCAAATGGCCCCTCTACATGAGAGGGAAGTACATAACAGTTTAGAAACACATTGACTGCTTATGAAGAGGTTTGAAGCTACAGATATTTTAAAAATTGAAGAACTTGATACAAATAGATCAATTGTTTTGTTAAAAGCGATGGTACTGAGTTTATAAACATCTTATATTTTTTAGGAGACACAGTACCTAAAAAATAGAGTCAGACCTGAAAAGAAGCTTCAAGCTTGATGTGATCCAAAGCACCCATTCCAAAGAAAATGTGAAACTGGAAATTTTCCATATCCAAAGCATCCAACTGTCCCGAATTTTTTTTGCGAAATAGTAACAATGTCTCCCTCATTGATGACTGGCAAGCTGGATCCTTCTTTTAATAGTGTGTGCATGTGCGCACCCATGCTTACATTCTTCTGCGTCTGCCTGGGTTCTCAGTGTGGGCTTTAAATTGAAATCTACGTGGGGGAGAGAGAAAAGATGGGTGTTTAGGCACAGGGACAGGCTTGTTCAAATAAAGACTAAGGAGTGTCGAGTACAAGAGTTGTTCATACAACGGAACAACAGAAATTCCATTAATGCCATTGTATGCAAATCTGGCAGTGGGATTAGTGTTGTATCAGAAACAGTGTGGGTACACATGGAATTAGGCTAAAACGTAAAAAGGGTCTGGTCAAACTATATTGACCTATACATCATCAATGAGATTCTTTAAGGATGTGCAGAACATTTCAAGATGAACCTTCAATATATATGGCACCAAATGCCACAGAATATGCTTAAATACTATGCACATCTGAAGTGTGGGAAGCATGAACTTTGTGAGAACTGGTATAACAACTTCACTCTCAGCTATATGGAAAATGGGATTGAATATACTACCCTGAACGTTCAGCACAAGAACAATAAGTTGTACCATAAAACATGCACAATGATTTTGTCAACTCTCAAGAAACCACAATCAATGAAACTAGACATGTCAACAAGTTTTAGGGAAAAATGAGTAGGTTAATGTGAGGAACTACACCTTGATACTGGCGGGCAACTAATGAGGTATAACACATTTCCTCATGGAATAGGTCACAACAACAATAACATTTACATACCCCCAATTGGCAATTGGCAGCATTCATATATTCATCGATGTAATCATCCTCATGGTTGTAATAAAGAATAAGGATTATCAATCTATCTGCTATTAGCCTATTACAGTTAGGAAATTGAATTCTCAACCCATAAAAATACCACAACGGTTAAGACTTATCCAATTTTCATCTACTTTGATCCAATAGTGCAAAATTTATTTAAATTTTTTTTCCACTAAAAACCATCATCAGCCCCAATGTCAGACACTTCAACATACTTCTCAATACTAGAAAACACTATTAATTCTCACCTACTTCCCTCCCTCTTCTGTCTCCTATTTTCTATCCGTTCACTTTAATTTAAATTATTTAATTAAAAAAATAAATTAATATTTAAAATATAAATATTACATGGTCAATATTCAAATTTTTCTATTGCTAGTAAGTCAACATTGTCCACTGATATGCATTGCCTACCAATGGAATGAGTAATTTCCTTGGGACACCCATTAACCAGATTAGAATACACAAAAAATTATATGTGTGTGCATGTCTATGTGTTAAGACCAAACCAAACAAAGTCTTATGTCTCAATCATTTGGAGTAAACTATACAGACTCAGTCTTCACCATTCATTTCGATAGATTTGTTTCTCCATATGGAGAGGCATCCTCCTATTTTGAAAGGTGTCAAGACACTAGTGCTATTCCGACCATCATCTCATTTTAGGTATTGCCCTCTTTCTTAAAATTCAACATCTCCGATATATTGTGCATTCATAATTCTTCCTATTTCTCCCGATTTTTCTACATAAATCAGTTCATTCCCAGCTTGAATCTCTTCCTTTTTTATTTTGACTTCAGCCGCTCTCATTTAAGTTAAATATTTTTTTATTATTTTGTTTAATGTTAATTTAGATTTACCCCACCTTCTAGTACCAATAAGAAAAATTCTCTCATTTTTTCGAATCGGTCCCTCGGCCTCCATTAAACCATCTTAACCAATTTTTTCTTTAACTTATCTAAAATTGGAGCTCGTCTTGCCAATTCTCTAATCCAGTCATTTTGTATTCTATTATTTCTAGTTTTTCTACTATCCACCTTATCATTCTAATGGATACATAACGTACAGCGAGAAACGACGTCGAAGTGCTTGGCCGAGATATCTGACGATCTTGACATTACGTTCATCAACCCCACTGATAGCCCCACACGCCCGCGACGAGACTCGGCGACTCGATTCCACTCGGCCAACGCTCACTCAGCCCCTGCCCCACCACCAACGACGATGACGGCGAAGAAGAAGCAACGAGTTTCAGAGAGCACACAACGACCCTCCGATGTGGACCACTCGTACTGTGAGTCCCAACGCCATACCTCTGTCGAGCTGTGGAGATAGTGTTGGAGACAAGAGGGAGAGATGCAAGATTCATGGTGGCCGTGGCGGTAGTTGTGTCAGCTGGTTGGACCAACGAAGAGATGCAGAAAAACGGCACTATTTTCCGAGTAAAAGAAAAGGTATTAATTCGATCAATATTAAGCTTGTGGCATTTGTGCAAAAACAATAAATAAGAGGGCACATTTGCAATTAGTTATCAAAATATGACACAACATAAAATTAAAAGGTTTTAAATTTTTTTAAACAGCATATTTTTTAAATGAATGAATTCAACACGATATCGATTAAAAAATAAATTTGATATGGATAAAGTCAATTTAAAAAAATTTAGATACAAATTCAATATGATACGACTTATTAGATACTAATTAAAAAATAAATCAAATATAAATGAAGCATTTTTTTATATAAACCCACTAACATCTCACACAAATCCGCATCACGGTTGACAGGCTTAATCACACTACCATGATTTTTTAAATATTCATCAAAATACTATTTTTTCACTTCTATCAATTTTTTGGGGTTAAAAACTTATATTGATTTATAATACTGGTTTCTATAAAAGTTTCAAAAAGTATCATAATTTAATAAAAAAAATATAAACAACGGAATATAGTAATAGGCAATAAAGTTGAAAAAATATGTAACAAACTCTCCAATCATCTCAAGATTGAATTCTTTTTTACATTCTGTAACTTTCTTACCAAAATATAGTACTTTCAAATTATTTTTTTTTCATAACATATAGATCAAGTTGATGCATTTTTAAGTTTTTTTTTATTAAGTACAAGCAAGTTTTAAATTGAAATTTATGAATTTAAACAAAGGTTTCAATAAAAATAACTATAATTTGTCCATCGATTGAATTATTTGGTATTCGATCATTCGTATTTTTATCATTAAATATATTATTTATCGTCGTATTATATTCTACTTTGCTTAATTAATTTTTCAAGATAATTTGGGAGGAAATTTGTGACAATTGTTTAAAATTTTACAATACATAATGTAAGGAGATTCATTTGCATATTTTGGGAACTCTATTGCCTGTTGTTTTTAATTATTTTTTAGGTAATTAGTGATTTGACCAATGTATTTAAAAATATAATTGTGAAAAAATTGTCAATTGGTCTAGCAATTAATGTATTTAGGAAAACTAGGTGTTACATAACCTCTTTTAGTTGTTGAAAATATTAATTATAGTAAATACAAAAAATAATTTAAAAAATATTTATTATCTCTTCAACTTCCATGTAATTATATGTATAGTAATTGTCCGCATAATTATGAAGGATAATGAGTTTTTTTGTTGGATGGATTAATTAAATGCATATAATAATTTATGATTAATTTTGTGCATCGTGCGAATTACCGAGATATAAAGCTTAACAAACATGAAAGCCAAACAATGGACATCAATAATGCCAAAAAGTAAAAGGAAAAATTAAAAAAAAAAAATCTCAATAACCACCTCCAGATAACTCATCAATACTTTGAATCCAGAAAATAATTTTCCAAGAAAAGATACATGCGTGAGCCTCTTATTTCATTTCAAGAGCTATAGCTTCTTGGTAACATAGTTCTCGACCTTCACTATACATCATGATACTTCTCAAGATTAAATACAAAATAATCTTTTTACTTACAAGGATAAGACTACGTATATTTAACTATTTTCAAACTCTATAATGACGAGAGTCTCATAGACTAGGTACGATTTTGTTTTTTTAATCAATCGAAATACATATCCTGCATTTTCAGGGTTTAGTTTTATATTCTAGCTTTATTTCTCCACAAATATGGAACTCAATGAATAAAAATAAAATAAAGTAAATTAAGGTATTGGTGCCTCATGTTCATCTTTTCACCAAAAGAGTAAGCAAAAAAGCATAAAAATTATACATATCGCATCCAAGAAAAAATGAGAAAACAGGAAAAAATTTGTATATGGCTCGGAAAATTGGCTAGAAATGATACAATCATTAAATATTTGGCTTTAGGTGTAGCTGTGTCGCTAATGGAGATCTCTGGCAAGTTATGAAGTAGCTTCTTCAATCAGAATTCCATCACACAGACAGCCGGCGGTTGGGCAATTCTTGCCACCACAAGAGCTCTCCTGTTGCTGTATTTCTATCAAATTACTTCGATGTTTTTGTACAGGTCTTTACTGTGTTTTTATCAAGCATTCTCTAGGTACTCCAAACTGCTTTTCCACATGAGCAAGCTGCTGTCTCCAAGGATCATTGTGTAACTTGTAGTGCAAAACCTTGACAAAGCAAAGATTAGTTTAAAGCATCAGGTAAGACAATTTTTTTGCTTGGGGGTTTTTTTTTTTTGGGAGAGAGAGCTTTTAAGCTAGAAAAACAGATTGACGCTAGTTATGAACAATTCTGGGCAGTATTGTCACTCTCTCAGTTGTATAAAAGAATAGTGAACTAACTCGCTAGCAAACTTAGTGAACCACCATTAAGTGTACATTTCACACTTTGATGGGCATTTTTGCAAGTTTCTTGTATTCAATGAAACTTTAAAACTTACACTCGCTTTTAGCATCCATCAATTTAGAGATGTCAGTTAAACACAGTCATTTGTTCAATCTATAACATCACAATTTTTCCAAAAGCATAATATGTTGCAGACACGGATCAACTAGGACATGCCAATAAGTTTTTCGTAGCTTTTGAGGAAAGCCATTTCTCATGTGACTTTTTGCATCAACAAAAAAGAAACCAAGTAGAAACCAGTTCCTATCTGGGGTGACCCATGTACAAGGCTCCCACCACTCCTGGGTCTGGAGTGGGTGTAACCTTTACCCTTTGCATGGAGAGAGGCTATTTCCGAATACCAGTTCCTACATACAGAAATTAAAATCTGATTCAACTCAGATTTGGTTCACTCAGTCTTTGACCACCGGCATCGTTATATCTGAATCTAACAAAGTCAAAAATGTTACATTCGAACCAATTCAAAGGAACCCTGTCTCGCATCAAAGGATAAGCCGTACCCACATTCACCTAAATGCATCATTCTACAGCCTAATCCACCGAAGAACCAAAAATTGTTTCTAGGTGTTATGACTCAAATATGAGCAAATACTATATCCCGCTGCTTTTTTTTTTCCACTGCTTTATTGCTACCATTCTGTGCTACCTTTACATGGCAGAATATGATTTCCATAGAGTATTCTCCCTAATGATCTTTCCAAAACAAGGAATCAACCATAGCCGATGATACAAAACAGTAACATAACTGTTGACTTTGAACATTTTGTCATAATTACTTGGACAGAGTTCTTTGATTCTTAGAAATATTTTTTCCAGGTAAAACCCTTTACGATTATTATTTTTTGAACGAGTCCTGTTTGCACCTAATCTATAATGCTTATGCCCCACTCAGAAATTAGTGTTGTAGATATGCAAGTTAGTCCTTCATATTACTAAATTGTTCCCTCCCAACTAAAGTCAGGTCAACACCACATCGTGGATTCTATTTCTAGGATACTGTGATGAAACAAATGGCAAACGAAAACACTGCAGAGATTTAAGGGAAGTATATCCAAATCACCAGGCACTAGAGTGCAAACCTGTATGAATGTGGCAAAAACATCATCTTCTCTGAGTTTTAAAACCTTTACAGCCCAATCCTCCACATGCGCAAATGCAGTTTTCTGTCTCTCAGCCTCGAGCAAAATAGAATTACGATACAAGAATCTCTGCCAGATCTTTTGTACATTTTCCAACATGAACTGTATCTCTGTTTCATTGATTCCCTACAGAAGTATATCTCACCATCATTCAACTTCTGCTTAAGTTCAATGATGAATTGTTTGTCCTACAAATTTATAGCATTAAAAGGTAGTAAGCACTTACCCGGAGGATGTTTATCATGTTTGGTATTTCATCTTCATGAATCCGAACAGCAAAACTTTCATAGATGAGCACATTCTCATATGGCAGGAAAATTCCATCCTGAGGATATATGAAAACAAAACTGAAACACCTGAGTGGGAGTTGTAAAAGTTAATGAAGAGGTGGTTAATATTAAAATAAGGGATTTCCATTGAAATGAGAATAATTCAACTGCACTCATTTGAGTTTTCTAATATGTTGATAAAGCATCACCATAACTAAAATGGCATGTTGAAATATAAATACTTAAGTTATACCCTCTCTGACAGCTTAAGCTTTTGGAGTAGATAATTGTTTAACATGGTATCAGGGCATGAGATCCTATGTTCGAATCTCGCCGCCATCATAATTATTAAAAATATTTTCATGTTTTAGGCCTTAAATCTAGCCTGCAAGTGAGGAGGCGCGTTAAAGTATAAATACGTAAATTATACTCTCTCCAACAGCTTAAGTTTTTGGAATAGATGGTTGTTTAACACGGCAGAAGGACCCAACATCATTTTGAAAACAAAATTCCAGAAGTAAGCTGCATTATGTTTTTCCAGGCCCTAGCTGAGAAGCAGCTTACAGCATGTGATGAGCTTCATCAGATAATAACATCGATATCCTCGGCCTAAAAGTCAGCACAGGAGAAAAACGTAGAATCACACTACCTGAATGACCACAGGTATGCACCCTTGTAAAATACTATCTTCCATTCGGCCACTCCATCCATCTCCAGGCATAACTCCGCAGAAAATAGAACTTGCCAAATCCTCGTGATAATTGTCTGAGCGAAGTGGGGTCACAATCACATCTTCTGCATGTTGTTTCCCAAGCTTCCCTTCCTTATCAGGGCTAGATCCAAACTCTTCTGCCACTTTCTGCCTGATACCCATGCTATACCTGAATAGCGATCAGATCTAAACAATCAAACTCCTAAAGACAGACAATGCATCTTTAAGAATGTTAAGGAAACTGATTATTTGCAAAGCTGGGCATGGCCCAAATTACCATAACATGTTTATTAAACACAGTAATCTATAGATGAAGTTCCATAAGACAAGCAGACCAAATGTCATTGCATCATATGGCCCAATCTAAGGTTATCTAAGCAACCCTCCAGCTTACATTTTCTCTGCATGGTTTCCTGTTATTAAAAGCCAGTAGTTCACTTACGTAGCTTCTGGTCTTCCTTTTTCGTAAGCTGGGCCTAAATTTCCATTAAAGTAGAAAAGTATCTTCCGCTTCCCACGAGGCCTGCAGATGTAATTATCTTTGTTAGCATACTGTGAAACAAAAGAAAGTTGTGTACTCAAGCAACAACACTGAAGTGGAAACCGGAAGAAAGTAGCTATCCAATAGAGTACATACCTAGCCCAAAGGTAAGAGCTCAGGGAATTTTCTTCAGGACGCTTCCATGCAGGAAGTAAAAGATCTTTATCAGGGTCAAAGCACGGATGGTTGCCCCTCCTGTCAGAAGAGATTCGATCCCAGTTGTCAGCCCAGTATGCTGTTGTCGAATGGTTATACTTTGAATTTGTATTACCCCAGTGAACCAACATCATGCTGTTCCATATCTCCTTTGGGGCATAGCAAGCACCTTCATCCCATGAGAAAAACTACCTCGAGACAAAGATATGGAACCATTAGTATGAACAACTTAAAATATAATGCACCTACACATGCATAAGAGTTAGTTTAGCATTTTTTCTAAGCAGTTCTATCACATAAATGAAGTTTTTCAACCACATCATACCCAAATGTGATCTCTTCCTGATGTGCGATTCCAGAATGGATATTGCTCAACAATATGATCATGTGCCTTCTTATAGAATTCTAGAGTTAGAGAGCTCCTCAAGCCCTGGTGATCCTGAAATGTGAAGATATGCACATTAAAATGTAAGAACAAATCAAAGGTATAGACATATTCACAGAATCACACAGTAACACATCTATTTGTAATTATCTACAAAACCGGATTTGATACAATCAAAACATACATGCACATGAAATTAAATGCAGATTGAAGTTTATGACCATATATATACACAGTTCCTTCCAAGTTTAGAGCAAATAAAAAATTGAGGAGTTTAGTTACCTAAACTTTACGAGAATGGGAGAAAATAAATCCAAATAAGTTGGGGGAGCACTAAATTAGGTAACACCATAACAGTATTGTAGGCAATAGAATTTGAGGTGTTAAAATATAAATAACAAAATTGATTAAGGAGCTCCTCACAAAGATAAGACAAGTATTTAAACGTTAAAAGAGTTTGTGTATAAATTAAGGGTTCCAGGAGGAACTAGGAGAAGGTTTGAGGAAAAAAGTATGCATGAATTCACTACTGCGGGAAAAAAATAAATGAATAATCTATTAGAGAAGTAACTAAATGTTACTCAAAGAAGAGGAAAAATGTGATATGATGCAAAAGAGAGGGTTGAAAAGGAAAAATAAAACAGGCAATTTGGTTTACAATTTCTGAAAACTTATTATCTGACAATTATAAAGTATAAATAGGAAAGCAATGACCTATCCAGTGAGCCAGAAGACCATACGAACATGTACCTAGACAATGGGAGTTCTAATATGGATGCCTACATGTAAATATGTGTAATGGGATACCTACACGTAAATAGCCAACGAATGATGAAAAGGAAGTTAAAGTGACAAAGTGAAGTTACAAAGCCAGAATAACAAGATAAAATGTCTAAATCCTACCAGGAGTACAAAGTCATCAAACACAAGGAAATGCAGGACCAGATAGCTGAAATATTCAAAAAGAGAAAAATAAATATACTTCCAGCAATCTGAACACAAAAATATCACCCTTAAAAACTTGGTGGATGACAGGTTGGTAAGTTTGCAATTCAATTTCCAAGAAAAAAAAAATTTTGACTTCAATGAGAGTGCATCATCTTCCAAAGAATATGAGTCTGGCTAAAAGATCATGTTGAAAGCATTCGAGAAGCCAACCCCAAGTAATGGAACCACGGGCTTAAATAGTCATTTGATTGCTATTTGAACATTTAACAGGGAAGACAAAGGTCAAAAAAAACACAGAAGACAAAGACCAAGTATTTTAGGCTTTGATTTGGCTTTTGATAAGTGATAAAGCCACAATAACATAGGCAAAATCCTGTTTAAGAACATAAGCAACCAAGGCAAGGAAATGTAGGACATGCAAGATTTCAAAGGCATTGTATAAATTGAGTCCTTTTATACCTGCATGCTCAAGTGGGGGGCATCATCAGCACGAGTTATAATGCACGAATCAAGAACTGGAACGAAGAAATAATCAGCTTCTTCACCATTTAATGTTCGATAAGGGCTAGCTAATATACTTTCATAGATAGCCATCTGCAAACAGTAAGCATCTTAAAGTGTCATTCATTAATAAGATGATTTTGACAATTTTTTGTAAGCTGGTTTCACAAGAAGGCCCAAGTGATACCTGTGCACCATACAGCTGATCTGTCCATATTGTAGCATTCCTGTCATCATAGATTCTGTTTACACACTCAAGCTTATAATGCCGTCCCTGCAATGCTCAACAAAGCAATCCAAATACGTAAAGAACTTGCTCTACAATGGGGAAAGCATCAGGTGTGGTTATCATCGAGTATTCTGACCTCCAGGAGTAGACTGTTAAACTCTGGTGGCAAATCATAAACATAGATGAGGGGTCTTTTCTTTTCCGCCACAGCATCGAGATAGAGAGGATTCTCCGTGACACGTGCATTTTCAGGAACACTTACCTGAGCTGGTCGAAGCCATTGGGGCCATTCTGTAATGGATGATAAAACAGATGGAATACTGCAATCTGCCCCGTACCAGCCGGTATTACACTGCAAATATGCAATAAATTCCACTAGGAGATTGCAATAAATAGAAGAATGATGAGGTCAGCTATGAAAACTATCAATTTCACTTTTTCCAAACTGTACATATTGCAGATATCATTATAAAACTCACGGACTCAGTTATATAAGTACTCTTACTGGCAGTCAACCTGCACAGTTTATTTACTTGTTTAATTGTCCAGCGGAACATCTTCTCCCTTTTGAAAGGCATTGCCCCTTTGCACCCTACTAGTCGAAAACCCCTATAACCGAATTCAACACAGATTTATCAAGGAATTGGACGGTGAAAATTTTACAACCTAATTAGTTAAGAGATCCTCTGCATTCTCAACTTCCCAACTAGGGGATCAGCTCAACTTTCTGTTTTATCAATAGGTTTTGCAGAGCAGAAGTGTAAGTATAGAGCAATAGTGCATGCAGACCAAGAGATGATTTCTCCTCAAAGATGGGATTTTAAATCAGATCTAATCATTATAATTTCAATAAGCAAGCTGCCACTTATACAGCCAGTCACAGACACTTTAATCACTAGTGTACACATAAGTAATTGATTGCACTTGCATTGGATATACTTCAGCAAGGACTAACTCCTCATGCAAAGCATGCACAACGGCAAGGTTGTTTCCACTAAGACCCACAACTAAAAAAAAGTAGTTTTATAGCTCTTCTAGAAATCTAAACGTGATAATAGTAATCATAAACACATGCTACTCCATTTTTGAGCCTGAATCCTCATTTTACGAGGGCCTCCAAACTAACTCCAAACTGACATCCAACAATTGGTTTGCTTACCATGCATTTTATCTCCCACATGTAAATCAGCATCAAAGATCTTCAAATTCATATCATTCACCTTCCAGAACAACCCTCAATTACGTCATTATAATTACCAAAAATATGTATTCTTTCAAATCCAAAAAATTTATTACTTCTATTTCTTCACAGCCCATTGTTGACATTAGTCTGTATAAAGAAAATATGATCAGCACAATTGTTTTTTTGTTTTCAACTTCCCTTACAATTGTAATTCAGATTTCTAAATTACCTGACAAAATCCACCACGGCAATGCCCATTGCTGGAACATTGATTGATACAAGTGCATAGCACAGGCACCTCACAAAATCTTCCCCACAGACCATCATACTTGCAATCACATTCCTCTTTAAAATGCACCTTTGAAGCATAGGCTTCCACCGGATCCACGTTACACCATCCTGGTTTGCTACCATTTGTTGTGAAAACATTATCCAGGTCAGCTTTTGTCCAGTTAGTTAGGGCAGGACCACCAGGTTCAGAAGGCAAGCTGAATCATATATTAGAGAGTATTATGATGCAAACAATCCAGTGGGATCCCATAGAAGTGGAAATATTCATCACGAATCTAACTATCCTTACTTCACTTTAAACCCACATGCTTCAGCAACAGGGCGATTTGGGTATCTTGTGCCTTCACCACAGAAGCACATTGCTCTAGTTGTGTCACAAGAAGCAGCGCAAATTGAGACAACCCATCGCCCATATGGCTGAGCTTCTGATACTGGGAAATTGCAATTTAACTGCAATCTTTCAGAACATCCTTCCCCTGTTTGATCAGCAAGTATTACAGATTAAGACTATCATCAAACAGAGGCATTACTGAGAATTCTGCTTACGTGCTATGAAAAATCAAATGATATCAGAGGAAGAAGAAGAACAGCATGGACTCAGATATGTGCAAATGGAGTAGCCACAAAATTTTGCCATCGGCAAATTGTTTTCCAAATTGAAATTGGTGTGTCCGTATGCATACATTTGATAGATGCAATTGACACTGTGATTTAACAATTTGTAAATGTAACCAGAAAAAAGTTAACTTCCAAAGAAAATATAGTAACCAGAAAAGGAGAAAATGTAAAAGCAAGAGACAGAAAGCAGTGAATTTTGGCAGGAAGAACGGGTATTTACTTGATAAAATTGTCAAATGACACAATGAAAGATGTTCATCTGTGGTGATGCGGGTCAAACATTTAATAGGTGCTTAACAAGACAAACGGTGGGGATTAGTTCACCCAAATCAACAAATTTTGTTGAAGTGTATGAATATTTATGTTGTACCTTTTAAGAGCAATCGGTGCTCGGTAGTTTAACAGCATATCAAAGTAGGAGTTTCTGCATTTGAATCGCGTCCCCTCCTTTATAAGCTTTAGCTTTTAAGCAATTGGTGGTTTAACAAATTCTACTTTCGTTACACGCAAATCAAGAAAAGTAAAATGGAAGCTGCTAACTGGAAAGGCAGAATTCTAATGTGAATTCACAAGCTTGCAATTAATTTTTCCATATAAAATGTCACAACCTGAATAGAAACACAACATTTATTCCGGATCCTTAAATATGGACACAGGTTTTGAAACTTAAAGCACTTACTTATCTCTAGAAACAAAAAGTCCATAAATTCATATACGATAAATACGTCTCACCAACGTAGAGTTAAACTCATAACTGGATACTCACACAGTGCTCGGCAATATTGCAGAAATTAGATAAAGAATTTATGGAAAGGGAAATAAAAAGCCGAGAACAGTGCATATTATTACTTGTGTCCATCCACTGCATGCCTGGAAAAGTTAAGGCTATTCAAAGGACTGGCTACTTTATGCTTTAGACTAACTAATGGTAATTAAAGAAGATTTTAATTTTTACTCTTCCCATCAAACACCTTATAAGGGCATCTTATTTTTTGGATCAACACCAGCTTTGAAGGAATTATTACCACCCAATAAACCAGGTACTCCAAAAGCTTAAACTTATAGGGAGCATGTGCAATTTCATTTTTTTGTACTTCCCCTTTCCAGTGGCCTATCATGAGTGGGCCATCCACGTGGAAATTATGCTAACTTAGGTGGAATACAGTGAGATATGAGCAAAAAACTCTTTTTGCTTTCTGATGTAACCATTATTTGGCACAATATGCGGCCAATTGTCTATAACATCCAACTGAAACCCCACCCCCCCCAATCCTATTTGTCACCTAATTATAAAAACAAATTATGTAAAGGTTTCAAGTAGAACTCCTCTGGTTCTTGTGTAAAAACTTAAATATTGCCGGATTGAACAACAGCAGTAATTACACTTTGTCTTTGTAACAAAATAATCTTTTGGGCGTACTGCATACAAATCCTTCACATTCAGATCAGGTGAAAAAATTATCTATAGATTATCTGCTTTGATAGGACGATACTTTTATTACTTCAAGGGGATGACAAATAAACACATTCATGCAATGATAATGAGTGCCTACTGCCTACTAATCATATTCATGACTAAACTTAACATGGTAATTAGAATGGACATGGCATGTTTTTCTAGCTTATCTTCATAATCAAGATAAACTGTATCAAGTAACAAAGATAGAAGGTTAAAAAGATACTAACCACTGAATCCATGAAAGCAGCGACACTGTCCCAGTTCACGATTACAAACGCCTTGACCACTACAGTCGCTTTTGCATCTCTGGCCACCAATTTTCTGATACAGAATTACTTAATTGTGAGCAAATATTTTTTATATAAAAAACTCTTCAAGTGTAGAAGACAAATTGAATTCAATTTTAGGGTCTACAACATAACAAAATCAAAGTAGCTAGTACTTTGACGAACTTCAAACCTCAATCCACGAGATCAAGTAAAGTAATTTGAATATAAAACTGAAAAGTAAACGTAGCAACTGAACAGTGATTAGAATTTCAACTTTCAAACAAAGTAAGAGGAATGACAATAAACTTTAACAGTCATAATCATAAGTACCTCAACAATTTTGACTGCCGTAGTATTTGAGTTACAACCGGACAACCACCGGCCAATCTCAGTCTTCCATGGAGCGCCACGGTAAACCACCGCATTGTGTAAGTCAGCCGGAAACTGAACATTTAAATCAAGCACTTGCTGTGGATTTTGCACAGCCTTGTCCCTGCTTCCTTCAATTGATTGATTCAATGGGACATTGTCTTTGCCTCCTTCAATTGACCCATTAATTGGGACACAGGAGTTCTGAAATTGCCTTGCACTGAAGTAATCTAAAGATGGCACCACAGGAAACAGGAACAGATGAACCACTGAAACTAATGCCACGATTGAAGCTATGGATGCCACCAGGGACCATGAGCATTTCCATTTCTGAGTAGATAGCATGATTCCCAAATCCTCCTCAATTATCTTAAATTCAAAATTTTGAATTTATACAAACCAATCTATTATTTTAACCCTTCAAGCTCTGTGAAAATAAACATAGAGTTCAATGAAACAGACCCCAGGAAAAATGACAATAAACATCTCTCACCATCCATTATATTCTCACCATATTACAGTTAATCTCACGAATCCTCATGGATAGTTTCATAAGGAAAAAGATAATATTCTTGGTACAAGAAGCAATATTGAAAACATGTAAAATCGTTCATCAATTATTATCAAAGAACAATAGCATATAGGTTTTCAAACATAGATAAATTACTGAACCCACCAATTCTCTGCCAATTACTTCACAAACAAAAACCAGTTCAAAGCGCTGAAATTCTGTGAGTTCAACCTAGAATGATGAATGTGATTCAATAGACATAAGAAGGCTGACTCACTGACCTTCATCAGATCTGAAATAGCAGTCCTTTGAGATTGAAGGACCTAAAAACGAAGCAGAGAATTAACTAACATGAAGAAAAAAACTTAGAAAACTGAAACAACAGATCAACTAAATTTCATGCACAAGATTACAAAAATCAATAGAGAGGGAGAGATTACCATAATCAATTGAACACATGCCAATACTCATTTCCCGCTGAACCCAGGGGAAAAACCATGTATAATCAATAGTTGCATGAACCACGATGAATTGCGAGAGAGATTACCGTAATCAACTCAATAATTTCTCAATTTCCAGCTGAATCCAGAACAAAAATACGTTAGATTTGAATATTATATGAACAAGGAAGGAGAGAGAGAGAGAGATAAGTTGGCATAGAAGCCGCCAAGGCCGTCCCTGGAAAAGTTTGAACGAACTGAACAATGAAAAAGTCTGGTCTCTGAAGCATTGCTGTTAAAATGACTAATAATCCGTTTGGTACGGTTGAAAAACGAAAAGATGGAAAGTTTGTGGAAAATTTGTGGGATAAACAAAATATTATGTCCGGTAAGAAAAAAATATAACAACGATAGAAAAGTTGATATACGGAAGAAATATAGAAATGATTAAAAAGTTAATGGATTAATTTTTTTTTTAATTTATTAAAATTAATTCCTTTAAAATTAGAATGAAAGTGGATGAAAAATTAATTATTTATATTAAAATATATCTTATTTGTCTATATATTTTTTTATATATACATTAATTTTATTTATATTTTTATATTTTTATATTTTTAAAAAAAATAAAAATAAAAATTTTAAAAATATATATATATATATTTTTTTTTTTTTAAATTTCATCTTAGTTAGGGGTGAAAATTTTCTATTTAATACGACGACAAGATTCAAACTCGACACGAATTTTATAATACGAACTTGATTATAGTTTAATATGAACTCGAAAATGATCTGGCATACGAATACGAAATATAAACGGTTCATATTCAGTTCAATCCGTCAGAGTCAAAATTGACACCATCAACTTGTTGATTTAAGAATAAATGTTTTTTCTATTTTCTCATTTGTATGGTAGCACGAAATTAACATTTTAACTAGTATTATAGATATAAAATATTAATTATTTGTAACTATTTATTAAGCACCGACATATTATTATATAAAAAATATATTTGTACTCATTATTATTATTATATTTATTTAATTTAATTTTTAATTTGTAAAAAAAATGTGAGCATGAATTCAATTAAGTAAAAATAGAATATTAACGTTAAATTTTTTATTCAAAATTTATGTGAATCAATAAGAATACAAACACGAACACGACATAAGAAATAAACAGGTCAATTCAACACAACACGATTAGTTAAATGAGTTGAGTTAGATTTAATTAATGTTCGACATAAACCCGCAATAACTTAACATGAACCTAATACGACATTATTCGATTGTCACCCCCAATTTTAGCTAGCACAAAAAAAAATATTATTTTTATTTTTCATCCATCATACCAAACACAAAGTAAATTTTACCTTCATACTTTTTATCCCTCGTACTTTTCATCCATCGCACCGAACGAAACTTAAAAATACCCCGGTCCTTGGATGGCAAAACACATTAATTACCAATAGTCAGGATCTTTGAGCCAACTGTACACGCCAAGACTAGACCGGAGGTCTTCAGGAACTAGTTTTAAAAAATATTTTACTCATATCTAATTCGAGTTGAAAACAAATTATCCAAACTTATTAATTCGTGTTTAACACGTCGTGTCATATAAAATTTATGTTATATATAAATCATATATAATTAGTATAAAAACGAGTTGTGTCGTATATTTCTTTTGAATGATTTCATCTATACCCAATTTTTTTTAGTAATCATTTGTGTTAGATCTACCTACTTATGAAACAGGTGACTTAAAGAAGACTCAATTTTACTTATTTTGTATCATATTTGTGCCATGTTAACGATTCATGTCAGAGTTTGACATCTCTAGTCGGGACTAAGGTATTCACAACGAAATTGGAAGGACCCCAAAAGATTGTCAATATTCAAATTCAGGATATCTGAATTTATAGTTGATCTCAAATACCACTTAAACTACACTTGTGGTTAAATTAATTACCAAATTTTCATTGACATTTAACTACCGATGGTGGCTATTTTGGTCATTTCGACATCCATGTGTAAGCACTATTGCAATCAAGTAAATGACTTCCCACTTCATCTCAATCATGCATTGTAACAATTATTTTGTTTCGATTAAATAAAGTAGTAAATAAATATTTAAATTTCTATTTCTCAATATTATTTTTTTTGGGCAATTTATCGAATAGATAATTTGAATGTTGAGATAATGATATTAAAAATTAATTGAGCAAAGAGGAATGGTCTAGTGGTTAGCGTCTTTTTCACCTTACCACCCGATGCAAGGTTCGAATCTCGTCAAGTCTCTCTCACCTGTTTGAATAATAACCAAAAAAAAATATATTAAAAACTAATTTCGACAATTTTAATACTGTTATTTAAGCTAATTTCAAAACTTTAATCACATGTTAATATGAATTTCCAATAATTTTTATTGTGTTGGAGAGAGTGTGAATGTATTACCATGGAATCATTAAGCTTTTATCATTCTTAACTCAATCCATTAGTTAAATACAAAATCATCAGATATAAATTCAAATTTTACATAAAATTATAAATAGATTGACTGGTTGAACCCGGGTTTACATAAATCCAATAATAAACAACGTAAATACAATTATCAATGACTTATAAACACATAATAGAAATTCGATTGAACACAAACACAACATAAACCCTATATAAAAAGATGTGTTGCTGACCATAATTAACCAACAAGGTTTATAATTCTCATCATCAAGAATAAAAGATCAGAAAAATACATTGATGGAAGCCTCAAGGCCCCTCTTTGATGGAAGATCCAAATCTCTTGCAAAGTATTTCCAACACATTTTATAGTATTCGTAGTCAGTCAATAATAATGACAGACATAATAGTCCTACTGAAGTTTTGCCTTGGTTGAGCAGGATTTTTAATTATAGATGACTAGATCTGGCATGTATGAACCATGCAAAAAACTAGTGACTCTGTCAAACTCTATTTATAAACCAAAAAGAGACTGATGTGAACATGGTATATGTTTATTCTTCTGTACAGCAACATGGATGTTGGCCTAGGAAATTGTTAATTGTTTAATGAAAGTGAAATGGTTTCTATGCTCTAATTAATTGTTTTGTAGGGGGAGGGGGGGAGTAGGTCTATAGTCTGCCAACTTAAAAAAAGTTTGGCAGCACATTGACTCTTTGTAAATTGATTTGAAGTTAGGGTAATTCGAGTGTTAAAAGTGTTAATAGAAACAAGTCGTAAAGTTAGACGTTTTGAGTTTGAATTTTGACAATTTCTTGGAGACCGTGCATAGAAGTTGATGGGTTATTTAGCGCGGGAAAAAAAATTTGAGATGAATTTTGTAGTATTTAATTAAAGTAAATGAAAACTGAATCAATCATGACCCTTGTTGTATTCTTGTACGTTATATTAGATTGACTAATACATTCCAAACTAGCAGATCAGCCTCTTAAACCTCTCTATCGTATAGAAATTGGTTCTGGGTTGAAGCTGTTTCATCAATTGTTTGTGTAAAAAGTGCACTACTAACATAAACTAGTAGATCAGCCTCTGCTAGATTTGGATTTGAGAAGTTGATGATTCAGTCCCCTGGTATTCATAGATTGAAGACTGCAAATTTCTTTAGCCCATCATGAATTGATCCCTCTGCATTGGGTTGGAGGAAGAGAGAGGGTTTTTTTTTTTTTTTTTTTTGGGGGGGGGGGGCGCACTAAGAAAATGTAATGGGCTCAGAATCAATGTAATATATCAGGAATGGTGGCTGGCCTCAGGAGTTTCCCCTGAAAATGAAACAATTATCCAAGTTTGCTAAATATGATACTTGAAGATCAAAGGAAAATATTGATGGGCCTAACTGGCACAACCCAGCTTAAGCACACAGTCACATTCTGCCCCAAATTTGAACTAATTTTGGCCCATTGCATGATGGGCCCTACTTGGGTGTGTAATGAACTAAAATCAACCTAATCCAACAATTTTGCCAATTTGTTTTATCAAACAACTTGCAATAAACTCTCTGCATGAAGGCACTCTGCAATCGTTTCTTGATCATGTTGACGTTTCAGCTAGAAGGACCTCACCTAGTTGATGTTTAAAATTATGTAAACTATCCGTTTGTAGTTATATATTAAAGTGAAATAATTATTTTTATTATTCAAGTTAATGGAGAGTGTACTCCACACGTCCAAACACATGTTGTAGGCTTTGATTCCATTATTTCTCTCCAAAAGAATTTTATCTAAGTGCTTAAAATACCTTTTATAATATATGATATGATACCTAAATAGGTAGGGCATCGGTCCTAAATCAAAAAACTTAAAAACATGTAAGAAATATATAAGTAATTTTTGGACACAAATCAAAACCTCACTTGAGGGAAAAATAGACTCGACATGTTTGATTGGAGTGTATTGATTTGTTTGAAATGTGTTGGTTTGTTGTCATATTTCATTTTTTTTATGGTCAAGAATAAATCAGAGGAAAAGTTTGATTTTAAAACGTAGGTATTATAGTAATTTTTTAATTTTGTTAACAAAGTCAATTACTTTATTTTAGAACATAACTATAAAGGGATAACATGTATAATTTGAAATATCAAGTAGGTACAGTGTTCCTAACCAAAACCACAAGAGGATAAAAACTAATTAATTGTAAATTAAAAATTTTAAAGTTAAAGTTGACAGTGGGGTTGTCTGACATTAAAAAGTGTGTTGATTGAATTGTTTCGTTGAGAGCAACGTAAAAACGATAATAATTTTGGGTGAAAACAAAATTTAAGATGAATTTTGTACTATTTAATCAAAATAGAAAATAGATAAAATTGGATTCATTTTAACCGTTGTTATGCTTTTCTAAACTGAGAATTCAATTTGTTAATTATAATATTAGATAGTTTCAGAAAAATCCCAACCAATGATAATCAAGGAGTCCAGAAGTCTAACCTCGTTAATCAAGTAGGGGAAGAGGTTGAGTCTCCAAAACCAGGGACGTAGACTCAAATCCCCTCTAATATATATATTTTTTAATTTTATTCTTGACGGATCATACATTATTAATGAATAAAATATTTTATTTGAATACAATAAGTTTCATATAAATACATAATAGATGATCCATCATGAAAAAAATTTAAAAAAAACATACTCGAAGGGATCTCAATTCCTTGGAGATTGGCCTAATTAAGCCTCTTTAATAAAATTTCTATTACTCAATTTGTTATTTTAAAAAGTTGGGTTTTAAAAATTAATCTCTATAAGCTCTTTATTTTTACAAGTTAAAATAGAAAATCAATTTGACTCCACATTTGATGAGCTAAACTAAGTCTCTACTCTATCACAATTCAATAAAAAGAATAACGCTTGCACATTCTTAATTAAAAGTAATTGACCGCAACATCTATTTCTTTACTAGAATAAAGAGTCTTGTTATAATTG
Source organism: Ilex paraguariensis (assembly GCA_963454935.2). NCBI lineage: Eukaryota > Viridiplantae > Streptophyta > Magnoliopsida > Aquifoliales > Aquifoliaceae > Ilex > Ilex paraguariensis. The sequence continues at coordinate 362,719 of CAUOFW020002959.1, read as the reverse complement.
TATAAAAAAATTTCACTCTTTATCTTAAAATTCATCTAAATTGTTCTCTATTTGTGAAAAGATTAGAGAACAATATTTGAGAAGCTCTATCGGGGTTAGTTATTGGTTATATAGATTTGTGTCCAACCAAAATTTGTTGTCTCAAAATTGATCTAACTTATACAACTCTCATTCAGAATAGTTTCTCAGGAGATTTTTATTGTTTCATTTTCGGTATGAATACTATATAATCGACTTCACATTGTTTATACATGCGTTTGATTGAATTTATTTATTGACTTAGTTTGACGAGACTTTCATATTACATATTGAATATGTTAAAACTAAACCCACTTTCATTGGCATTATGTCGATTTCGTGATTAATTTTAGGATTGTGACAAAAATTGAGTCACAATTTATATAGATGAATGGAAGGAAGAGAAAAACCAACTTAGAAGGAAACTATGAATGCCAGAACTAGTTGTAGCGGTCCCAACCGGCTCNATTGAGTCACAATTTATATAGATGAATGGAAGGAAGAGAAAAACCAACTTAGAAGGAAACTATGAATGCCAGAACTAGTTGTAGCGGTCCCAACCGGCTCGTAAATGGAGGCAGTTGGGGTGGTTGAATTTGAATGCTTCACTACCTGAAATGGCAGAGGAGTCTAGCAGGTACTTCCTTTTTTTTTTCCCAACGCTCAAAAGTTCTTACGTTACCTTACGGTATTTCGATTAATTTTATCTTCGATTTAGTTAAAGGCGAATCATTTACGTGCAGACTATGATATGTATAATGGATTTATCTCTCATGACCTAGTTCAAAGGGATTATTAAAATTTAAACTGAAGACATTAAATTTATAATTCGTTTTTATTATCACTTGAACTGACCTTCTAACAGATAAGTACAAGTAAAAAGAGGAAACAAATGGTCGGCCAACCAAGAAAGAACCAGGAGCTAAATGGTTTGCTCATATTTCTTTTGGTTAGAGGTCGAGGGTGTGTTTTTTTTTTTTTTTTTTGCCCTTTTTCAGCTTTGACTGAGATTTTTAGTGCTTAGATNAACTAGTTGTAGCGGTCCCAACCGGCTCTTAAATGGAGGCAGTTGGGGTGGTTGAATTTGAATGCTTCACTAACTGAAATGGCAGAGGAGTCTAGCAGGTACTTCCTTTTTTTTTTTCCCAACCCTAAAAAATTCTTACGTTATCTTACGTGTATTTCAATTAATTTTATCTTCGATTTAGTTAAAGGCGAGTCATTTACATGCAGACTATGATATGTATAATGGATTTATCTCTCATGACCTAGTTCAAAAGAATTATTAAAATTTAAACTGAAGACATTAAATTTATAATTCGTTTTTGTTATCACTTGAACTGACCTTCTAATTTTAGACAGGTAAGTACAAGTAAAAAAAGGAAACAAATGGTCGGGCAACCAAGAAAGAACCAGGAGCTAAATGGTTTGCTCATATTTCTTTTGGTTAGAGGTCAAGGGTGTGGTTTTTTGTTTTTTTTTTTTTTGCCCTTTTTCAGCTTTGACTGAGATTTTTAGTGCTTAGATTAGACTTAGGGGAACAAAATTTCAAATAATTCAGAATTTGGGTTGTAGTGGGTTTAGAGTCTCAACTTTTCTGAACTTGACCAAAATTACTGAATTTGTTTCAAATAGGATTTAAACTCAATAATTGAACTTGTTTTTTACACTTATTTTGCAACCCTAGTTTCAATTTTTAAATATGTGTAATATTCGAGTTGAAGAATTTTTAAATTGGGTTGAACATTGAAGTAGAGACCACATTGACCTTCAAGTGACCCAAATATGCCCCTTTAGTACTATTATCTAAACACGTGAGTTCATCTTCAAGACTATTATGGTTAATAATCGAGTCATATTGTGTAGGTANCCCTTTGCTTTTTCGAGTCTTGTTTTTAAATTGCGTAGCACGGTTCTTACCATGACTTCTGCTTGTCCATTTTGCTTGTGGATGTGCCGGGCTGGAGTGAGGTTGTTTTATTTGGAGGTCAGAACAGAAAGAGTTCAGCAGCTTGTTGTCAAACTGCTTGGCGTTGTCGCTGACAATGGCATGGGGAATCCCGAAGCGACAGACCAAGTTTTTCCAGATAAAATCTTTGACCTTTGCGTCTGTGATTTTTGCTAAAGGTTCTGCTTCTGACCACTTGGTGAAGTAGTCGACTGCCACCACCACGAACTTGCACTGCCCTTTACTGAGAGGCAAGGGGCCTAGGATATCGATGCCCCACTTAGAGAAAGGCCATGGGCTTGAAATGGTTGTTAGCTCCTCGGGTGGTTGCCTTGGCACAGTGGCAAAGCGTTGGCACTTGTCGCACTTTTT